>JAZKJV010002251.1:857500-1457500 GCA_037367405.1 Ottelia alismoides | reverse complement strand
CTCTGCATTACGTAGAATGGTAGCTCGAAAGAGATGATGTATTCAAAATGATTGAATACCTACCTGAACCAATGTTTTAAGAGTCTGGATGGATGTAGACATGATGAGTGTCATCATTCTACTGTCTATACTCTAGTCATTCATGAAGCTTCATAATTTTCATATTGTATGAATTTAATGAAGCATGTATAAACGTTGAAGTGCTCTTGTATTGAAATATTTTTGAATTCAACATAAGAGATTCTTTGTCTTGAGCAATGGTTGTTCATAGATAAAGAGAGGGCAGTGCAAGCATAGATAAAGAGTTGACTTACTTCTGTGACTTCCATATGGCATCCAGATAGTTGGATGAATGCCAATACTGCAATGAGTTGATGTATTGATAGTATGACTATCTGGACTATCTAGGATCCTTAGAGAAGGACTCGGATAGTGCATCGAAATAATCTACATTTGATCAATGAAATTGACTTTCTTATAAGATAAGATTAAAGTCTAATAATTGTATCTCATTCTTCTAATGACACTTGCAATTGTTGCATATGTTTTAGAGCTTAGAGAATGTCTCTATGACCTATATATTAGAATACACTCATTGTTTGTTTCTAAATGTTGGAAATAAACATGAATTATGAGATAGAATTATCATAAAAGGTTATGATGGATATATTTCAGATAGTAATCTAACATTTAGTGGACTCCACAAAATTAGAAAATTAATGAAGGGTTCATTAAGATTTCTAATACTGAAAATTAAACCTTAACAGATCAATAGAAGGATGAAGATCATTTGACAATGATCCGGCATCGAGTCTTGGACTTATATCTATTGACATGATCAATAGACTAGTGAGGTATTGAACTTTAGATTATCTGAAGGTTCAAATCTTACATACTTGTGAATATTGTATTCAAAGTAAATATGTCCAATACACTCTTCTTTGGGAATAGTGTAAGATGTCAGGGTATTCATGATCTTATACATATTGATGTATGTGGATCATCTGTATCATAATAAACATTGATGATACGTGATATCATTCAATGATTATTTGTGATATGAGATTTCTTATCTTGACCTAAGGAACCTTTGAAATGTTCAAAGATTTCACAATTTTTATTTAGAACCAAAGTTTGAAGAAAGATGAAATGAATTTGATCTAACCTATGTAGCTTGTACCTGTTAGATAAAATTCAAAGAATACCTTATGGAGATATGAATATCATTTCTATCTCACTCCTCCTGATAAACCTAAACTCAATAGAGTTGTAGGGAGATACAATTGGATCATGTGTGACATGATTTGATCAATGATGTTTTTTAGCATGATTACCTCTAAGTTTCCAGGTATATATGTAATAGAGACTATACTATATATCCTTAATAAGATTCCATGCAAGTAAGATGGAATTAAGCACTAGAGATTGCTACTTCATTAGGAAAATAAAGGATGGTATGGGATACCTACTTTATAACCTTGAGATTCTTAAAATATCTCATCTATGAGAATGTGATTCTTAGAGGTTGAGACTCGTGAGAATCAAGAAGAAAATGGAGTAAAGGAACTCATTTAATTTTGGGATGATAATGATGCTCCTGAAATCAGAAACTAAAAGGATAATTAAAGATGAAACATTAATACCTCATCAAATGAGTTTGACGATGTATTCCATGTGTCGATTAAGTCTAACAATGATCGGACTTCATGTGATGAAGCTCCTAAGGATCATGACATGGAAAGATGGATATTAGCAATAAGGTCTAAAGTAGACTTCATATACAAGTGTTGTATATGGACCCTCGAGGATCCACATATATGGGTAAGACCCATAAAGATGTAAATGGATCTTCAAGAGAAAGGGAATATGATAATAAGGTAGAGACCTTCAAAGCTCGGTTTGTAGACATGAGCTACACACTGGAAGAGAAGACATTTCTTGCGATAAGACTTGCTCTTCAGTAACCATGCTTAAACCCATCAGATTATTGCTAACTATAGCTACACAACTTGGCTTTGACATCTTCGAGATGGAAGTCAAGATTGCATTCCTCTATGAATGCCTCTCTAAGGATATTCACATGAAGTAGCCCCAGAGCATCATGATTTGGGAAAGTAAGGTGTGAAAGCTAAAGAAATCCATCTATGGACTCAAAAAGCTTCTTGTTGGAACATAAGATTTGATGAAATTATAAATGTTATGATTTCAAATAGAATCTTGATGAAACATATGAAGCTTAGTGGGAGTGCCTTTGTGTTCATCGTGCTAAATGTAGATAATATCCTGATCATTTGGAATGATATAAGGATGATAATAAGTGTTTTACGATCTGGCTATTCCATACCTTGAGATATGATCTCAAGTATACCTCTTAGATCTTAATTCTGAAGTTGTTCAGAAGCAAAGAGAAGAGAGAGAATGGTGATTGTCACATTATTTCTACATCCTGGATATATTCTATCCAAGGAAGGCTTCCTTCCCTTAAGATTTGGTACTGACCAATCTGAAGGGATAGCATATCAAGTGTTGATGGTGCTAAAACTGCTTGCCTTTGTGCATCGGTTGCTAGAAGCCTCGTACGTGCTAGATGTGTACGAAAGGTCAGATGACTGCCATGCAGTGGGAGTGGTAAACTGTTACTAATCCTACCATAGAAATAAAACACTTGATTGCAATAATAATAAATATCTTCAAAGATGACAAGACTTAGAGATAATGATCTCAAAGTCTCATCATCAAGAACCTAAGACTTTATAGATAGTGATCTAAAAGGTCTTAACTGTAGATGCCTTGGGAGATAGAGATCTCCAGGAATACAAGTATTCTGATAAGGATTATGAAAATACTGGCTATAATAATTATTGAGCAATAGTGTCAAGGACACTATAATTGCTTTATCAAGATTGAGTATTAGTTGCATAAGATGCAACATTCGCATTTGATGCGAGCACTGTTACTTAGGGATATGCAAGTGTCATAAAAGGACTTGGCATAGTCTTTTGGGAACAGAGTGACTAATCAGCTTACCTAGCTATTTCTAAATAGACTATGATTATCACATGAGTGTGGATTTAAATGATTAGCCCATTAATGGCTCTTTGGGCTAGGGGGAGATTGTTGGACATGCGAGCCCACGGTGAGCCATTATGAAATAAATGTTATTGCACATATCATTCCCTGGTATGAAATGAAGAATAACTAATTTGCATAATAGGTCCCTTAGTACAATTACGGTTATGTACCATGGCTATCTTAATGACCATACAGCTGTTGATTCAATTATTGAATCATAGAGGCTGGTGCTTGGATGAATATCTAAAGAGTTAGATTGAGGACTCATCGAGCACCGTCAAATGATTATTAAGATGTGATCTCCATCCTGAGTAGGAGATGGCAATCCTTTCTCACATAGGATGATATCTGACCGACCTCTTGATGCAAGTCCTCTGCATAAGAATAGAGGTTCGGGTGTCATATTAGTTAGGTCAAAGAGTTGACATAACAAGATCGAGATAACCAAATTCCTATGTCGTATGTTGTCACGATATAGGCACGCATCCTCTGATCGGAGACAGATGTGTTACTATATGTCCGAGTATGTACATTTAGCAAACCAATAGGTTGATGACCTAACCTCTATACACCGGCGCGCTGGTGTGCATATAAGGGTGTATGAGTGATACGATCTGTCAAAGGGATCATACAGGTTCATTACTGAACCGGAAGACATGAGCTCACTCATGAGATATTGGGAAGAATCAAATTCCGTGCACGGTCGTCGCGCTTTTGGAAGCATGATTGAATTTGTGGGTTTGATATATACTTTTGGAAAGTATATGATCAAGACCTAGGTATGATATATGCTTTTGGAAAGTATATGATCAATACCAACTCCCAATGATGAAATGAGAAACTTACTGATAGAACCCTGAAGTAGACAGTATAAAGTTGATCTAATACTTCAGGTTGGGTCTTCGACTATGAAGGATGTACAGGTATTGGGAATACCTGAGGGTGATGTGATCATAAACGATTGTATAACCATGACGCTTCCATTCCTAGGAAGTGATGAAATGGGTCTAGATTTTAGTGGCTCCTCTCAATAGAGGCAATCTGATATTGGTCCAAATGTTGGACATTGATCTGAATGTGATTCAGATGCAATGAGAAGATTAGATTTGCGGTCTTGATTTAATCAAGCATCTATGGGAGGCCCAGATCTGTATTTGAGTTGTGATCTCAATATCCAAGTCACTATACTGGAATAATACAATCGCCCTGTTCTTATCTCCAAGTATCCGCGGAGAAAGCGCATTATCCTTGAAAGAGTTCATGGATAATTTCATTGTTGACATAAGTATCCAAGCATCGAGAAAATTGATAAATAAATGTGATTTAATTATCAAGGATAATATGAATTTAATTCATATTATAAGGAGAGATATCTAAGACAATTAAATGTGATTTAATTATCAAAGATATGAATAATGTGATTGTGATTCATGTTATTTGGGCACATGAGAAAAGTGATCCAAGATGATTAAATGTGATTTAATTATCATGGATATGAATAATGTGAATAGCACTATCCATATTAATCATATATATTATAAATGTGATTTATAATATATAAGAGAGAGCATATTGTGATTTATATTTGTTAATTAATTATTAATGTGAATTGGATTCACATTATATGATTAATTGAAAATATAATTTACATTTTGTTTTGGGATGTGAATGTGATTCACATTTTTTAAATGGCATGATTGCATTATTTCACAAGATAATTGTGACTTATATTTGTGAAATAATTTACAACAATTGTTATTGTAAATTTCGAAGATATATCATGAGATAATGAGATCTCATGGGACAATGAGATCTCATGAGATAAACGAGATCTCATGAGAAGAGTGATCCTCCCCTATTTTTAGGGGATAAGGTTTATCTCCTCGTTCTCCAAGGATAATTAATTGATTTGATTTGAATTTAAATATATTGATTTATCGATATATATTAAATTAAATTAAATTAAATTAATTGTTGTTGTGTTTTTCACAACAAGGTCATGGCCATTGAAAGAAACACAAATCAGTCTCAACCATTGATTGTGTGTTGTCCATGGTCAAGATCCATGGACTCCCAAAACCCTATATAAGAAGAGGCACCCTTGATCTTCAACACAGATGTTAGATGAATATAATGAATGCTCTCTTCTCTCTCTCTACACATCATGTGCCTCTCTCGATCTCTCTGTTATGGTCATCCACCATGGTGCCTTTGAAAGAGTCGACATCGCTGCAGCATCGTCGTTATGCTGCTGGAGTTCTTACTCATGGATCTCCATCTCCTTCAGTGCGTCTCGCTCATGAAGAAGATGTTGGATCTCGTGTGATAAGATCAGGATATCCGCCACACATGGATTGCGAGGAGCACGCGATTCATCCCCGCGTTCGCAAGCGTCTCCTCCGTCGGATCGGACTTGAGACAGGAGGTCTCTTGGTTTAGAGACTCGACCGCAACCATGCTTCAATATGTAATCCTATTACTTGTTTGCGGTTTAGATGAAACAATCCGAGAAGTGTTCTTGGATCATGTGGTTTCATCACATAAAAAAATTAATTTCCTCTTCATCGAGCAACTAGTGCGACTAGTCGCTCCCGATCGCATTCGATGCGATCATCACGCTTCCGTGATGCGCTTGAGGATTTTCCCCGTATCCTTCAACTTGGATGGTCTGGATTCAATCTGGGCAGAGTTGTTACTAATCTGATAGCATTGAGAGGTGGGGAAGAATTAGGAAGAAGAGGCTCCTCGTCGAGCTTTGATCGGACCAATATCTACCTAACTCGAAGCCAGAAGGTTGGGATGGCTTCCAGATATGCTCCTCTATCGATTGAATGTCTTGATAAGATCTGGTAGTGACCGATCTCTGATCTAGATCTCTAGATGGTTACAGCTGAAAAGTAGCCTCCATATCTCGATCTATCAATCTATTATTGCTCTAGCACTTATATGTGCTTATTATTACTCGGAGAAGACCTCCGGCCAAGTAATTATGTAGAAAAGAGAATAGATGAAGGGAATGAGGATCTCCAACGATGGGTTGTCAGAATGGAGATTGAACTCTAGATTTGATGCAATCTGGGTGGACATGCTATGGGAGAAGAGTGAAGAAGGTCGAGGTCGATGTGCTGGAAGTGTTGGACATCTAGATTGATGATAAGAGAGATCTAATCGAGTAGATCAGAGCTCATTTAAGGATGATCGGATTTTAGCTACAATATGAATTGAAAGGTGATTGAAAAGCAAAATTGAAAGTAAATTATCTATGATTACCCTATGAAGGAAGAAAAAGGTGATTGTCTCGACATGGATCACGATTCCGAAATATAGTTCGATGTACTCATGGCTGATGGAGATCGACCATGTCACAACAAGGCTCATCTGCACCAACCTTGGGCGTGAAATCAAGAGAAAACCGGATTAGCCCATGTGGTGGAGCTGGAAGAGGCACTAATAGAAGATGAGATCCAAGTGTAATTCAAATTTAGATGGTACGTAGATCAAGGCATGAAAATCAAATTTATTAAACGAGAGATCTTGGTAGTTATTCGGGCCAGAGAAGTGAAGAAGAAATCAAGATAGATGGATTAACGGATTGATCAGGACAAAAAAAGAAGAAGGAGACAGGAAAGCAATCGATTGGGGAGGGCATTATTCAGGTGGATCTGGAGAGGGGAAGGCTAACCCGAGTCAACAGACTCTGGTCCGCCCAATAGAAGGCATCAACAAATAAGACAAAAGTCAGATAAGACAAAATAATAATAAAATTTAAATAAATTTAAATAAAATAAAAATGAATTTAAATAAATAAATAATATGAAAAAAAATTTTAATAATTAAAGAACATTAATTATGGTGACTTTTAATAATTTAAATGAATTAATTAAATATGTTAAACTAAATATTAACCTTTATTCGTAGGTATGCATACCTATATATAAAACATTTGTATTTTTAATTTTTTTCACAAAAAAATATAATTTAATAATTTATTAATTTAAAACATTTTTAACGAATTTGAAGAATTAGATTTGCCACCCAAAAGGGATTGGTGGCGCAGCTTGTTGCATGTCTCTCAATAGTCTCTTTGAAAGGTATTTTCATTGGAATTTTATGAAATAATTTAGTAGGATAAATAAATAGGTACATTTATAATATAGATAGTGGTACATGTATTATATATATAGTGGATTTATTTTTTATTCTTTTGGATTTAATTATTTTTATTTGCATTTTATAATAATAAACATAAATTTAAATATAACCTAAAATACAATATATGTAAAAATATACATAAAATAAATAAAAGAATAATTTCACACAATGTATAGTACAAACAACTATACACACTACACTTCAAAAAACCAGTCTTCAAGTTTTAAATGTGGTTTTAGTGAAATCACTTTATTTTTAAGTTTATTTACTTCTGAGTACAATAAAAGTGAGTTTGCTTTATTTTAAGTTCTTAAGGAGAATATGGAGTTTATTTTAAAATATTCTTCATAAAATTGAAGTATGGAGCTCGGTCAGACCTCTGGATTATTATTTTGGTAGAACCTTTATTGGGAATTGGAGTTAAAACCTAACAACCACTAAGTTCCATAGGTCTCTATTCAGGTCAACTCAACAATCAGGTTAGAACAAATCCTCATATGCAAATTCTAATGATGATGAATCTACTTGTACTGTGTATGTGAAATATAGCTCTCCACATCAGAAATGACAAGGACCAGCCTTCTCTTATCAAGGTAACCCTGATTCCCAAGTCTAGCTACTCTTTCCTTGAAGGGTAACGTATTTCCTTCTAAGTTCAGCTACGTGCTATGTCCACAATCAAAGGGGGAGAAGATAGAAGAATAAGAAGAGATATGGAGTGTACCCAGTGTAGCCACATCTCCTTCTGAAGTCGACCAACGTAGCCAAGTATCCACTAAGATATGCAATCTCTTTAAATCTAGACCAATGTGGTCAAATATGTACATGATGATGATTTTTTAATGGAATAATTTTTATTTCTATTTGGTGGAAAGAATTGTTGCATTGCATATCTTATTGTGCTCCTATGGATATAGAATCCTTCTTTCCTCGCATGTTTTGGGGTCATAGAAAAACTATGCCAGCAGATCATTCCTCATCCAAAGCTTTATTTCAACGTACAGTTTCCGTCTTTAGATGTCCATGCCACTAGACTAGGTTGGGGCCTACTGGCCACTCCAGTGACTGTGTATGTTTCCAATCATATGCATACCATGCCAGAGGATTCTACCCCTCACCACCTCATCAATGAAGTGTTGTGTGTAAAGTGCTTGTCCAAGTTACAACATTGTCCAAAAGACCATGTGTGTATGAAATATTTTACTTAGGCCAATCAAGATGACATGTGAACATAGTCTTGTAGACTCGAAGAATTAAATCGCAATGACCTGAAAAGCCTCAGTTCCACTTCTTATAAGTCTCCTCTCAATTAAGTGGATTAAGGTTTTAACCAAGACCCATTCTTCGACTTTATTCCAAACTAGTTTAAGCATCAATATCATTCTGAACAATGCAAATGCAAATGCAAGAAATATATACAAAACACATTTTTTAAAAGAAAAGAAAAGAAGAAATGAAAAAATAAATATTTTTGAAAGGTTTTTCAAAGAGTTTTACAAATTTTATGGATTTTAACTGTTTCAATTTTTATAGAGTTTTTAATAGAGAATACAAGGATATTATACAAATAGAATTTTACATAAATAACTATATACAAGATTATACATATTTTATACATGATTTTACAACAAAAACTATATACGCGTTTTACGTACATATTTTATAAAGAATTTTATCTACAAAAGAATTTTATATACAAGTTTATAGAAAGAAAATTTATATATAAATTTATATAACTTGTATACAAAGGATTTTATTAAAAGCATTTTATGCACAAGAATTTTACAAGGTTATCACAAGGTGAATACAAGTTCTATTTACAAACATTATTACTATAAATATATACACATAATATATACAAAGAAGTTATTTGTATACAAGGTGGTAAAAGAATTTACAAACAGTTTTACAAAAATTTTGCAAACATTTACAAATCTTTTACAAAATACACTACAAAAAATTTTTTAGAAAAAAATTACAAAATTTTACAAACTGGTTTTTACAAATATTTTACATAAGGTTTTCCAAAATAATTTACACATTAATTTTATAAAGGTTTTATTTACAAATATTTATAATATAAAATAATTTTGATAAAAAACAATTTAAAACATTTTCCAACCAAAATAACTTTACAACAATTTTTACACAAATAATTTTATAAAGGTTTTTACAAAAGTTTTACAGAGAATTTTTAAAAATATTTTACAAAGCATTTGTATAAACATTTTTACAAAGATTTTTCAAAACTATTTACAAAATATAGTACAAGGAATTTTTAAAGAATTCTTACAATTATTTTTATTTCAATTTTATTAGCCCTGTTATTAGACAAACAAAAGTATTAGTTATGATTAAAGTATATATACAATATATACGACATCCCTTATACTTAGCTCGAACTATGTCCTCATAGTGACCAAGATGCGATAAAGGAGGACATAACTCATGCTAAGCATAAAAATATGAAAAGAATCCTATGTTACAATGACTCAAATAATAAAGAATGAAATTAATAGAAGTCGGTGATCCCTCTATACTTAGGGTCAAATAATCCTAAGTATAGAGATTGTACAAATGGGGAAAACCGAGGAAAAGAATGTACAAACTCAATGACTCGACTTGCCCTCCTATACTTAGGGTAAAAGATCTCTATGTATAGAAAAAGAATATCAACAATTTGAAGGACAACCGAGAGAACAGAAGAAAGAAAATAAACAAAAACGAAGAGAAAGGAAATGAACGACATCACTCCCCCTATACTTTGGGTAAAGGATCTCTTACTATAGGCAATGACAAGAGTGATTAAATAAAATGAAAAGAACAACTTAAGTGTGACGCCCCTAGGATCCGGGTACTCGGCAAACCAATCCACGCACATACATTCCACATTCGAATACTCATGACATACACATAAGCAGGAGAAATAACACAATTTACTGAAATATATAAATTTTCTTTTTCCATTCATGACCTGTTCATAATCACATTTCATTGATCATTCCATGTCCACAAAATATACATGCAAGCAGAAATAACATGTCCATAATTATACATATTACATGCCATGTCTCTCAACAAAATGATACAAGTAAAGAAGGATAGTAAAACTACTGACAACTATACCACAAAAAGTGTCGTGACGCTGCACAAAAAGTGGTGGTGCCTCCAACAATCACTGCTGCGAACCTGCGCATCCACACGTAGGTACGTTATGAGCAAAGTTGCCCAATACGATTTAAACAACTACACAACAAGAAATGCAGGATAAATGTGTGGAAAAGAGAAAGAAACAGGGTAACCAGATCTCACAAAGAATCACATTTTTATTATGCTTATTAGATATGGATATAAGTAACCAAGCTTCGTGGATAGTCTGTGGTCTTGGTCTGGGTGAGACCTCACACTATGACTCTAAGGCAAAAAGAATGCCTTAGGGTTGGGTTGCCTCCGTAGGCATGCGGTGGGGTACAATGCATCCTAACTAAGTTCCCAACACGTCCACTTAGCTCCACTTCACAATTGATATCCAATTCACAATCTAGATTCCAACCCACGAATCTTCGCGACTAGCCCAATCCTCCTTATGTACAGGAGATTCACGTCCCATCCCAACTTCATTAACCACATTTCCCGGAACTCCCCTCTTAGCGCTCCCACTCGGAATACCGACCAATGTGGCCTACATTGGCCCGTACACGAGTGTTAACTCTAAGTGACAAGCGAAACACTAGCCGACCAACCACGACTACTTGGCCCGCGTTCGAGCACCGGGCTAAAGCACGCAAGTGCTGAGGCCAACACCGTCAGATTAGCACCTCGGTGTGCCAAGCAACATGTCCCCCAACCATCGCAGCTACAATAGCAGTTGGGATTGCGGTCATCTAAGCTTCTACCCGGGGCCCCAAGGGTGCATGCCCAGTCCCTTGGAGCGCCTACTCCATCTACTCCCTTTTTATATAGCCACAAGCATCAAATGCCTTTTTTTTATAACCCTCACTTTTGCACCTAAAGCATATGTGAAATCTCTTTTCCAAATATACACATTCCAAAAAGAAGAAGAATATATGCGTATATGAAAGATTATATTGTTTGTCCATTAACACTAAAAAGAAGACATACCACGTGAGGTTCACTTTTTTACCCAGGTGGACAACAAGAGACCAATTGCTCGAATAACTAGCACATATGGGAGAATGGCCTAAAGAGAAATTTGTGATACAACTTAAATACGCCAACACGGAGAACCATTCTAACCATTCCCGTAAATAAAATCTTAGTCTACTTTGCATATCTCTTTGACTTATTGGATAAAGCCCCTTTATTATCTCTGTTAACCTTATCTACCATCGACCCACAACAGGAAGGAGAGACTATGAATAAAAGCACACATGCTATGGAGAGATTAGAATTTCTTAGGGATGATGTCCTCGAATACTCGATCACGTCCCATGTGTTTTCAGCTTATCCAGAACTGAAGCATGGTCAGTTTGTCAGACTTGAGATCCATTATTGTCTGTAATAGTCCTTTCTCATGAACATCCAAGCAGCAATTCTTTCACACATATATTACGACAGGTTTAGTATAAGGGTGCAAAAATCATATCTCAGTATGCTACAGAGCTGGAGAAGGTCAAGGAATGCCTTATCACATCTGTTGTTGAAGAGAAACAATTGGATTTGAAGATCCCTAAGAGGAGGACGAAACAACATCTGCATTTTTCCACAGAAAAAGTTTCTCCAGTACCCCAAACCTTGTCAGATTCAGCACATGAACCTCTTTTTATCCAACCCAATTATACATTTATTGGACGAGTTTAAGAATGTAGCAGGTTAATCCAATACTCCCAGTAATTAGATAATAATGGGCATAGTCTCATGGTTCTTATCAAGAAACGAAAACTCAATCAATTAATGCTAGAGTTCCATGCGTGCAACATTATCAGCAAGACCACAAACACTGTTTACATAATATGTAAGGTTTATATAAGAGTGCCACTCCATCGTATTCAACTTTACAGAAAGGCACTCCTAATATGGAGGTGCATTACTTTTGTAATACTTAAATCTCACAATCGGTTATTCAGAAAGCCAAATCTGATTTGTTTGTCTTTCTTACAGAATATACCTCTCAGCTCACGATGGAAAGGTTACTAATAGCATCATGCTATACAAATCGGCATGCCCCGAGGATGCAGGTTGCGTCATATTGCTTGTGCGTCAAATAGGGAAAGAGGATGATCGGAAAATGAAACCATGATCCACCAACAGCAGGGGAGCGTATAGCATCATTTAACTCAAGATTTATATATAAAGATATCAGAGGTCCTAGGAGTATTCAAAACTTAAAGATGGAAATCGTGCGGAACCACAACAAGGAGGAAGGGAACCTCGTACCTTCTGGCTTTGGGTCGTCGATCCAAGGTGCTCCGGCGGCCCTGGGTGAAGGAGAGGGGGGAGGAATGGAGGAGGGGAGAGCTGGAGGTCAAAGGAAGAGGTGTTGGGCGATTTGGGCGAGGGGAGGGCTGGGGTTTAAGGG
This sequence comes from Ottelia alismoides, assembly GCA_037367405.1. NCBI lineage: Eukaryota > Viridiplantae > Streptophyta > Magnoliopsida > Alismatales > Hydrocharitaceae > Ottelia > Ottelia alismoides. The sequence goes on along the minus strand of JAZKJV010002251.1, from coordinate 1,444,737 downwards.
GAAAACCCGGATTCGGATCCGGGTTCGGATCCGAATAGGACCCTGACCCCTCTTCGCTAAAATGACCATAACTCGGGCTCTCGAAGTCGGATCTTAACGTTCTTGGACTCGTTGGAAAGCTATCGACGAGCCCTATGCAATGGACTCCTTACTCGAATTTTTTGATCACTGTGCGAGTACAGATTTTGCAATTAAGTCCAGACTCAGTCAAGATTTGCATTTTAGTCCCTGTTCGGGTTTTGGGGGTTTCACATTAAGTCATTCACCTCCCATATACTTAGGATAGAGTACCTCCTAAGTACAACACACACACAGGAAAGAGATGAACGATAAAATAGAAGAAGAAAGAATACGAAGAAAGGAATATATACAAAAGAATATCAGCTCATGTGTCAGACACAGAAGATGTCAAAGGATCATCGTCCGATGCCAAATGGATGGAATCAACTACAGACAGGAATGTATCATGATCTAGATATGGCTTCAACATTTTTTTGTTCACAACAGATGGGTGTGTGTCAGATAACACCCAGATATGACAACACTACCATTGTCACCCACATCTCCAAAAATGAACGGTATTGACTATTTCCTTTTAAGTTTTCCTGGAAACAACTTCAATTTTGCATCAAACAACCATAGCTTATGATCAGGGACGAAGTCTTTCTCTTAATGTGTCTATTATGACAACGCTTGACTTTCTCCTTATACATAAGTGTGTTGTGATAAGTGACGAATCCGAAACTCGTTGTGTTAAAAAGAGATGTTGTATTTATGATCATGCGTAAAAAGTATGATAATTTGATGGGTTTTTCGTTCGTGCGTTGTAGGCGGCAATCGAAATCGGTCAAGAAAATAACCACAAATATTTATTTATTTTTTAATCACGTGGTTTTATGTTTATTTTACTTGGACAAGTCCCAAGGTCGAACACAAGAAGGTAAAGGAACAACCTAGAATTATGTCTATCAAAATTCGTGCGTGGTTTTCAAGGCGATCTTTTTTTTGGAATTTTTAGTGCAATAAAGGATGTGATATGCAAGTTTGGCCTATTTTAGGGACTAAAATGTCAATTATGTTCAAACGATGTCCGAAAATTATGCAATTTGGCCACAATGCAAAATATGATGAAATTAATGCGCTGTAATTTTTTTTGGAATTTTTGGATGCAATATGAATTTTTTATGGATTTTTAAATGCAAACGAAATGAATTTCAATATTTAATTATGATAAATACTAAACCTACTTATTTTCAAGGACTAAAATTATCTAAGATCTATCTCTAGGTGACTGTTCTCAGATCCTAAACCTCGAAAATGTGAGATTTAATACCTATTAAAAACAAAACACTGAAATATAAAAAATGATTTTTACAGGGCAAACTATGCATGCAAATGCAATTTTTTTGGGCACAATGTTCAACACAAGTAAGTCTATAATCTGTGATTTTTCGGGAATTTTTATAGCAATGATTAATCAATGATAAAGTTCAGAGCACAAGATGAGCAAAATATGCAATCTTCCACAAAACAATTAACTATTAATTAACCATTGATCATAAAAATGTCCACATTGTGTCGGAATGTAAATAATTGATTGATGAACATCATGCTATTTTTGGATAAATAAAATAATTGACTGAGAATTCATCTAAGAAGGTGTGCCTTAGCATCCTTCTTTTCCATTAAAAATCGGATAGCTAAGTGATCAATATAAATCGTGAGTTTAGAGCCAAAAAGGTAAGATCTGAATTTATCTAAAGCAAACACCACTGCCAACATCTCTTTCTCTATCGTTGTGTAATTGCATTGTGCATCATCTAGACTGTGGCTGGCATAGTGGATGGCAACTGGAAGTCCGTTCCTCCGCCATCCTAATACAACCCCAACTGTAAAATCTGAAGCATATGTCATTATCTCAAAGAGTAGAGATCAATTAGGTAGTTGTAGGATAGGGGCACTGACGATCATTTGCCTTAAAGTGAGGAAGAAATTAAGACATTTGTAATATATTAAGAACTCAATGTCTTTGCCTAAAATTTCATTTAACATTCATGGAATCTTAGAGAACTCCTGAATAAACCGTCGGTAAAAGCCGACATGCCCCAGAAAGATCGTAACTGCTTTACGTTGGATGGTGGATAGAGATGTTAGATGACATCCACCTTGGCAGGGTCAACCTCCACGCCTTTCTTGGAGAAGACATGCCCCAACATGATCGCATTTGTAACCATAAAATGCCTCTTTTCTCATGACAGAACGAGATCTACCTCACAAGATTTCTAAGAACCTGGTCTAGGTGCAATAAACAATCGTCAAAGGACTCACCATAGACAGAAAAATCATCCATAAAGACCTTGAGGAAATCATCAACCATGTCCGCAAAGATGGCAAGCATGCACCTTTGGAACGTTGCTGGGGGCATTGCACAATCCAAAGGGCATTGTCTAAAGTCATACATGCCGAAAGGACATGTGAAGGTTGTTTTCTCCTAATCTTCAGAGGCAATTGTAACATGATTGTATCCAAAGTAACCGTCTAGGCAGCAGAAGTATTCCTTCCCTGCCAACCGTTCCATCACTTGGTCTATAAAATGCAACAGGAAGTGGTCCTTCTTTGTCGTGGCATTCAACTTTCTGTAATCAACACATACCCGCCACGACATAAGTACTCTATTTGGAATCTCCTCTCCACTCTCATTCTTAACCATCTGAATTCCCGACTACTTCGGGACAACATGTAATGGGCTAACCCATTCATAGTTGGATATAGGATAAATAAAGTCTACGTCGCACCATTTTGTAATATCTTTCTTAACAACATCGCGTAAGATGGGTTTCAGCCTGCGCTAAAACTCTCTAGAAGGTATGTTGTCATGATCAAGATAGATATGATGAGAACACAAAGCAGGATTTATCCCACTGAGATCGGATACAGTCCACCCAATGGCCTTGAGATTTCTTTCAAGAATCTTCATTGAATGAGATTCTTGTTCTTTGGTCAAATATGCATTGATAATGACCGGAAACTGTCGATGTGGACATGCAAGGAAAGCATATTTCATATTTGGTTGTAAGGTCTTTAGCTCAGGTAAGGTCAGATCTAGCTCTATTATATCATCCTCTAATTGTTTTATGGGATCTATATTGCTGATGGATGTATCTACTTTATGGTTATTCACCATTTCAATATTTTCTAGAGTCAGACTACAGAAGATGTCTAAAACCTCTTCCGACTCGCTATCGTGCTCATACCCAGAATGAATAGGCAAAAATGATTCAGCTAAGTAAAAACCGATCTTTGTATAATCTGAGGTGGAGGATTTTGTAAATATTCTGAGTCTAAAATATCTGCAATATAGTCCTCAGTTTTCTGCTCCATGTGATTATAACCATCCATGCTGAAATACAAAGTATCGTTGGAAGAGCTGACAGTTGTAGTCTCAGACCCATCCTCTTCCAGGATATCTATAGTATCTACTTGATACCTTTTAAGGTCGTTATGGCAAACCTCATCCATGTAATCATAAGTGTCTAAGGAACTCAATGCATCAGAACTAGTTGTAGATGCAGCATTGGATGCATGTAATTCTCTTGCCATCTCTATATGTACCTTTTCGTCGTCGCTGCTGAAAGATACCTTCCCTGTATCATAATTGAAGGGATCCTTTGCAGTCTTAAGAAAGGCCTTCAAAGAACAATCAGGGTAAGGTGTAACTGTGTAGATCATTCCATGTTCAAGACAGTAAAGTCCATTGGGAGTTACAGACCCTGCACGGTTACAATAATGTTCTTCAAAATGCCCCTAGGTCTCTTTATAGATCTATCAACAAACCAAAGGATCGAATGAGATTTGTAAAGAGGACCTAACTCGGGCTTGTTGAGTAACAACAAGGTAAAACATTAATAGAGGAACCATTATCTAAAAGAGTGTCATCGAATGGGGCTTCTGAAATCTTGCATTTCATATACTGTGCTCCTGAGTCCTACTTCTTCTTTGGTAGTCTATTCTGAATTACGCATGAGGTAACCTTAGTCAAAATATGCTTCTCTGTTCATGATTTCTTCTTCTTACATATTGTACATTTATTCTTCAGTTGTTTCTTAAGCGTAGGGAAGTGATCCAAGGCATAATGGAGTGGGATTTTTAAAAAGATGTGATCTTTAAGTAATATCTCACTCTCTTGAGTAACATCATTCTTTTTGGATTTTTTAGTACCTTTTCCATACAAGGCATTAGCAAAAGGAGCAATTTCAGGAAAGACAAAAGTCTTTTTATTGATATCGGGATCAACTTGTACATCGAGAGTCTCAAAATTATCTACAAAACACACTAAAATAGGAAAGGACACGTCAACTTCGGAAGTATTTGCATGACCTAGCATGGTGCCATCATCTGATTCACCTAAGTCCATATCGATCGTCTCGACATCGCTCCCTTCTCCCTGATCATCAAGTGGATGATCCCTTTCATCATTGCAGTTTCCTCATCAGCATGTATATCATGGTTTAGCTCTCGTTCTTTACCTTGTGCCATCTCTATCTCCCAATCAGATGCTTGTGGAGATCTATCACTCCTGAGACTAATGAAGTTAGATAAAAATTAAGGAAAAGAGATCTTACTTATCATGTTGTCTACCTGATCTGGGTACCTCCTTTTGTTGTCCGAGTTCATCTAAGGTTGTGCCGGAAGAGTGGTCTTAGGTGTGGTTAACTCGTCCAAACGATGGTTAACTAGCTCCATCTCAGTTTTGTGCGCAGTCTGGAGCATTCTCTGCATGTCCATGATCTTGTTCAGTGCTAGGGCTTACGAAGATATTTTTGATTCGATGTGATAACCCTAGATCTCTATTCTCTCATGCCTCTACATCTACTTCTGTGGAGCATATTGCTAAGGATATCGATGTGGCGTATATTTAGACTGCTGCTACTACTGGTAATAGTTTGGATGTGATGGAGAAGCAAGATGATGAACAGAATATGGTCTTTGATAAACATTCTGGTGAGATTGTTGTGTGAAATTCTGTCGATATTGCGAAAGTCCATGTTGCAGATGGTTGTCATGTTGCGGCTGCTGGTGGTGGTGTATGCTTTGAGGGGTAAACTGTGATGATGGCTGGATCGGAGCGTACAATATCACGTTGATCTCAAGAGTGGCTTGAGGCTCAACATCAATGTCTCCAGGGCTAGTGATATGGCTGGGATTGGCGTAAGTCTGGTCCTCTTGCCAATCAATCTGTAGAGTCTCCGTAGGCTAACCTGGCTTGCTCTGGACGAAGTGGATCTGTCGGGTGGGAGGAGTAGGTAAAGATCTCTGATCAGGTTGCGAGCTCGAAGAAGCTTGAGACTGTTGATACTGAAGCAGCAGGTCCATCAACTTCTTCATCAGATCACTCAGTTGTTGAGGCAGTGATGAGAGTTTCTGCAACTCTCACAGTGGCTGCAGGTTCTAAACTTGCTTCTGAATCACATCTACCAACATTAAATTCTCATTGATATATCCCATGTTGGTATTGGATTCAGAGTTTGAAATGTTTGCCACATTGTGATGCTCTCAGTGGTGTGGTGGCTGCAGGATCTTCTAGACTGCTTGAGTAGAGTTGATGACTCTCAAATTCTCTGCCATCCCTTAAAGTTGGACCAGACAGACTTGGTATCTCAATTCAGATAATTGCCTCCACATGCAACACTCATAAGCCCCTAGATATCTGGCTAGAATCCTCTAAAGTAGTTCTTTACTAGCACCTTCAATGGTATCTCATGATGAGAACATCTCTCGATAAGATCCTTGAATCGATCCCACACCTCATGGAATGATTCGTTCAGCAACTGAATGAAGTTAGAGATATGAGTTCTCATCATGTTCGTCCATCCCAGAGTAAAGAATTTACGCAAGAACGTGGAATACATGTCATCCCACATAGAGATCTCCCTCCCTAAATGACTAAGCCAATAAAGTACCTTATCTGCTAAGGCGAAGGGGAGGGCTTTGAGTCGAATGGCCTCCTACATAACTCCAGGGTAATTAGTTGTACCACATATCATCTTGGATTGTTGTAAAAAGGTAAACAACTCCTCTACGACATTCCCATAAGACTTGGGAAGTAATGAATGACGGACGGGCATAACTCATATGGCCCTTGATTTGGTGGTAACCTAATCCAGTGATGTAAAGTTCTAGTGCCAGGGTCATACTCATCTCTGAGTGTTGCGGAAACCACGGCAGGCGACAGTGGGTTCCCGACTCCTGCTCTGAGAGCAACGATCTAAGCTTGCAGCTCGTTTTGGACTCGGAACTAATCTCAGGTATGTATATTCATCTTTTGTAAGGTATCCAGAATCCTGATTGTAATGTTTGCGGCTAGATCTGGTCTTCCATCGATGTGTTGTTCCTCAGTTGGTCGCTCCTCTATTTGTCCCTTCTTGCGAGCCATTTGCTTCAAATCTTCAGGGATGGAAATTTTTTCAAAAGAACTCAGTGAAAAATCGGCATGAGAAAGCAACAATAAATTGAGGTGGGGTTCTGCCTCAAAAGATGGGCTAGGAGGCAAGGGAGTCTGAGTCTCACTCTCCTCGGTATCAGATGGTACCAACTCAGGAAGAGGGTCATCTCGAGTCTGTGAAGAAGTACGATGGACGGTGAATGATTGAAAGCTCATAGAGTCTGAGCGAAATAGCCATTGAGTCGTCATCTTCGATGCCAAGAGGATAGTCGGGAGAGCACAATGTCAAATAGAGAATGGGAAAGGAATATAAGATGCGGTAACACACGCCTCATTAGCAAACATAAAGCAAACCCTCAATTCACCAACACAACCCGATGATGACCATAAGAGTTTGGTCGTTTATCTTGTCGATTTTAGGGTTATTTTGACAACAAATCTTTTCACTTATTATCACGAGCTGATAGGTCACAGAATTTCCCTTTAAAATTTTCATGAGTCCTTATAGAGAACCACTTATTCTCATCCATAATGGGAGTAAGCACGGATCGTTTGCGGCTACTCGTGTTACTTGAGGATGGAGCCTTACGTAGTGTCCTCTAAACCCCCCACGCTTCTAAGTAAACTCATATCGTTGCCGGCTACCCCGAGCATATCCATTGAAGAACAGTGATTAGGTGTAAAGACAAAGTAGTATTTAGCAAGAAACACGGACTCTCGTTCTATCCTTAAGTGTCATCCCTCACTCACAAAATCTGGAAGTATACCTACATTTGATATCAGGGGTTTCTCTCCCAAATCAAATGATCCTTAAATCAATTTTAAGTCAGGTAGTTAAGCAATCCCGATTTTATTTTCAGTTTTCACTTTTTTGGATTTTTTTCAAAAAAGTCATATAACGATTTTTTCCCTTTTTTGTATTTATCCTAGATAAACATGCACCTAAAACATGAGTCCAAGAACTAATTATGAAGGCGCAAGAAGGGAGAAAAAATAAAAACTGCTAACAAGCACCTAGCCTCGAAAAAACCGCAGAAAAACCAACGATGTCAGAAAACCACGATGGGTGCCCTACTCCCTAGAATGCACGACACCCGGTGAAATAGACCCCGATATAGAAGGAAGGAGGTACAATTCAGGATCCCCTTACAAGGCCCCTTCCTAAAAATACAAAAACACAAGCAAGATCCCTTAGTTTTTTATAATAATATTACATAAAATGCCCTAACTAATTCTGCCCTCTACAACTGACCCGTAAGAGAAGGGGTTGGTCTATACACTTTCAACTGAATTAATTTCTGAAGAAACCGCTTGATCTGGCCTGTAAAATTTTGTTAGAAAAAGAAACACACAAAAAGATGTAAAACAAAAGATGTAGAAAACATAGATACTCGATAAAAACCATAAAACAAAATTTGACAAAACTCGAAGAAAAGTCAGAAACCATAAAATCAAGAAAATCGAAAAATCTCGAAAAAATGTTGAAAACCAAAGTAGAGCTAGCACCTCCCCTACAATGACGTCATTTTGATAACCCAAATCCGACCCATATTTAATAACAATGTCTCTGTTGAAAAACCGTGGAGAGAGATTTGGTTTATCAAACAAAAATCAATGAAATAGGAGAGAGAGAGAGAGAGAGAGAAAGATGAAAACAAGCGGCTTCTCTCTCCTATTTCATCTACATTGTATTATTTATCCAAGTAAGTGTTCCTGGGTCGAACTCGTAGAGGCAGAATATTAATAGAGTGGTTTTCGATGAAAGAAATAAAAGAGAAGTTTCACTATCTTATTGGTTTTACAACTAACTGAAGAAAAGACTCAAAACTGACAAAATCATACAAAAATCACTCAAGAAAACTATGCGATGAAAATCGGCGAAAAATACCTAAAAATGTATTTGGGGTAGTTGTGTAACTACCTTATAAATTCGAGGAAAAATGCAACAAAATTGCGGTTCAAAATACCCCTACAACCCATGGGCAAAAGTGCAAGAAAAAACTTGTCCTATTACAATTCGGTCCCTACCTAGGACTAATTTGAAAAAAATTAATTTATTACATTAAGGTCCATGCGCAAGGACCTTAATGTAATTCTAGATAGTTCTGGAGCTGAAGTTAAATCTGAATCTTCGCTTGGGCGTATTATGTCTATCTTCTATTGCTTCATCTTTGACGACTACGATTAGAAGGAATCGAACGATCTGAGCCATATGTACGGGACACGTGTCATCAAACTTTGTTGTATTGTGTTCTTGAGGTTCTTCCCCTCCATCTTGTTGTTGGCAACGAAGATGTCTTCTATGATTTGCCCTTGTCGACCAGCGGTGATCTTGGGCCTCCGGCAGGGCCAGGAGGGAGACTCCTTCTACCTTCGAGCTCTCCTGCGATAGATCTCCTCTGAAAGTGGCTGAAGGTGGAGGTTATTCGTCGAAGAAGATGGTGGTCCAACAAGCCTAGAGGCTGATGCAGAATCTTGTTTTGGAATTTCTTTGATCTTTGAAGCTCCGGATGATATTGTTACACTCCAGATGATGAATAAAACGTGCAAATGAATGATTTCTTGCTCGATTCATAAGGAATCAACATGAGATTTAAAGGATTTGTAAATTATATAAGGTTTTCTAGAAAATGCAAGGAAATTTATAAGCGTGGGAAGAAAAGGTGGATTTGAAAGTGAAATGAATCGGACTTGAAGGATTTGAATGTATGACATCTGATGACGATGGTTGAATTTCCTAATGACGTAATTAACTACGCTAAACATGAAACGAATATCAATAAATAAAAATTGCAAAAGTGGTTGAATGTGTACATGGGGTTAGAGGTGTAAGACCTCCTGGTTATCGTTCGATAGGGAAGCAACTCCTGAAGCTTGACGTCGCAATTGCGACGATGCAAGTCTATGCTCTAACTTGGAATATCTCCTCTGATGTCCCCTCGTTCACGCTAGCTGGTCATGATGCCCTCTCATAGTTGGAAGCAACTGAAAAGCGGACGAGAAATAGGGTAGTCGTCCAGGTGGCATGGAACTGAAATTGTTAGGAGCAGTTAGTTTGGAAATGGAAAAGTTGAATGGCCTTTATTGATGAATCTGATGGAGTTAGGTATAGGATCGACGATGGGCGTGGAAGTAGGTTGTTAGAGGTAGAGGATCAATTGTTAGTATCGGAGTTAGGAGTTAAGGAGTGGTTGGTAGAAAATAGACAAGTTGGGTAGTTTGAACAAACCGGACGACCTTCTTGAAGAAGAAGGCACCATGTGTTGACACGTGTCAACACCTGGTTGGCCAAGTTGCAAGAAATAGAATAATAAATAGGGGATAAATAGTAAATAAGAGTATTTTAAATAAATATAAAAACATAAGTAGTTAAATTATCTAAATTATGGTATAATTAGTTATAATAAATAATAATTATTCTAGAAAATATAAATGTTATATTAATAAATGATTATAACTAATACTTAATAAATAGGTTTTGGACTTTTAATTTAATACATTTCTAAATAATATATTAGTTTTATATTTTATTACCTATTAGTTTATTAAATAAAGTATGTATGGATTTTTGTAGATTTTTATAAATTAATTTAAGTATAATAATACATATAATTAGAAGTTATATAGTTCATTTATACTTATAAATTAAGGTTTTTGTTTTATTTAAATTAATAAATAAACTCTAAAAATTATGAAATAAATTAGGGTTAAAATGCAGGATCAACAAAAAAATAGAAATTATAAAATTAGTAAAATAATAAATACTCTGTTCTAGTTAAAATAAATACGCTAGAAACCTAGTTGTGCTTAGGTCCCCAAAACTGACTTTTTGCAAATGGACTCCGATTTTAATGAAATCACCTTCATTAATTAGAGAATATTATTAAATGAATTTAAATGTGAGTAGAGTGAAATTGGAGCTCGTATGACAAAGTTATTTTATGTCAATTTTTAGATTTTGGTGAGAATACAATCTATGAGAGCGATTTAAGAGAGTTGTTAAGATACCAATGCTCCAAGGAGACTGTCATAATCTCACAACTAGTTTTTCCGAGCAAGTATGGGTGTGGACCATTTATCAGCTACTCTACCTGCCTACTCTGCTAAGGAAGTCCCAGACTGATTTCCAGCTACCCAGTGAAGTCCTCATATTAGAACAACTAACCACAAGACAAGTAGTCTGAAGTGAATTCGGACATGACTCTATCCTAGTGTACGGATCGCTCTTTCACTGAAGATAAATCACGCAATGTGGGGGTTACTCTCCCCAAAACAATGATTTTTCCTTACGTTTATTTTAGGGTTGAGTGTTCTTTGGCAGTCCCGAATTTTAGGCAGTTGTCACTTGGTGTGAATATTTTCAATGAATCACCTACCGAGTGTCCAATTTCCTTTTCAACTTATGTGAGTAAAAACAAGGAAGGAGATCAGAAATACCAATGTGAGATTAAATAAAATGATGCATGCAGGAGTTAAAGATGCGTACCTTGTCGCCAGCACTCTACATGTAGGGTGATCCGTGCATAATTTAAATATGGAAAAATAAACTAACCTATAAGCAAATGCAAGTGAACCGTCCTAACAATAGCTTCTATTAACGGGCAAGAACCAATTAAATTTGACTAAGTCCAATAACGCTTTATTCTATAGGTAGAGAAATTCTTGTTTAGGATTTGTGGACCTAATTAATTATCTAGCTCAAGAAACGAATTAAAGAAATCAATAGGTAGCTCACGAAATCCGCATGAAACATAGAACAATAAGGTGATGAAAACAAAACCGATCAGGTCCCCCAAGTACACCAGCACTTAGCGCAACAGACCCTGCAGCAAATGAATATTCGTTCACAAGAATTCAAATGCTAGAAATAAATAAAATAAAGTCTAAAATGTTTTTTTGCTTGGTCTCCTTCAATTCTTCTTTTCATCTTCTCACACTCTCCTACGTCTTCGAGATGAATCAAGTTGCCTCCACTTCGCTTGGGTGCTTCGGCTCTCCTACAATCGCCTCCTTCGCTCCGGCGGCGACATGAGATGAGAACTGGTGGGATTCGCATGGGTCGAGAGCCGAAGAGACTAGAGAGACCACGGGCCCTCGCAAGAAAAAGGAAAGAAAGAATGTGTAAGAAACACAATTATAAAATATAAGCAGAAAAAATGAAATAAAAATAATGAATATGAATAATGGAGTAAATGTGAAAAAATATAAACAAATGAATACAACCAAGAATAGTAGGTCAAAAGGGAAACCTAACTACCCTCGTCGTGACTCTCTAGCAAATTCAAGCACAAAGAAATGTATTTTTTTATTTTTCATATATAGCAAAAATGCTCAAAAATATCCAAATAAAATCTTTATGTTTTTTTTTATAATTTTTTTCTGCTTTTGTAATTTTCAGAGATTTTTATATTTCTTAAGAAAAATGAATAAAAACATGAGAAAATGCAAATAGTAAGGACACACTATTATTTTTAATTTAAAAATACCAAATAAATGTGAAAATTATGAAAAATTATTTTCCCTAAAAACACCAGGAAATCATCTACAAAAAGGAAGTGAAATCACTAATTTTGGATTTTTTTCTTGAATTTTGTTGTGATTTTTTAAATATTTCTAGTATTTTTCATTTTTTAGGATTTTATAAATAATTAATGCACGAAAATTGGATAGGAAATAAAATGCACAAATAAACTTAATCTATTTTTCTTAGAATTTTATATGCAATATTTAAATTTTATGATTTTTCAAAGTTCAAATAGTTAAAAGTGCAATGTTTTTGTTTTTCTAATAATAACAAATGATGACTAATGGAATGAAAAAATTATACTATAAAGAGACACACAAGAATAACATGATTTTTTTCAAAAATTATTGACCCGTGAAAATATATGTTTCAATAAGAAGAAGAAGCAAGCAATAAAAGTCTGGAAATGAAGCACTGAATTGCAAATATTTTTTTTTGCATCAAAATATAACAAACAATAAAATATGGCATAGAAGTCATAAATTACCCAAGAAACACGTGCAAATCATGAGACAGGTTGGAATCATGAGCTTTATTTACAAATCTCAGAAATTCTAGGGGCTTGAATGTAATTTACCAAAAAATTAGAATAGTCTTGGGGTTGAAGGCATTGGGCCTCTTTGTTTCTCCTCTTCCAAGCTAAAGAGGGACGTCGCGCCGAGAAGAAGCAAGCGGTGGCAAATCTGGTGGACGGCATGGATCAACGGCAGGTAGAGCTCTGCGTGCGGCTAAGGCTCCTGCGATTTTGGCTAGGCAGCGGGCCTCGCGTTGGGATTCCTGTCGCCCGCGTGAGCACGGAGGAACTGTTGCAGAATGAAGTCTTTGATCTGCAGATGGTCGCGGTTGTGGAGGTCTGGCAACGCTGCCCACGGGACGATGGTGGACTCTTCACGCCGAGATGTCGGGGGCGGTGGTGTTGGATGCTGCAATTCGGTGGTAGATGCAGGTTGCTTACGTTCAAAGGTGATGACTTGAAGGAGGCAGGCGCGAAGCTTCAGCGGAGGGTGATGGTTGGCGTTGGCAGCGGAGACGGTGGTGGGATAGCACCTACGCAAGAGACTAGAGGTGGAGATCAGGCGAAGAGCGGTGGAAGGCTGAGGTGGCCCTACGTAGGCTAGAAGACGAGGGGCAACACACGCTCCTGATGCAGGTGAAGAACGCTGGAGTCGCGGCAAGCTTACGGACAATGGGTAGTGATTAGGGGGAGGCGGCCGTGTTGGCAGTGCGAAAAGCAGCGATGGAGATCTAGGCGGCGGGCGCTGCCTACAGATGGGGAGACGGTGCCTGCTCCCGAACATCATCTTTTTTATTATTTTCTATTTTTTTTGTAGACACAGAAATAGTAGATGAAATTTTTTATAAAAACAGAAACGGTAGAAACTCTTTTTTAATTATTTTTTTATTTTTTGAATCAACAAATATATTTTTTTGATTTTTTTAAATTCCTGCAACTACAATAAAATAGAGATATCCGACTTAAGCACGATGGCACAGTCTAAAATCAAATGCGGAAAATGCGAGTGGATGTGGATCCGACGAAATGGAAAATAGATCCGAGTCTCAGGTCACCGCACCGGCCTGAGTTGGAAGATTGCATTAGGTAGAACGTGAAGCGATAAAATCGAGAAAATGAGATGAAAAAATCGATTTTTAGGGTGGATTAAATCATGATGGGAATTCTAAGATCCATAAAAAATGATAACAAAATAAAAATACAAAAAATTAAACTACGATTAACCTAGATTAAAAATGAGAAAAAATGGATTTCACCATGGGAGCAAAAAAATACTGGGATCACCTCGACTATGGTCAACTCGCTGTCACCGGAAGGATCGGAGGCTAGGCACCTTCTACAAACGAAGTTATTCGGATTAGGCTCCTCTCACCAAAGATTTATCAAATTGAAATGGAGGGGAGCCATATTAATAGATAAAAGAATGGAGTTTGAATTTCAAAATTTTGAATGAAGATAAGAGATAAGAAATAAAATTTGAAATGAGATAAAGATAAGAAAGGAAATTAAAATTATTTACATAATTATTTTCTATTTATATTCGTCACTTTATTAAATTAAATAATAAATGTTAATTTTTTATTTTTTGATGTAGTAATTGAAGGGAATTGATTTAATACATATACTATAAACATATGGTACATTATATACATAGTTAACTAAGAACTTAGTTTTTACTTTTTTTGTTTGAAAAATTTTTATTTTTATTTTTATTTTTATTTTATTTTGTTTTTATTTTTATTTTTAAATAATCATTAGAAACTATTTACAATTATTTACAAATACAATATGTACAAATAAATAGTAAAATTATAAAAACCACCCAAGAAAAACATCTTTCAAACTGTAACTCCAAAAATTACGAAACCATAACCATTTTAAAGATAATTTAATGTAGAATACAATGAAAGTGAGTTTGGTTCAATTTAAGTTCATAAGGAGACATAACTGTCTTTCAATTGTCGCTTTATGGATTTTTCTGGATGTGGTTACTTTTATGTTTTACGTGATTTAATTTTTCAAACATTTTTATTATTTAGGAAACATTTTTTTACAACTTTTATTTTAAATATTATTTAATTTGAGGTCAATTTATGTAAAAATGAAATAGTGTAAATACACAAATATTTACAACACATTTTTTTGGATTTTCTGATTATGGACCCTATCTCCCCCTACTTTATTGATGGTCGATTAGGTCAAGTCTTGACTTTCTCTCGAGATCCGGGTCAACCTGTATCTATTACATATATATAGTTTTTTTATTTTCTTTATTTTCCCTTTCTTTCATTATTTATTTTATGTTAAATTAGTAATAAATGTGTAATATTTACACACAGATGCAAGTTAGTAAGAATATGGAGCTAGTATTATGTACAGGTGTTTTATAAGGGATTTTAAGCTAAAGTAAACGAGAAAAGATAATGAAATGCATATTCATCAGAAACCCAAGTGGGTCTCAGTCCCATCCCAACCCTTGACTTTAGGACTAAATATCTATTAAATCCCTTAGTCAATCGATCTACCATACTATCTTTATCTCCAATAAAATCCACAGCCAACACTCCTCCAGACACAAAATACCTTAACGTCTTAAATCTAATTTGCATGTGTCTCTTGTTTTCTGATTGAACTTTGAACTCTTGATCATGGAAATCGTGATCATGTGTTCACAATGTATCGAGATCTCAAAAACTAGATGACCTACGATGGGAATTTCAAAAAGAAGTTTTCTTAGCCATTCAACCTCAATTCTAGTGGTGTCCAAAGCACACAACTCAGCCAAAAAGGTAGACCGAGCTAGAATAGTCTTCTTTACAATCCTCTAGGAACTACACTACCTCCGGTAAAACATACCCAGTGTTGAAAAGGAATTTCGGGTTTTCTATTTAATGGAACTTATTCACAAGGTGAACTGTCATCGAAGCCTAAAGAAGCCTCAACAAAAATTTGTTCTCAAACTAAGATAAATCAGAGAGAGAAACAAAAGAAAGAAAATTTTGCTGTTTATTTACATGCATTCCATATAGGATCGAACTTAGGGAGGTAACAAATCCTGAGGGTAATTTAATTCAACGAAAAACAAAAAAATAAAAAGCAGTCTTTTTATTTTTCTACTATTGGTTTTTATGGGATTCTTGTCGTTTGTATTTTTTATAGAATTTATTTTTTTTTAATGTTTTAATTTTGTATTTTTTGATGATATTTAATTTTACAAATTTATATTTTTTAAATTTTTAAAACCAAGCTAATAAAAAGAATAAAAAGAAACAAAGAAAATAACTCTTTGTATTTTTAAAATATGGTAAAAAAATTTTGTTGCTTGTTTTTTTACTTTTTTATATTTTTCAAATTTTTTAGATTTTTAAGGTTTTCAAATCAATTAAAAATAATAAATTCAACAAAAGAAAATAAGGGAAATGTTTTTTTTGTTTTAAAAAAGAAAATCAAATAAAAAAGCAAGTAAATATATACAAATAGAAAGGTTAGTTTTCAAGCTTTTCAAAGAGATATTTTATGTGTTTTTCTAAGTTTTCTATGATTTTCTATGAATTGTTTTAGTGTTTTTTATATTTTTACAATTTTTTTGTTTTATAAGGAATTTGAAAATGAATTTTCTGTTTTTTTGTTTATAAGGAACTTGCAAATGGTTTTATAAGTTTAAGCAAACAAAAAAAGCACACATTTTTTAGAATTTTCAAAAGTTTTTTCAATATATTATGAATTAATGAAGACAAATAAGGAATATTTTTTTGTTTTTGAATTATTAAAAATACTAAAACTATATATTATGCAAAACCAAAATTAGGGATGAAATATGTAATTAGTAAGAGTTAATGAAAATTTTTATGGAATATTTAAGAGTGATTAAGGATTTATTAAGATGGATTAACAATCAATTTAGTTTACTACAATACAAGGACTGAATTCTAAGAAAAACTTATTCAAAGAACTAAAATGACAATAAAAATAAGAAATGCAAAAACAATATTGCAATTTTCACATGAAAAAGCATGTACCAACACATGTGACTCATGCTGGCATAGTCTTAAATGTGAATATGTTATGCTAAAGGGATAAAGAGTAACAGAATAATACAAGATCTTTATTGCAATTTTCTAGAAACTCAAGTGTCAAAGACGTGTATCGGTTCAATAACGATACAATTGCAAATATGAAAAATAGAAAGGAAATTTATGCAATAAATCAATGCATAACCACAAGACATGTGTCTACAACTGATTTATATACAAATAAAAGAAATTACAAGGGATGGAGTGCAAGTTATTCACCAATTACGTGGCATGCACATGCAACCTAGATGATTGGATTGAGCTTTTTATAGATTTGATATCAAGGCTAAGAATTAGGGCAACTTGTGTTGGACATGCGAGCTCACGGCGAGCCATTATCCAATAAATGTTATTGCACATATCATTCCCTGATCTGAAATGAATAATAATTAATTTGCATAATAGGTCCCTTAGTACAATTAGGGTTATGTACGATGACTGTCTTAATGATCATACAACTGTTGATTCAATTATTGAATCATAGAGGTTGGTGCTTGGATGAATATCTAAAGAATTAGATTGAGGACTCATCGAGCACCGTCAAATGATCGTTAAGATGTGATCTCCAGCCTGAGTAGGAGATGGCAATCCTCTCTCACATAGGTTGATATCTGACCGACCTCTTGATGCAGGTCCTCTGCATAGGAATAGAGATTCGGAGGTGTCAGATTAGTTAGGTCAAAGAGTTGACTTAACGAGATCGAGATAACCAAAGTCCTATGTCGCATGCAGTCACGATATAGGCACGTACCCTCTGACCAGAGACAGATGTGTTACTTTATGTCTGAGTATGTACATTTGGCAGACCAATAGGTTGATGACCTAACCAAGGTCTATACACCGGCGTGCTGGTGTGCATATAAGGGTGTATGAGTAATACGATCTCTCAAAGGGATCATACATGTTCACTACTGAATCGGAAGACATGAGCTCACTCATGAGATATTGGGAAGAATCAAATTCCGTGCACGGTCGTCTCGCTTTGGAAGCTTGACTGAATTTGTGGGTTTGATATATACTTTTGGAAAGTATATGATCAAGACCTAGGTATGATATATGATTTTGGAAAGTATATGATCAATACCAACTCCCAATGATCAAATGAGAAACTTACTGATAAAACACTGAAGTAGACAGTATAAAGTTGATCTAATACTTCGGGTTTATTTTGGTTCTTCCACTATGAAGGATGTACAGGTATTGGGACTACCTGAGGGTGATATGATCATAAACAATTGTATAACCATGACGCTTTCATTCCTAGGGAGTGATGAAATGGTCCTGGATTTTAGTGGCTCCACTCAATAGAGAAGCAATCTGATCTTGGTCCAAATGTTGGACATTGATATGAATGTGATTTAGATGCAATGAGAAGATTAGATTTGCGGTCTTGATTTAATCAAGCATCTATGGGAGGTCCGAGATCTGGATTTGAGATGTGATCTCAATATCCAAGTCACTATACGTGGAACAATACAATCTCCCTATCCTTATCTCCAAGTATCAGCGGCGAAAGCGCATTATCCTTGAAAGAGTTCCGGATAATTTCATTGTTGATCTAAGTATCCAAGCATCGAGAAAATTGATAATTAAATGTGATTATCATGGCTAATATGAATTTGATTCATATTATAAGGCGAGATATCTAAGATAATTAAATGTGATTTAATTATCAAAGATACGAATAACGTGATTGTGAATCATGTTATTTGGGCACATGAGAAAAGAGATCCAAGATGATTAAATGTGATTTAATTATCACTGATATGAATACTGTGGAGAACACTATCTATATTAATCATATACATTATAAATGTGATTTATAATTTATAAGAGAGAGCATATTGTGATTTATATTTGTTAATTAGTTATTAATATGAATTGGATTCACATTATATGATTAATTGAAAATATAACTTACATTTTGTTTTGGGATGTGAATGTGATTCACTTTTTTCAATGCCATGATTTCAATATTTCACAAGATAATTGTGAATTGTATTTATGAAATAATTTACAACAATTGTTGTTGTAAATTTTGGAGATATATCATGAGATAATGAGATCTCATGAGACAATGAGATCTCATCAGATAAATGAGATCTCATGAGAAGAGTGGACGTCCCCTATTTTTTGGGGATATGATTTATCTCCTCATTATCTCCAAGGATAATTGATTGATTTGATTTGAATTTAAATATTTGGATTTATCGATATATATTAAATTAAGTTAATTGTTTTTGTTTTTCACAACAAGGTCATGGCCATTGAAAGAAACACAAATCAATCTCAACCATTGATTGTGTGTTGTCCATGGATTGAAATCCATGGACTCCCATAACCCTATATAAGAAGAGGCATCCTTGTTCTTCAACACAGATGTTAGATGAATATAATGAATGCTCTCTTCTCTCTCTCTCTCTGCACGTCATGTGCCTCTCTCCATCTCTCTCTCTCTTATGGCCGTCTACCATGGAGCCTTTGAGAGAATCGACATCGCTGCAGCATTGTCGTTATGCTGCTGGAGTTCTTACTCATGGATCTCCATCTCCTTCAGTGCGTCTCGTTAATGAAGAAGATGTTGGATCTCGTGTGACAAGATCAGGAGATCTGCCACTTGGATCATCAACATGGATTGCGAGGAGCACGCGATTCATCCCCGCGCTCGCAAGTGTCTCCTCTGTCGGATCGGACTTGAGACAGGAGGTCTCTTGGTTTAGAGAATCGATCGCAAGCACGCTTCAAGAGGTAATCCTATTACTTGTTTGTGGTTTAGATGAAACGATCCGAAAAGTGTTCTTGGATCATGTGGTTTCATCACATAAAAAACATTAATTTCCGCTACATCGAGCAACTAGTGCGACTAGTCGCCCCTGATTACATTCGATGCGATCATCACACTTCCATGATGTCCTTGAGTATATTCCCTGTATCCTTCAAGTGGTCTCAGAGCCAGGTTGTCGAAGGTTTTGGATTAGATCCATGAACCTACGAAGATTTGGGCTCGATTGGGTTCGTGAAAATTTTAGCATTTCAATTTTCGCAGCCCTGTCTTGTAATAAATTTCGGCCTTATTTAAAATGTTTAAAAACAAAATTTTAAATTGGATAATATTCCTCAATAATTAAGGAAACAGTAGGATTTGAGTTTGCGTGATTTGGATTACGATAACTCAAGATATGATGTTTTTAATAACCATATGCCCACTATTTCGGGGGATGGTGATTAGAGACGTAATTAAGATGTTAATTACGATTTTAAAACGCCTGGAAATGCATGTTTATCACATGGTTTCGTTTTTAAATCAAGTTATTAATATCTGAAAATTGATTTTGCTTAATTTGGATTTAAAATGAATGAGATATGTTATTTTTAGTTAGTGAGGGTCACTGCTGGAAATTACATGATTGTCCAAAACCTTGTGGTTATCATTCAACTAAATTAATGGAAATTAATTGTTAATTTTCTGAAATGATTATTAATAAATATTTGTGAAATATTTAAGGATGATAATCAATTCATTGAATGGCATTTCACTAATCAAAATGATAAGATAGTTGATCTTGATCATGATTGGTTGATATGACATCATCAACAAACATTGTTTTCATGCAAAACCCTAGTTTATTCTCCAATAGTTGTAGGACAATTTTTACATGAAAAACCCTCTTGCTTGAATAGGACTGGAGATTTGTTTAGCAAATCTCCTTATAATATAATCAAAATTATTTTGATGTATATTATATGGTATAATTTCGGGTGAAAAAACGATGAGCATCTCAAAGTACATAATGACCTATCTGGCATTATCCTTTCCTAAGGTGGATATGGTGACTAGTCGGAGAGCAATGGGGTAGCGGGTTGCAAAGTATGTGGTCCGTCCCACTCTCGTCGGTACTGGCCATGACAGCGGGTAGGGATTCGATAATGCCAGAGAAGACAAAGTGTATTATTCTAATTATTAAAAATCGAATAATATGTACTTTGAGATTATACCTACTATTCAAGTAATGATCAAGTTTGTTGATTGAAAATTGGATTGATAATTAATATAATGTGATTAAATTGATTATATCCAATTAAAAGCACTCTATTATGAATAAATGTGTATTTCCCTTGGAAGAATTGATCATAATGAATGTGATTCATGATGGTTAATTAGAATTTGAATATGATATGGAGGATCACATAATTGACATCCATGGTCTTCCGTCAAGGCGAAGGGTTCCGTCGCCAGGGACTGTATGTAAGAGACGTCTGTCTGAAGTGACAGCTCCTGTATGCAAGCGTATCTGGATCGTGCTCTTTGCTTCTTGAAAGAGTAAGGTCGTATGCGTAGTGACCCCAATCGAGTCCTCATATTATTGGGACGATATTGGATTGCGCATAGCAAGTTCTAATCTTGTTGACGGTTGGTTCAATTAACAACGGGTCAACATCACCTTAGGGGTGGTGGGACTGGGTGTTAAAGACCGAATTGGGAGATGCAAGTTGGACTTGCAAGGCAGAATGTGTTCCCGCTTCTTTTTATAGGATTCACAAGTTCTCGTATTATTGGTATGTGACAAAGATAAGGAAGGAGATCCCAGATCTTGCTTGAGATATAATGGTAAGTATATCTCTTACATTGAAAGTGATTAAGGGAATGAACTTTCAGTGTTGACAAGGCAAGACAACTTTGATATAAAAACTCCTAAATCAAAGTAAAATATGTGTATATATATGAATATATATACTTATTCAAATTTCTTATTTCAAATAATCTTTCATTAAACCCACTCAATGTTATACTTAATAATAACCAGTAAAATATCATGGATTGGACTCATGACCCAGATATTGTACTTGCAGTTAGACACATAATGTATGTGGTTGCATTGTGCAAGATTCCTCAACATAATGAGATATGACAATTAAATAAGACAATAAGACATCACCTTAGGGTTCGTATATCTCTATAGTCTTGATCTTTCATCGAGTGTACTTTGGAAGTGACATGTCGATGGTGATCATAATTGTCTAATAATCCTTATAAAATCAAATAAGATATTTTGGCATACATATGTGCTCTAGACATTTAATCATGAATGACATGGTTCTCTGCATTATGTAGAATGGTAGCTCGAAAGAGATGATGTATTCAAAATGTTTGAATACCTACCTGAACCAATGTTTTAAGAGTCTAGATGGATGTAGACATGATGAGTGTCATCATTCTACTGTCTATACTCTAGTCATTCATGAAGCTTCATAATTTTCATATTGTATGAATTTAATGAAGCATGTATAAACGTTGAAGTGCTCTTGTATTGAAATGTTTTTGAATTCAACATAAGAGATTCTTTGTCTTGAGCAATGGTTGTTCATAGATAAAGAGAGGGCAGTGGAAGCATAGATAAAGAGTTGACTTACTTCTGTGACTTCCATATGGCATCCAGATAGTTGGATGAATGCCAATACTGCAATGAGTTGATGTATTGATAGTATGACTATCTGGACTATCTAGGATCCTTAGAGAAGGACTCGGATAGTGCATCGAAATAATCTACATTTGATCAATGAAATTGACTTTCTTATAAGATAAGATTAAAGTCTAATAATTATATCTCATTCTTCTAATGACACTTGCAATTGTTGCATATGTTTTAGAGCTTAGAGAATGTCTCTATGACCTAGATATTAGAATACACTCATTGTTTGTTTCTAAATGTTGGAAATAAACATGAATTATGAGATAGAATTATCATAAAAGGTTATGATGGATATATTTCAGATAGAAATCTAACATTTAGTGGACTCCACAAAATTAGAAAATTAATGAAGGGTTCATTAAGATTTCTAATACTGAAAATTAAACCTTAACAGATCAATAGAAGGATGAAGATCATTTGACAATGATCCGGCATCGAGTCTTGGACTTATATCTATTGACATGATCAATAGACTAGTGAGGTATTGAACTTTAGATTATCTGAAGGTTCAAATCTTACATACTTGTGAATATTGTATTCAAAGTAAATATGTCCAATACACTCTTCTTTGGGAATAGTGTAAGATGTCAGGGTATTCATGATCTTATACATATTGATGTATGTGGATCATCTGTATCATAATAAACATTGATGATACGTGATATCATTCAATGATTATTTGTGATATGAGATTTCTTATCTTGACCTAAGGAACCTTTGAAATGTTCAAAGATTTCACAATTTTTATTTAGAACCAAAGTTTGAAGAAAGATGAAATGAATTTGATCTAACCTATGTAGCTTGTACCTGTTAGATAAAATTCAAAGAATACCTTATGTAGATATGAATATCATTTCTATCTCACTCCTCCTGATAAACCTAAACTCAATAGAGTTGTAGGGAGATACAATTGGATCATGTGTGACATGATTTGATCAATGATGTTTTTTAGCATGATTACCTCTAAGTTTCCAGGTATATATGTAATAGAGACTATACTATATATCCTTAATAAGATTCCATGCAAGTAAGATGGAATTAAGCACTAGAGAGTGCTACTTCATTAGGAAAATAAAGGATGGTATGGGATACCTACTTTATGACCTTGAGATTCTTAAAATATCTCATCTATGAGAATGTGATTCTTAGAGGTTGAGACTCGTGAGAATCAAGAAGAAAATGGA
Source organism: Ottelia alismoides (assembly GCA_037367405.1). Lineage (NCBI taxonomy): Eukaryota > Viridiplantae > Streptophyta > Magnoliopsida > Alismatales > Hydrocharitaceae > Ottelia > Ottelia alismoides. Next base: position 1,421,529 of record JAZKJV010002251.1, on the reverse strand, counting down.
GTAAAGGAACTCATTTAATTTTGAGATGATAATGATGCTCCTGAAATCTAAAACTAAAAGGATAATTAAAGATGAAACATTAATACCTCATCAAATGAGTTTGGCGATGTATTCCATGTGTCGATTAAGTCTGACAATGATCGGACTTCATGTGATGAAGCTCCTAAGGATCATGACATGGAAAGATGGATATTAGCAATAAGGTCTAAAGTAGACTTCATATACAAGTGTTGTATATGGACCCTCGAGGATCCACATATATGGGTAAGACCCATAAAGATGTAAAGTGATCTTCAAGAGAAAGGGAATATGATGATAAGGTAGAGACCTTCAAAGCTCGGTTTGTAGCCATGAGCTACACACTGGAAGAGAAGACATTTCTTGCGATGAGACTTGCTCTTCAGTAACCATGCTTAAACCCATCGGATTATTGCTAACTATAGCTACACAACTTGGCTTTGACATCTTCGAGATGGAAGTCAAGATTGCATTCCTCTATGAATGCCTCTCTAAGGATATTCACATGAAGTAGCCCCAGAGCATCATGATTTGGGAAAGTAAGGTGTGAAAGCTAAAGAAATCCATCTATGGACTCAAAAAGCTTCTTGTTGGAACATAAGATTTGATGAAATTATAAATGTTATGATTTCAAATAGAATCTTGATGAAACATATGAAGCTTAGTGGGAGTGCCTTTGTGTTCATCGTGCTAAATGTAGATAATATCCTGATCATTTGGAATGATATAAGGATGATAATAAGTGTTTTACGATCTGGCTATTCCATACCTTGAGATATGATCTCAAGTATACCTCTTAGATCTTAATTCTGAAGTTGTTCAGAAGCAAAGAGAAGAGAGAGAATGGTGATTGTCACATTATTTCTACATCCTGGATATATTCTATCCAAGGAAGGCTTCCTTCCCTTATGATTTGGTACTGACCAATCTGAAGGGATAGCATATCAAGTGTTGATGGTGCTAAAACTGCTTGCCTTTGTGCATCGGTTGCTAGAAGCCTCGTACGTGCTAGATGTGTACGAAAGGTCAGATGACTGCCATGCAGTGGGAGTGGTAAACTGTTACTAATCCTACCATAGAAATAAAACACTTGATTGCAATAATAATAAATATCTTCAAAGATGACAAGACTTAGAGATAATGATCTCAAAGTCTCATCATCAAGAACCTAAGACTTTATAGATAGTGATCTAAAAGGTCTTAACTGTAGATGCCTTGGGAGATAGAGATCTCCAGGAATACAAGTATTCTGATAAGGATTATGAAAATAATGGCTATAATAATTACTGAGCAATAGTGTCAAGGACACTATAATTGCTTTATCAAGATTGAGTATTAGTTGCATAAGATGCAACATTCGCATTTGATGCGAGCACTGTTACTTAGGGATATGCAAGTGTCATAAAAGGACTTGGCATAGTCTTTTGGGAACAGAGTGACTAATCAGCTTACCTAGCTATTTCTAAATAGACTATGATTATCACATGAGTGTGGATTTAAATGATTAGCCCATTAATGGCTCTTTGGGCTAGGGGGAGATTGTTGGACATGCGAGCCCACGGTGAGCCATTATGAAATAAATGTTATTGCACATATCATTCCCTGATATGAAATGAAGAATAACTAATTTGCATAATAGGTCCCTTAGTACAATTACGGTTATGTACCATGGCTATCTTAATGACCATACAGCTGTTGATTCAATTATTGAATCATAGAGGCTGGTGCTTGGATGAATATCTAAAGAGTTAGATTGAGGACTCATCGAGCACCGTCAAATGATTATTAAGATGTGATCTCCATCCTGAGTAGGAGATGGCAATCCTTTCTCACATAGGATGATATCTGACCGACCTCTTGATGCAAGTCCTCTGCATAAGAATAGAGGTTCGGGTGTCATATTAGTTAGGTCAAAGAGTTGACATAACAAGATCGAGATAACCAAATTCCTATGTCGTATGTTGTCACGATATAGGCACGCATCCTCTGATCGGAGACAGATGTGTTACTATATGTCCGAGTATGTACATTTAGCAAACCAATAGGTTGATGACCTAACCTCTATACACCGGCGCGCTGGTGTGCATATAAGGGTGTATGAGTGATACGATCTGTCAAAGGGATCATACAGGTTCATTACTGAACCGGAAGACATGAGCTCACTCATGAGATATTGGGAAGAATCAAATTCCGTGCACGGTCGTCGCGCTTTTGGAAGCATGATTGAATTTGTGGGTTTGATATATACTTTTGGAAAGTATATGATCAAGACCTAGGTATGATATATGCTTTTGGAAAGTATATGATCAATACCAACTCCCAATGATGAAATGAGAAACTTACTGATAGAACCCTGAAGTAGACAGTATAAAGTTGATCTAATACTTCAGGTTGGGTCTTCGACTATGAAGGATGTACAGGTATTGGGAATACCTGAGGGTGATGTGATCATAAACGATTGTATAACCATGACGCTTCCATTCCTAGGAAGTGATGAAATGGGTCTGGATTTTAATGGCTCCTCTCAATAGAGGCAATCTGATATTGGTCCAAATGTTGGACATTGATCTGAATGTGATTCAGATGCAATGAGAAGATTAGATTTGCGGTCTTGATTTAATCAAGCATCTATGGGAGGCCCAGATCTGTATTTGAGTTGTGATCTCAATATCCAAGTCACTATACTGGAATAATACAATCGCCCTGTTCTTATCTCCAAGTATCCGCGGAGAAAGCGCATTATCCTTGAAAGAGTTCATGGATAATTTCATTGTTGACATAAGTATCCAAGCATCGAGAAAATTGATAAATAAATGTGATTTAATTATCAAGGATAATATGAATTTAATTCATATTATAAGGAGAGATATCTAAGACAATTAATTGTGATTTAATTATCAAAGATATGAATAATGTGATTGTGATTCATGTTATTTGGGCACATGAGAAAAGTGATCCAAGATGATTAAATGTGATTTAATTATCATGGATATGAATAATGTGAATAGCACTATCCATAGTAATCATATATATTATAAATGTGATTTATAATATATAAGAGAGAGCATATTGTGATTTATATTTGTTAATTAATTATTAATGTGAATTGGATTCACATTATATGATTAATTGAAAATATAATTTACATTTTGTTTTGGGATGTGAATGTGATTCACATTTTTTAAATGGCGTGATTGCAATATTTCACAAGAAAATTGTGACTTATATTTGTGAAATAATTTACAACAATTGTTGTTGTAAATTTCGAAGATATATCATGAGATAATGAGATCTCATGGGACAATGAGATCTCATGAGATAAACGAGATCTCATGAGAAGAGTGATCCTCCCCTATTTTTAGGGGATAAGGTTTATCTCCTCGTTCTCCAAGGATAATTAATTGATTTGATTTGAATTTAAATATATTGATTTATCGATATATATTAAATTAAATTAAATTAAATTAATTGTTGTTGTGTTTTTCACAACAAGGTCATGGCCATTGAAAGAAACACAAATCAGTCTCAACCATTGATTGTGTGTTGTCCATGGTCAAGATCCATGGACTCCCAAAACCCTATATAAGAAGAGGAACCCTTGATCTTCAACACAGATGTTAGATGAATATAATGAATGCTCTCTTCTCTCTCTCTACACATCATGTGCCTCTCTCGATCTCTCTCTTATGGTCATCCACCATGGTGCCTTTGAAAGAGTCGACATCGCTGCAGCATCGTCGTTATGCTGCTGGAGTTCTTACTCGTGGATCTCCATCTCCTTCAGTGTGTCTCGCTCATGAAGAAGATGTTGGATCTCGTGTGATAAGATCAGGATATCCGCCACACATGGATTGCGAGGAGCACGCGATTCATCCCCGCGCTCGCAAGCGTCTCCTCCGTCGGATCGGACTTGAGACATGAGGTCTCTTGGTTTAGAGACTCGACCGCAACCATGCTTCAATATGTAATCCTATTACTTGTTTGCGGTTTAGATGAAACAATCTGAGAAGTGTTGTGGTTTCACCACATAAAAAAATTAATTTCCTCTTCATTGAGCGACTAGTGCGACTAGTCGCTCCCGATCGCATTCGATGCGATCATCACGCTTCCGTGATGCGCTTGAGGATTTTCCCCGTATCCTTCAACTTTGATGGCCTGGATTCAATCTGGGCAGAGTTGTTACTAATCTGATAGCATTGAGAAGTGGGGAAGAATTAGGAAGAAGAGGCTCCTCGTCGAGCTTTGATCGGACCAATATCTACCTAACTCGAAGCCAGAAGGTTGGGATGGCTTCCAGATATGCTCCTCTATCGATTGAATGTCTTGATAAGATCTGGTAGTGACCGATCTCTGATCTAGATCTCTAGATGGTTACAGCTGAAAAGTAGCCTCCATATCTCAATCTATCAATCTATTATTGCTCTAGCACTTATATGTACTTATTATTACTCGGAGAAGACCTCCGGCCAAGTAATTATGTAGAAAAGAGAATAGATGAAGGGAATGAGGATCTCCAACGATGGGTTGTCAGAATAGAGATTGAACTCTAGATTTGATGCAATCTGGGTGGACATGCTATGGGAGAAGAGTGAAGAAGGTCGAGGTCGATGTGCTGGAAGTGTTGGACATCTAGATTGATGATAAGAGAGATCTAATCGAGTAGATCAGAGCTCATTTAAGGATGATCGGATTTTAGCTACAATATGAATTGAAAGGTGATTGGAAAGCAAAATTGAAAGTAAATTATCTATGATTACCCTATGAAGGAAGAAAAAGGTGATTGTCTCGACATGGATCACGATTCCGAAATATAGTTCGATGTACTCATGGCTGATGGAGATCGACCATGTCACAACAAGGCTCATCTGCACCAACCTTGGGCGTGAAATCAAGAGAAAACCGGATTAGCCCATGTGGTGGAGCTGGAAGAGGTACTAATAGAAGATGAGATCCAAGTGTAATTCAAATTTAGATGGTACGTAGATCAAGGCATGAAAATCAAATTTATTAAACGAGAGATCTTGGTAGTTATTCGGGCCAGAGAAGTGAAGAAGAAATCAAGATAGATGGATTAACGGATTGATCAGGACAAAAAAAAGAAGAAGGAGACAGGAAAGCAATCGATTGGGGAGGGCATTATTCAGGTGGATCTGGAGAGGGGAAGGCTAACCCGAGTCAACATACTCTGGTCCGCCCAATAGAAGGCATCAACAAATAAGACAAAAGTCAGATAAGACAAAATAATAATAAAATTTAAATAAATTTAAATAAAATAAAAATGAATTTAAATAAATAAATAATATGAAAAAAATTTTAATAATTAAAGAACATTAATTATGGTGATTTTTAATAATTTAAATGAATTAATTAAATATGTTAAACTAAATATTAACCTTTATTCGTAGGTATGCATACCTATATATAAAACATTTGTATTTTTAATTTTTTTCACAAAAAAATATAATTTAATAATTTATTAATTTACAACATTTTTAACGAATTTGAAGAATTAGATTTGCCATCCAAAAGGGATTGGTGGCGCAGCTTGTTGCATGTCTCTCAATAGTCTCTTTGAAAGGTATTTTCATTGGAATTTTATGAAATAATTTAGTAGGATAAATAAATAGGTACATTTACAATATAGATAGTGGTACATGTATTATATATATAGTGGATTTATTTTTGATTCTTTTGGATTTAATTATTTTTATTTGCATTTTATAATAATAAACATAAATTTAAAAATAACCTAAAATACAATATATGTAAAAATATACATAAAATAAATAAAAGAATAATTTCACACAATGTATAGTACAAACAACTATACACACTACACTTCAAAAAACCAGTCTTCAAGTTTTAAATGTGGTTTTAGTGAAATCACTTTATTTTTAAGTTTATTTACTTCTGAGTACAATAAAAGTGAGTTTGCTTTATTTTAAGTTCTTAGGGAGAATATGGAGTTTATTTTAAAATATTCTTCATAAAATTGAAGTATGGAGCTCGGTCAGACCTCTGGATTATTATTTTGGTAGAACCTTTATTGGGAATTGGAGTTAAAACCTAACAACCACTAAGTTCCATAGGTCTCTATTCAGGTCAACTCAACAATCAGGTTAGAACAAATCCTCATATGCAAATTCTAATGATGATGAATCTACTTGTACTGTGTATGTGAAATATAGCTCTCCACATCAGAAATGACAAGGACCAGCCTTCTCTTATCAAGGTAACCCTGATTCCCAAGTCTAGCTACTCTTTCCTTGAAGGGTAACGTATTTCCTTCTAAGTTCAGCTACGTGCTATGTCCACAATCAAAGGGGGAAAAGATAGAAGAATAAGAAGAGATATGGAGTGTACCCAGTGTAGCCACATCTCCTTCTGAAGTCGACCAACGTAGCCAAGTATCCACTAAGATATGCAGTCTCTTTAAATCTAGACCAATGTGGTCAAATATGTACATGATGATGATTTTTTAATGGAATAATTTTTATTTCTATTTGGTGGAAAGAATTGTTGCATTGCATATCTTATTGTGCTCCTATGGATATAGAATCCTTCTTTCCTCGCATGTTTTGGGGTCATAGAAAAACTATGCCAGCAGAGCATTCCTCATCCAAAGCTTTATTTCAACGTACAGTTTCCGTCTTTAGATGTCCATGCCACTTGACTAGGTTGGGGCCTACTGGCCACTCCAGTGACTGTGTATGTTTCCAATCATATGCGTACCTTGCCAGAGGATTCTACCCCTCACCACCTCATCAATGAAGTGTTGTGTGTAAAGTGCTTGTCCAAGTTACAACATTGTCCAAAAGACCATGTGTGTATGAAATATTTTACTTAGGCCAATCAAGATGACATGTGAACATAGTCTTGTAGACTCGAAGAATTAAATCGCAATGACCTGAAAAGCCTCAGTTCCACTTCTTATAAGGTTCCTCTCAATTAAGTGGATTAAGGTTTTAACCAAGACCCATTCTTCGACTTTATTCCAAACTAGTTTAAGCATCAATATCATTCTGAACAATGCAAATGCAAATGCAAGAAATATATACAAAACACATTTTTTAAAAGAAAAGAAAAGAAGAAATGAAAAAATAAATATTTTTGAAAGGTTTTTCAAAGAGTTTTACAAATTTTATGGATTTTAACTGTTTCAATTTTTATAGAGTTTTTAATAGAGAATACAAGGATCTTATACAAATAGAATTTTACATAAATAACTATATACAAGATTATACATATTTTATACATGATTTTACAACAAAAACCATATACACGTTTTACGTACATATTTTATAAAGAATTTTATCTACAAAAGAATTTTATATACAAGTTTATAGAAAGAAAATTTATATATAAATTTATATAACTTGTATACAAAGGATTTTATGAAAAGCATTTTATGCACAAGAATTTTACAAGGTTATCACAAGGTGAATACAAATTCTATTTACAAACATTATTACTATAAATATATACACATAATATATACAAAGAAGTTATTTGTATACAAGGTGGTAAAAGAATTTACAAACAGTTTTACAAAAATTTTGCAAACATTTACAAATCTTTTACAAAATACACTACAAAAAATTTTTTAGAAAAAAATTACAAAATTTTACAAACTGGTTTTTACAAATATTTTACATAAGGTTTTCCAAAATAATTTACACATTAATTTTATAAAGGTTTTATTTACAAATATTTATAATATAAAATAATTTTGATAAAAAACAATTTAAAACATTTTCCAACCAAAATAACTTTACAACAATTTTTACACAAATAATTTTATAAAGGTTTTTACAAAAGTTTTACAGAGAATTTTTAAAAATATTTTACAAAGCATTTGTATAAACATTTTTACAAAGATTTTTCAAAACTATTTACAAAATATAGTACAAGGAATTTTTAAAGAATTCTTACAATTTTTACAAATATTTTTATTTCAATTTTATTAGCCCTGTTATTAGACAAACAAAAGTATTAGTTATGATTAAAGTATATATACAATATATACGACACCCCTTATACTTAGCTCGAACTATGTCCTCGTAGTGACCAAGATGCGATAAAGGAGGACATAACTCATGCTAAGCATAAAAATATGAAAAGAATCCTATGTTACAATGACTCAAATAATAAAGAATGAAATTAATAGAAGTCGGTGATCCCTCTATACTTAGGGTCAAATAATCCTAAGTATAGAGATTGTACAAATGGGGAAAACCGAGGAAAAGAATGTACAAACTCAATGACTCGACTTGCCCTCCTATACTTAGGGTAAAAGATCTCTATGTATAGAAAAAGAATATCAACAATTTGAAGGACAACCGAGAGAACAGAAGAAAGAAAATAAACAAAAACGAAGAGAAAGGAAATGAACGACATCACTCCCCCTATACTTTGGGTAAAGGATCTCTTACTATAGGCAATGACAAGAGTGATTAAATAAAATGAAAAGAACAACTTAAGTGTGACGCCCCTAGGATCCGGGTACTCAGCAAACCAATTTACGCACATACATTCCACATTCGAATACTCATGACATACACATAAGCAGGAGAAATAACACAATTTACTGAAATATATAAATTTTCTTTTTCCATTCATGTCCTGTTCATAATCACATTTCATTGATCATTCCATGTCCACAAAATATACATGTAAGCAGAAATAACATGTCCATAATTATACATATTACATGCCATGTCTCTCAACAAAATGATAAAAGTAAAGAAGGATAGTAAAACTACTGACAACTATACCACAAAAAGTGTCGTGACGCTGCACAAAAAGTAGTGGTGCCTCCAACAATCACTGCTGCGAACCTGCGCATCCACACGTAGGTACGTTATGAGCAAAGTTGCCCAATACGATTTAAACAACTACACAACAAGAAATGCAGGACAAATGTGTGCAAAAGAGAAAGAAACATGGTAACCAGATCTCACAAAGAATCACATTTTTATTATGCTTATTAGATATGGATATAAGTAACCAAGCTTCGTGGATAGTCTGTGGTCTTGGTCTGGGTGAGACCTCACACTATGACTCTAAGGCAAAAAGAATGCCTTACGGTTGGGTTGCCTCCGTAGGCATGCGGTGGGGTACAATGCATCCTAACTAAGTTCCCAACACGTCCACTTAGCTCTACTTCACAATTGATATCCAATTCACAATCTAGATTCCAACCCACGAATCTTCGCGACTAGCCCAATCCTCCTTATGTACAGGAGATTCACGTCCCATCCCAACTTCATTAACCACATTTCTCGGAACTCCCCTCTTAGCGCTCCCACTCGGAATACCGACCAATGTGGCCTACATTGGCCCGTACACGAGTGTTAACTCTAAGTGACAAGCGAAACACTAGCCGACCAACCACGACTACTTGGCCCGCGTTCGAGCACCGGGCTAAAGCACGCAAGTGCTGAGGCCAACACCGTCAGATTAGCACCTCGGTTTGCCAAGCAACATGTCCACCAACCATCGCAGCTACAATAGCAGTTGGGATCGCGGTCATCTAGGCTTCTACCCGGGGCCCCAAGGATGCATGCCCAGTCCCTTGGAGCGCCTACTCCATCTACTCCCTTTTTATATAGCCACAAGCATCAACTGCCTTTTTTTTATAACCCTCACTTTTGCACCTAAAGCATATGTGAAATCTCTTTTCCAAATATACACATTCCAAAAAGAAGAAGAATATAGAGGTATATGAAAGATTATATTGTTTGTCCATTAACACTAAAAAGAAGACATACCACGTGAGGTTCACTTTTTTACCCAGGTGGACAACAAGAGACCAATTGCTCGAATAACTAGCACATATGGGAGATTGGCCTAAAGAGAAATTTGTGATACAACTTAAATACGCCAACACGGAGAACCATTCTAACCATTCCCGTAAATAAAATCTTAGTCTACTTTGCATATCTCTTTGACTTATTGGATAAAGCCCCTTTATTATCTCTGTTAACCTTATCTACCATCGACCCACAACAGGAAGGAGAGACTATGAATAAAAGCACACATGCTATGGAGAGATTAGAATTTCTTAGGGATGATGTCCTCGAATACTCGATCACGTCCTATGTATTTTCAGCTTATCCAGAACTGAAGCATGGTCAGTTTGTCAGACTTGAGATCCATTATTGTCTGTAATAGTCCTTTCTCATGAACATCCAAGCAGCAATTCTTTCACACATATATTACGACAGGTTTAGTATAAGGGTGCAAAAATCATATCTCAGTATGCTACAGAGCTGGAGAAGGTCAAGGAATGCCTTATCACATCTGTTGTTGTAGAGAAACAATTGGATTTGAAGATCCCTAAGAGGAGGACGAAACAACATCTGCATTTTTCCACAGAAAAAGTTTCTCCAGTACCCCAAACCTTGTCAGATTCAGCACATGAACCTCTTTTTATCCAACCCAATTATACATTTTGGACGAGTTTAAGAATGTAGCAGGTTAATCCAATACTCCCAGTAATTAGATAATAATTGGGCATAGTCTCATGGTTCTTATCAAGAAACGAAAACTCAATCAATTAATGCTAGAGTTCCATGCGTGCAACATTATCAGCAAGACCACAAACACTATTTACATAATATGTAAGGTTTATATAAGAGTGCCACTCCATCGTATTCAACTTTACAGAAAGGCACTCCTAATATGGAGGTGCATTACTTTTGTAATACTTAAATCTCACAATCGGTTATTCAGAAAGCCAAATCTGATTTGTTTGTCTTTCTTACAGAATATACCTCTCAGCTCACGATGGAAAGGTTACTAATAGCTTCATGCTATACAAATCGGCATGCCCCGAGGATGCAGGTTGCGTCATATTGCTTGTGCGTCAAATAGGGAAAGAGGTTGATCGGAAAATGAAACCACGATCCACCAACAGCAGGGGAGGGTATAGCATCATTTAACTCAAGATTTATATATAAAGATATCAGAGGTCCTAGGATTATTCAAAACTTAAAGATGGAAATCGTGTGGAACCACAGCAAGGAGGAAGGGAACCTCGTACCTTCTGGCTTTGGGTCGTCGATCCAAGGTGCTCAGACAGCCCTTGGTGAAGGAGAGGGGGGAGGAATGGAGGAGGGGAGAGCTGGAGGTCAAAGGAAGAGGTGTTGGGCGATTTGGGCGAGGGGAGGGCTGGGGTTTAAGGGGAAAACCCGGATTCGGATCCGGGTTCGGATCCGAATAGGACCCTGACCCCTCCTCGCTAAAATGACCATAACTCGGGCTCCGAAGTTGGATCTTAACATTCTTGGACTCGTTGGAAAGCTATCGAAGAGCCCTATGCAATGGACTCCTTACTCGAATTTTTTGATCACTGGGCGAGTAAAGATTTTGCAATTAAGTCCAGACTCAGTCAAGATTTGCATTTTAGTCCCTGTTCGGGTTTCGGGGGTTTCACACCATAAAAATCTCAAAGGAAGTCTCGTCCCCGAGACTTAATAGGACTCTAGTTGATTTCAATGCCCGAACCCTTTTGTGTCCAAGCCTCACCGAGGAATGAGCCCATAAAAATCTCAAAGAGAGTGAAGCCCATAAAAATCACAAAAGAACTCGACTACGGCTTCAGTTTCGTACCTGTAAACAGTTGAGGGTATTTCTCCCTCATGTCCGCCTCAGGTTCCCACGTTGCTTCCTCAACGTCTTGACTTCGCCACAGAACCTTAACCAAAGGGATCTCCTTCTGCCTCAACTTCTTGACCGCGTGGTCCAAAATTTGCACTGGCTCTTCTGGGAAGGATAAGTTTGGCTCCACCGTCAAGTCCTCGTAGCTGATCACATGTCGAGGATCTCGGATGTACTTTCTGAGATTCGACACGTGGAATATGTCATGGATGCCCTCGAGGTGTGGGGGAAGGGCTACCCTGTAGGCTACTTTCCCCACACGGGCCAAAAACTCGAATGGTCCCACAAAACACGGTGCTAGCTTGCCTTTTGCACCGAAACGTTGTACGCCCCTCGTTGGGGACACGCGTAAGAACACGAAGTCTCCAACCTGTGGAAAAATGCTTTAGATACACAGGACTGCCTAAGAATTATACCCATCAGGGCACGAATATACTGCAACATACCTGAAACTCAAGGTCTCTACGCCGCCGGTCAGTGTAACTCTTCTGACGGCTCTGTGCGGTCAGCAATTTCCTCCTAGCAGTCTCCACCACCCTGGAGGTCTCTTCAATGATCTGAGTGGTGAACATGGTGTTGTCACCCACCTGCTGCCAACACAAAGGAGTGGTACACCGCCTCCCATACAATGCCTCAAATGGTGCCATGCCTATACTGGCATGGTAGCTATTGTTGTATGTGAACTCAACTAGTGGGAGGTGATCCTTCCAAGATCCCTTCCACTCAACCGCACAGGCTCGTAGTAGATCCTCCAAGGTCTGAATGGTCCTCTCAGACTGCCCATCTGTCTGTGGATGGTAGGCTGAACTCATGTGTAGCTCCGTCTTCAAGGCTCTCATGAACTCTCCCCAGTAGTGTGATGTGAAACGGGAATCTCTATCTGACACTACTTCCTTGGGTATCCCATGCAACCGAATGATGTGCTAAACATATAACTTGGCTACTTGCACTGGTGTATATGTCATGTTGACCGGGATGAAATGTGCTGACTTGGTCAACCGGTCAACGATGACCCATATCGCATCATGCCCTCCAGGGGTGCGCGGCAATGATGTGACAAAATCCATGGAGATGCTCTCCCATTTCCACACCGGAATGGGAAGAGGCTGCAGTAAAGCAGGAGGCCTTTGGTGTTCTTCCTTCACCATCTGACAAGTAAGACACCTGCTAACATGTTCGGCTATGTCTTACTTCATGCCTTCCCACCAAAAGTGTTGGCAGAGGTCTCTGTACATCTTGGTGCCACCTGGATGTATGGAAAGTCTCGAGCTATGCGCCTCATCCAGGATTTCTCTCCTCAGCTCCTTGTCATCTGGGACACACACACGGTCCCCCTTCCATACGATGGATTCACGGACTCGATATCCGTCGAATTCATCTTTCAAGCATCTATGGTACAAGTCTTGGATCCTCTGATCTGTCTGTTGCCCTTGAACGATCCTATCCCACAAGCTGTTATACTTGGTTGGCACTGTCACTGCATTGGATGTGCCCTCAAATGGATGCCACTCACTAAGTGCAGTGAGCACATCCCAAGTCTGCAACCAAGATGCCGAACCCTCAACGTATGGTCGCCTACTCAAGGCATCTGCTACCACATTTCCCTTCCCAGGATGGTAGGAGATGGTACAATCATAATCTTTTAGCAGTTCCATCCACCGCCTTTGTCTCATATTTAGCTCCTTCTGATCAAAAATGTATTTGAGGCTCTTGTGGTCTGTGAAGATCTCAAATGTCACCCCATACAAATAGTGACGCCATATCTTTAATGCAAAGACAATGGCCGCCAACTCCAACTCATGAGTGGGGTAGTTGCGTTCATGTTCTTCAGCTGTCGTGACGCGTATGCCACAACCTGTCCACGTTGCATTAACACTGCACCCAAGCCTTCCTTGGAAGCATCCGTGTACACGGTGAAATCTAAGGTACCAGAAGGAAGGGTGAGGATGGGCGCAGAAGTCAATCGCTCCTTCAATGTTCGAAAACTCAGCTCACATTTGTCACTCCAGACAAATGGCACATCCTTTTGCGTCAACCGGGTGAGGGGTAGAGCCAACTGGGAGAACCCTCTAACAAACCTCCTGTAGTACCCAGCGAGGCCAAGGAAGCTGCGAATCTCTGTAACCGTCTTGGGTCGCTCCCAAGACACCACTGCCTCTATCTTGGCGGAGTCAACTGACACCCCCACTCCAGAAACCACGTGGCCAAGAAACGCCACCTCAGAAAGCCAAAACTCGCACTTGCTGTATTTGGCATATAACTGGTGCTCTCGAAGCGTCTCTAGTATGGCGCAGAGATGGGACTCATGCTCGTATTCATCATGAGAGTAGACTAGAACATCATTAATGAACACAATCACAAATCTGTCCAGATGCGGATGAAAGACCCGGTTCATCAAATCCATGAATGCGGCAGGTGCATTCGTGAGTCCAAATGGCATTACCAAGAACTCATAGTGGCCATATCTGGTGCGGAATGCAGACTTCATTACATCGGCTTCCTTGATCCTCAATTGATGATAATCCGATCGCAGGTCAATCTTAGAGAACACTGCTGCTCCCTGCAACTGGTCAAATAGATCATCTATCCTGGGGAGTGGGTAACGGTTCTTGACCGTTCTCTTGTTTAACTACATGTAGTCTATGCATAGCCTTAGGGATCCATCCTTCTTCCTCACGAACAGGACCGGAGCCCCCCATGGTGACGTACTGGGGCGGATGAAACACTTCTCCAATAGCTCCTGCAACTGTACCTTGAGCTCCTTGAGCTCAGCTGGGGCCAACCTGTATGGAGGGATAGAAATCGGCTGTGTATCTGGCAATAGCGTGATCTCAAACTCTATCTCTCGTACTGGCGGTAATCCAGGCAGTTCATCTGGAAATACATCAGGGAACTCATGCACAACTCTGACATCCTCCATCATCTGATCCTGTGTCGCTGAGTCTACCACGTAGGCAAGGTAGCCTTCGCAACCTTGGGTAAGAAACTGTTGTGCCCTCAAGGCGGAGATACACTCAATCCCACCCTCAGATAAGCACCCATCGAACTGGAATGGAGGCACTCCAGGTAAGTGGAAGACCACCGTCTTCCCAAAACAGTCCAGGCACGCATGGTGCCTTTCTAACCAGTCCATGCCCAGGATGATATCAAAATCCTCTAACTGTATCAATGACAAGAATGCAAGCATCTCATGTCCACCTATCTGTACACACACATCCTCCACTGCCTGGCGGATAATGAACAATTGGCCCCCCGGACCCTTGATGTAGTACGGGGAAGTAACCTCCATCACTGACTTACCCAATGTGGGCACCATATGATGTGCAAGGAAGGAATGTGTAGCCCCTGAATCAAACACTGCATGTAAAGACGTCCCATGAGCTGAAATCATACCTTTGACGACCGATCCAGAAGCGTGGGCCTGCTCTTGCGTTACGGCATTCAGCTGTCCTCGTCGTGGTGCACTAGATCCTGCAACACTAACTGTCTGTTGTGGGGCTCGCTGGAAGTCACGTCCTCCTCGACGGGATCCTGTCTGAAACTGGCTGGAAGACCCAGTTGGTCTTCCACTCTGTTGCTGCTGCGTGCCTACGCTACTAGTACGCAAAGGGCATTGGGCCTTGAAGTGGCCCAGCTGTCTACAAAGGTAGCAAGTACGACTGTCTGCCTGTGACAATCTCCCACCAAAAGCGAAACTGTCACCCCCCAAGTCCATGGCTCTGTGTCCGCGTAGGGGGATGAGAAGAAACAGAACTTCGTCCTGCCAAGGCTTGTCCCAAGGTAGGCGATGGTGCGAACCTGCTAGTGGATGGTGTCATCGCTGTCGGGTGGTGGCGACGGTCTCTACGGAACCGAGAGAAGTCCCGACGCGCAACTCGGCTAGGCTGGGGTGGAGGTAACTGCAACTGACCCCCATGTAATCGACGTTGTGTAGCTTCCCACTTTGTCGCCTTCGCAGTAACCTCCTTAATGGAGGTAAGGTCCAAGGTGGAAAGTCTGTCCTAAACCTCCTCGCGCATCCCTCGGATGAACTTCTGCAAGTTCTCCTGAGGGTAAGCAGTCGTAGCAGGGGAATGGCGAGACAACTCTGTGTATCGTATCATGTACTCTTGGGCCGTCATCGACCCCTGTGTCAGTTCAGCAAACTCTCTCCTCTGATCCTCCACCCAATGGTCCGGGTAGAACTCTGCACGGAACTCGTCAAAGAAGATCTCCCAAGTGATGGGCTCGGTCAAGTGCTCCTTGGTGGCATTCCACCACCGCTCAGCATACCCAGCAAGAGAGTACTCAGTAAAAGATACCCAAGTATCCTCGGGTGCATGTATCATCCTCAGAACCTTGGACACCTCTGACCTCCAAAGCTCTGCATCGTCAGGGGTGGTAGTGCCGAAGAACTTTGGTACCGCCGCCCGTTGGTACGCTGCATAAGTGCTCTGATGCTTCTGCAAGGCATCTGTATCCTCTGGCCGCTCAGGATCCATAGAGAACGACAAGTCGACGCTCTCCTCCCCATCGTGAGAGGGACGGTAGGAGGAGGAGTCCTGCTGTTGGAGTCGCTACTCAAGTGCCTCTTGGCGTTGTTGGATCTCTTGCACCACCTGTACAAGGAGAGCCAACTGCTGTGCCACATCCTGGTCTACGCGTGGCGGCATGGTTCTGCATAAAGAACTAAGGCATTAGTACTTGCTTTTTTTTTGAGAGAGACATTATGAGAGACATGTGGACATGGTTGAAATCGTGTTATTCTCCTATGGATTCATGTTGGGTCAGAAGACTTCAACACTATCCAATATTCGAATACCAATAAGGAATAATATACATGGAAGGGAATGGAGTACCATGGCTCTGATACCAATCTGTGACGCCCCTACGATCCGGGTACTCGGCAAACCAATCCGCGCACATACATTCCACATTCGAATACTCATGACATACACATAAGCAGGAGAAATAACACAATTTACTGAAATATATAAATTTTCTTATTCCATTCATGACCTGTTCATAATCACATTTCATTGATCATTCCATGTCCACAAAATATACATGCAAGCAGAAATAACATGTCCACAATTATACATATTACATGCCATGTCTCTCAACAAAATGATACAAGTAAAGAAGGATAGTAAAACTACTGACAACTATACCACAAAAAGTGTCGTGACGCTGCACAAAAAGTGGTGGTGCCTCCAACAATCACTGCTGCGAACCTGCGCATCCACACGTAGGTACGTTATGAGCAAAGTTGCCCAATACGATTTAAACAACTACACAACAAGAAATGCAGGATAAATGTGTGCAAAAGAGAAAGAAACAGGGTAACCAGATCTCACAAAGAATCACATTTTTATTATGCTTATTAGATATGGATATAAGTAACCAAGCTTCATGGATAGTCTGTGGTCTTGGTCTGGATGAGACCTCACACTATGACTCTAAGGCAAAAAGAATGCCTTAGGGTTGGGTTGCCTCCGTAGGCATGCGGTGGGGTACAATGCATCCTAACTAAGTTCCCAACACGTCCACTTAGCTCCACTTCACAATTGATATCCAATTCACAATCTAGATTCCAACCCACGAATCTTCACGACTAGCCCAATCCTCCTTATGTACAGGAGATTCACGTCCCATCCCAACTTCATTAACCACATTTCCCGGAACTCCCCTCTTAGCGCTCCCACTCGGAATACCGACCAATGTGGCCTACATTGGCCCGTACACGAGTGTTAACTCTAAGTGACAAGCGAAACACTAGCCGACCAACCACGACTACTTGGCCCGCGCTCGAGCACCGGGCTAAAGCACGCAAGTGCTGAGGCCAACACCGTCAGATTAGCACCTCGGTGTGCCAAGCAACATGTCCCCCAACCATCGCAGATACAATAGCAGTTGGTATCGCGGTCATCTAGGCTTCTACCCGGGGCCCCAAGGGTGCATGCCCAGTCCCTTGGAGCGCCTACTCCATCTACTCCCTTTTTATATAGCCACAAGCATCAACTGCCTTTTTTTTATAACCCTCACTTTTGCACCTAAAGCATATGTGAAATCTCTTTTCCAAATATACACATTCCAAAAAGAAGAAGAATATAGAGGTATATGAAAGACTATATTGTTTGTCCATTAACACTAAAAAGAAGACATACCACGTGAGGTTCACTTTTTTACCCAGGTGGACAACAAGAGACCAATTGCTCGAATAACTAGCACATATGGGAGAATGGCCTAAAGAGAAATTTGTGATACAACTTAAATACGCCAACACGGAGAACCATTCTAACCATTCCCGTAAATAAAATCTTAGTCTACTTTGCATATCTCTTTGACTTATTGGATAAAGCCCCTTTATTATCTCTGTTAACCTTATCTACCATCGACCCACAACAGGAAGGAGAGACTATGAATAAAAGCACACATGCTATGGAGAGATTAGAATTTCTTAGGGACGATGTCCTCGAATACTCGATCACGTCCTATGTGTTTTCAGCTTATCCAGAACTGAAGCATGGTCAGTTTGTCAGACTTGAGATCCATTATTGTCTGTAATAGTCCTTTCTCATGAACATCCAAGCAGCAATTCTTTCACACATATATTACGACAGGTTTAGTATAAGGGTGCAAAAATCATATCTCAGTATGCTACAGAGCTGGAGAAGGTCAAGGAATGCCTTATCACATCTGTTGTTGTAGAGAAACAATTGGATTTGAAGATCCCTAAGAGGAGGACGAAACAACATCTGCATTTTTCTACAGAAAAAGTTTCTCCAGTACCCCAAACCTTGTCAGATTCAGCACATGAACCTCTTTTTATCCAACCCAATTATACATTTATTGGACGAGTTTAAGAATGTAGCAGGTTAATCCAATACTCCCAGTAATTAGATAATAATTGGGCATAGTCTCATGGTTCTTATCAAGAAACGAAAACTCAATCAATTAATGCTAGAGTTCCATGCGTGCAACATTATCAGCAAGACCACAAACACTGTTTACATAATATGTAAGGTTTATATAAGAGTGCCACTCCATCGTATTCAACTTTACAGAAAGGCACTCCTAATATGGAGGTGCATTACTTTTGTAATACTTAAATCTCACAATCGGTTATTCAGAAAGCCAAATCTGATTTGTTTGTCTTTCTTACAGAATATACCTCTCAGCTCACGATGGAAAGGTTACTAATAGCTTCATGCTATACAAATCGGCATGCCCCGAGGATGCAGGTTGCGTCATATTGCTTGTGCGTCAAATAGGGAAAGAGGTTGATCGGAAAATGAAACCACGATCCACCAACAGCAGGGGAGCGTATAGCATCATTTAACTCAAGATTTATATATAAAGATATCAGAGGTCCTAGGAGTATTCAAAACTTAAAGATGGAAATCGTGCGGAACCACAGCAAGGAGGAAGGGAACCTCGTACCTTCTGGCTTTGGGTCGTCGATCCAAGGTGCTCCGGCGGCCCTGGGTGAAGGAGAGTGGGGGGGGGAGGAATGGAGGAGGGGAGAGCTGGAGGTCAAAGGAAGAGGTGTTAGGCGATTTGGGCGAGGGGAGGGCTGGGGTTTAAGGGGAAAACCCGGATTCGGATCCGGGTTCGGATCCGAATAGGACCCTGACCCCTCCTCGCTAAAATGACCATAACTCGGGCTCCCGAAGTCGGATCTTAACGTTCTTGGACTCGTTGGAAAGCTATCGACGAGCCCTATGCAATGGACTCCTTACTCGAATTTTTTGATCACTAGGCGAGTACAGATTTTGCAATTAAGTCCAGACTCAGTCAATATTTGCATTTTAGTCCCTGTTCGGGTTTCGGGGGTTTCACATTAAGTCATTCACCTCCCATATACTTAGGATAGAGTACCTCCTAAGTACAACACACACACAGAAAAGAGATGAACGATAAAATAGAAGAAGAAAGAATACGAAGAAAGGAATATATACAGAAGAATATCAGCTCATGTGTCAGACACAGAAGATGTCAAAGGATCATCGTCCGATGCCAAATGGATGGAATCAACTACAGACAGGAATGTATCATGATCTAGATATGGCTTCAACATTTTTTTTGTTCACAACAGATGGGTGTGTGTCAGATGCAACCCAGATATGACAACACTACCATTGTCACCCACATCTCCAAAAATGAACGGTATTGACTATTTCCTTTTAAGTTTTCCTGGAAAAAACTTCAATTTTGCATCAAACAACCATAGCTTATGATCAGGGACGAAGTCTTTCTCTTAATGTGTCTATTATGACAACGCTTGACTTTCTCCTTATACATAAGTGTGTTGTGATAAGTAACGAATCCGAAACTCGTTGTGTTAAAAAGAGATGTTGTATTTATGATCATGCGTAAAAAGTATGATAATTTGATGGGTTTTTCGTTCGTGCGTTGTAGGCGGCAATCGAAATCGGTCAAGAAAATAACCACAAATATTTATTTATTTTTTAATCACGTGGTTTTATGTTTATTTTACTTGGACAAGTCCCAAGGTCGAACACAAGAAGGTAAAGGAACAACCTAGAATTATGTCTATCAAAATTCGTGCGTGGTTTTCAAGGCGATCTTTTTTTTTGGAATTTTTAGTGCAATAAAGGATGTGATATGCAAGTTTGGCCTATTTTAGGGACTAAAATGTCAATTATGTTCAAACGATGTCCGAAAAATATGCAATTTGGCCACAATGCAAAATATGATGAAATTAATGCGCTGTAATCTTTTTGGAATTTTTGGATGCAATATGAATTTTTATGGATTTTTAAATGCAAACGAAATGAATTTCAATATTTAATTATGATAAATACTAAACCTACTTATTTTCAAGGACTAAAATTATCTAAGATCTATCACTAGGTGACTGTTCTCAGATCCTAAACCTCGAAAATGTGAGATTTAATACCTATTAAAAACAAAACACTGAAATATGCAAAATGATTTTTACAGGGAAAACTATGCATGCAAATGCAATTTTTTTGGGCACAATGTTCAACACAAGTAAGTCTATAATCTGTGATTTTTCGGGAATTTTTATAGCAATGATTAATCAATGATAAAGTTCAGAGCACAAGATGAGCAAAATATGCAATTTTCCACAAAATAATTAACTATTAATTAACCATTGATCATAAAAATGTCCACATTGTGTCGGAATGTAAATAATTGATTGATGAACATCATGCTATTTTTGGATAAATAAAATAATGCAATAAAGAGGTCCAAAACTGAGGGGGATTGCTGGGGTATTTCTGCAATATTTAAATAAATATATAAATAAATAGTACAGAATGCAGAGAAGGGTTATAATGTAAATACCAGAACACCGGAGGGTGGTAATGCAAAATTACCACCAAGTCACGTGCCAAGCATGTGACCTGGTCGGTGGGGGGCTTTGGCGTAAAATGGAGGAACTCCAGGGGGCATTTTGTAAATTACCCCTTGGCTGAGCTTCTGCTGATGTTTCCTCCGCACATGCAGCGCACGTGGGAGGACCTCGTGCTTCATGCCCGGCTTGTGGTGGTGGACGAGGGACGACGATGCCCCGTTGGGTAGCGGAGGGTCGGTCGAGGCGAGGCACTGCAGATTAGTGATTGTGCTCCTGTACGACGAGGTGTTGTCGGTGAAGCGGAGGAGGCCCGAGACGTCGAGGTGTCGACGAGGAGGCCCACGTCGAAGCTAGAGGAAGCTGCGTGGTTGGTTCAGCAGGGCCTTCGACTGGAGCAACGGAGATGTCGGAGAAGATGTCTTAGGTGGAGGTTGATGATGGTGGTGGCCAAAGAAGATGACTTTGTCGATGGAGCGAGTCGGAGGAGAGGCGGAGGCGTAGTGGAGGTGTTGGGTCAACGGAGAAGCTCCGGAGCTTGGCAGTACGTCAGGCGATGCTGCAACGGCCACGGGAGATGGTCGGATCTCGCAGGAGATGGAGAGGCAGGCTGTCACCACCGCCCTCCTTTGATGCTAACGATAGATAAAGATACATGGGGCAGCAGTGATGTTCTTAAATGGGGCACGAGTTAGGCCAGAAGGGGAAACAAAATCACAGAGGGCGAGATTCAGAGCTTCGAGATTTGAGGGGGAAGGTGATTGGTCGGATGGGGTGATTGTCGGAGAAGATGGAGGGATGGCGGTGCGAATCGCGAGGCGACCAGAGCGAGACATGCAACAAGCAGAGAGATCACGGGGATACGGTGGTGGGTTAGATTGGGAAAGGCGGTGGAGGATTCAGAGGAGGAAGACGAGCAGTGGACGTCTGATTGGCCGAGATCGGATGGCCACGATGGGGAAATGTGGCAATAATAGGAAGGGTGTGCGCGGGGCACGCGCGGAGCATGTGCCTAGGAGGCACGCGCGCACGTGCGGGGGCGTTGAATTAATTAATTAGTTATTATTATTTTTTATATAAAATGAATAACAAAAAATACCAAAAATGGCTGACACGTGGCAGCTCCAGGAGCTGCCACGTGTCAGCTCCAGGAGCTGCCACGTGTCAGCACCAGAAAATTCGTAAAATAAAGATTTTGAAAAATCAGAAATAAATAGTAAATGGCCTCGAATCGAAAAAGTTCCTTCACAAAAATTGCTCTTCTTGATGATATCTACAACTTTCATGAAGACATCAAACGAAAATCGATCGAATGCACAAAGTGAAATTTTAGGGTATCCCATGTACATAGAATACCTTGATTTTTGGGTTTTATAATTTTTATGTTATTTTTAAACCAAATAAAAATCCAGAAAAATATGATAAAATCATAAATAAATATAGACACATTAATCTAATTTTTGGACTTTTATTAGTTAACAAAATGAAGAAATAAGATAAAACATGAAAACGACCAATTTTGTACAGTTGGTTAGTGAAGACTTGGACCCAATTTGTTTCTTTGATTTCAAGCTCAATTTGGATTTGGATTTTTACGCATTTTAATAAAACATTCATCAAAGAAGACAAATGAAAAAGTAATGAATTAAAATAGGTTAATTTATATACATAAAATAATAGGTCAAAAACCGCTAAAATACAAAATGTACAAAAGAGGCCCAAAACCCAACTTTCACATATGAGCTCTGATTCAATTGAACTCGGTCTTATTTTGAAGGTAATTGAAGTACATTAGTTCAAAGTGAGTAGATTAAAACGAACATTGGATGAGGAATATATGAGGTTTTTAGTCCGAAAATCCTGAAATTAGGGTTTGGGTTGTTGGTCCACTTTTTTATATTTTTCATTTATTCTTGTGATATGTACACAGTGGAGGTGATTTTGGGTTATTCGGAGTCAGCATGAATGAGTTAAAAATTCAGGAAGTTAGGCTATTTACATGTCATTTTTGGCTTGTATTTTTGGCTTCTTATTTTGTGCAGAAATTAGTGCTAAAATGCAATTCTTATGAAACAATGTATGAATGCTAATTGTGCAGAATAGATGCTGAGGTGCTGATGATTTTGAGGGATTAGAGCTTAATAAATGAGATTTAGAGTGACGAATCCGAGATTCATTAATAAGAAAAATCTCAGAATTCCTATAATGTGTTCATATCCACTTCCTACTCTGGCATGCTCTCTTATAATCCAAACTACAAACACAAAGTGCCCATAAATATTTGTGTATCAACTCAATTGGCAAGTGGCAAGGCTTTCCATAAACCAATCTATAGGAAGACATACCCAATGGAGACTTGTAAGTCGTCCGATAAGCCTATATAACTGAGTTAAGCATCTGTGACTAGTTCTTCCTATCTAGACGTACAAGTTTTTTGACGAATCGTCTTGATCTCCCAAGTTGAAATCTTAGCCAAGCCATCAGTCTATGGGTGATAAGGAGACATGACATGATGCTCAATGGCGTACTTAACTAAAATTTTGACTTCTCTACTGATGAAATGCCTTCCCCCATCTAAATTAAATATATTGGTGATCTCGAACCATGCGATAATGTTGTCCTTGAGTAAGGAACAAACCTTACAACTATCAACGGCTCAGGTGGGGATAGCCTCCAACCAACGACTAACATAATCCATGGCAAGGAGGGAGTACTAAAATCCCTGACTAACAAGGAATGGGCCCATGAAGTCTATGCCCCAAGCATAAAAAACATCTAAAATATGGATGTATCTTGAGGCATGGTATCTTCAGAAGCAAATGTTCCTCCCATTCTATGGAAATTAGTATAATGTCGCACATAATTTGTAGCATCCTCAAATAGAGCTGGCCATCATAGGTTGCATTGAAGTACCCTTGATGGCGTGCACTTCCTCGAATGATTCCCATCTGCCTCTAATTAATGACAATGCACAAGTACACTGGTGTATTCCTCCTAAGGAATGCGCCTCCTCTAGATACAATCCACACCCTCGCAAAATAGGTACATATCCTCCCACTGGTAAAAATGAATCTCTAACAAAATATGTCTACCTTCAGCTTGGGCCAATCTTGTGGAACTTTCTTGGAGACAAGATAGTTCATAATATCAACGTACCATGTAAGTTATGCAACAGACAAGAGAGCCTCATCTGGAAAGATCTCTAATATAAGAAGTAGTAGCTGTTCAGGGGACTCTGCATCTGTGATCCGAGAAAGGTGATATGCCGCAACATTTTTCACTCTAGGTTTGTCTCGAATATCTAAATCAAACTCCTGGAGAAGAAGATCCATATGATAAGGTGTGGTTTGGCATCCTTCTTTGCATGTAATTATTGTATGGAAGTGTGATCTGTGTATACAATGACTCTGCAACCAAGTAGGTAAAAGCGGAAATTCTCTAAAGCAAACACAACTACTAGCATCTCCCTCTCTGTAACTGTATAATTGTGTTGCACCTCATCCAGAGTCTTATTATCATATTCCTTCTAACAGCTCCAACTGCATAGTTTGTTGCGTCCATCATGATCTCAAAGGGGACATACCAATCACGCGACTAAAGAACATGATCTCTAGTAACAATGTCTTTCATCTGGTGAAATGCAAGGATGACTTTCTCATCAACAATAAACCCACTCTCCTTGCACAGAAGCTCAATCATAGGCATGGTGATCTTGCTGAAGTCCTTTATGAATGCCTATAAAATCTAACGTGACCAGGGAACGACCTCAGCTTTTTTAAATTCAACGGCAGCTCTAGCTTGGAGATCGCATCAATCATAGCTAGGTGAACCATCATACCATGTTTGGAGTTGATGTGGCCCAATACAATTCCATTAATCACCATAAAATGACACTTCTCCCACGAGAGCACTAAGTTTACCTCATGACATCTCTAAAGTACTCTGTCTAAATAAGTAAGACATGTGTCAAAACTATCCTTGTAGACCGAGAAATTATCAATGAAGACCTCTAGAAAATAACCTGCCTTGTAAGTAAAAATGGCCAACATACACCTTTGGAATGTAGCGGGGACGTTACACAATCCAAAGGGCATCTTTCTAAAGGTATAGGTGCGAAATAGACAAGTAAAAGTAGTCTTCTCCTAATCCTCAGAAGATATTGCAACATCCCAGAGATTAGGATTCAGATGGCACTGAAACTCCCGAGTTAGACTGTTGCCATCCTCTAAGTAAATATGATGCGAGCATAAAGCTGGACTAATCCCACAGAGATCTGGAATACTCCAACTAATAGCCTTGCGGTTTCTCTCAAGAACCTCTAGCAAGCAAGATTCTTGGTCATTGGCCAACTGCAAACTGATGCTAACCGGAAACATTTGGGGGGCACCTGCACGGAAGGCATACTTCAGAGAAGATGGTAAAACTTTGAGCTTAGGTAAGGTCTGAATCTGCTCTACAACAACCTCTACAACTGCACTGGTAGAAGGTATATGATCTGCACTCTATGTACTGTCTACTATGGCTATTGTAGGCTCATCATGAAATGTCTCAAAAAGGTCTACAACAAATAATCTCTGCTCAAAAAGGGATCACTCATCAGAATGCTCAAAGATCTCAGTAAACTCACCAAGAAATATATCAGATACCTAAACAATAATCTCAAAAGAAAGAATCTCAGTAAACTCAAAATGATCCTTAGAAAATAGCTCAAGAAATCCATCAATTAAGAACTCAAAATGATCAATAATTGAGCATAAGTCAAATGTGCTTTCTAGGTGTTCCTTCCAAGAAAGGAATTCCTGGGTATCCATGAAATCAGTGAACATATAAGTATCTCGTATCTTGGCTAGAAAATCGCAGTCCTTATCTATTGTAATTGCCTCTCTCTCATCTGTTGTTGTTGTTGTTGGCGATGATGGCCACAAATTTGGGATTATCTCAATCCTAACCTTACCACTGTGAGAGTGTAAGGTTATCTCTCCAGTACCATAATCAACTACCACTTCGGTCATTCAAAGGAACGACCGACCAAGTATGATCGAGGTATGGAGTAACGGTGCAAGGGTACAATGAATCTGTTATTCATCACTCTAAATTTTGAAAATAAAACTTCATTCTGGATTAACTAGTTGACATTTACTATGCATTATCATCATTCACTCACTTGTACATAATATTTGCATTTTATCAAGCATATTTGCATTAAATGAGAACCCCAAATTCCCTTCTAAATAGAATATTTATTATATCATATTTTTCTCATATTTTAATTTATTTTTTACTAGTTCAAAATTTAATAAAATCAACTCTATAGTGTATATATTACTAACACTAATTAAAGAAAATACCAAAAAATATTAACTCATAAATTTGCCCAATAAAATCCAAACCCTAGTTCAAGACCAAAAGCTGTAAAACGTGAATATCTATCTCATACAATATTGTATGGACTCCTACTCACTTTTGAATTAATGTGTGTCTCTAATTACCTACAAAATAATATCAAATTCAAAAGAAATGTAGTTCGTATGTGAAACATGTGTCTCGTGCTAATATTGTATATTGTACATATTGTATAATTTGACCTTATTTTTTATGTAAAAAAATAATTATTATTTATTTATATATTTTGCATTTATTTTCTTTGATTATTGTTAAAAAACTGTAAAAATCCAAATAAAAATATAGGCAAAAAATAAGTTAACCCGAGTTTGCGTATAAATCCTCTTTATTTTATCGTTTTATTTTATCAATTAATAAAAAAACAAAAATGGATTAGAGTGTAAATATTTATTTTATATTTTCTATAAATTTATTTTGATTTTGATCTTATTTAAAAAACTTAAAAATCTCAAAATACAAAAATGTAATATGTTATATCTCTAAGATACCACCAAAAATACACAATGTATAGATGATCCCTTTTGATTTTGAGTCTTTTATGAAAGTTGTAGATATCATGAAATGAGCAACTTTTATGTTGACCAATTTTTGGCTCGACTTCTTTTGTTCTTTGTTTTTAATTCTTATATGACATTAATTTTTCTAATTTTCTAGGAGTGTGGCGGCTCCTGGAGCTACCACGTGTCACCCCATTTTAATTTTTGATTTCTTTTTTATTTTTTATTTTAATTTACTTACTTATTTATTTTATTATTATTTTGTATTTTATTTTATTTTTTAAATTTTATTTATTCATATATTTATTTTATTTATTAATTTTTATTTTTCTTATGTTTATACTTCTTTTAGTATTATTATAATTTATTTTAATTTAATTATTCGTTATTTATTTACTGATTTATTTTTGTTATTTATTTACTTATTTGTTTTAATTTTATTTATTTATTTATGATTTAATTTTAATTATTACTATTTTAAATTTAAATTTAATTTAATTTTCATTACCACATGGCAACTCCATGGATGGCCACCTGGCCGCCCCTCGTCCTCACTCTCTCCTTGCCACTCGTCTCCCATGCATGGCGAATGGGAAACTACCTACCCCGCCTTTCATGGTGGCAACCCCACCCGCAACCTCCGACCACACCCCTCTCTCTTTCAAACCCTCAATCGTTCCCAATGTTTCTCTTGCTCCCTCCACACGACCTGCAACCTACAACTACCCATAAAACCCTCATTGTCGTCCCCCATCACCATCATCCACCAATATAGGACTAGAGTCCAACCACCATCCCTCGGCCCTTCCTGGTGATAACTCAAAGGACTCTGTTTGAGAGACAACGGTTGTGAGTGCAGTCCTCAACACTCTTGTTGATCCTTCTTGGAGGTCAACTCAACCGTGTAGCCATCATCGTCGGTTACTGCGGTGATGAACAAGAGTTGAGCCAAAGATTCTTCGAACATCGACGATCTCCCCAGTAATTAAACCCCTATCCTCTTTCTTCCCCTTCTCCTTCCTCTTCTTTCTCCTCCTTCTTCCTCTTCTATCTTACTTCTCGTCCATTCCAAGTTCTTCCTTTTGTTCTTCTTCCTCTCTTCATTATTTTTTTCTCCTTCAATTTCTTCACATGCCCGCTATTGACGTCCATGCATCAGTGCACTCGCCCCCACATGCTACACTGGATACTCTAACGAGTCAGCCGCCAGTGCCTCCATTCTATCCTCGCCTAGATGTATTGTTGCTCACTTCCTGGGCCAACATCCTCCACCGACCTTGCATGCCTTCATCGCCTTTGACAGCAAACAGTGTCGCTCTGCCAGCCATCGCCTCCTTGGTCGTGTGTCAATTGAGGTCTTTAGTGGCCACCACATCCCTCGCCAACCCCTCATCATATCATGCCTTGATATGCATGCCTCCTTAGGCAGGGGGTCCAACACCCTCTCGAGCCATCCATTGTACATGAGGTGCACGTACTGGGCGAGTAATTTGCGCCTAAGCCCTCCTAATCTCTACATTCACCAAAAGTCTCAACCCCAGCCAAGGCACGTGAGGTGCATGTGCCTTGGAGAAACTACGCCTGACCCCCTCTAGTTTACAAATTCCACAAAAAGGTTCCTACATCCCTTCGTCATGTGTCACACACATCTACACCTAGATTTTTGTGTAAATACCCTTTCGGGTATATGTACTGGCATTATCGCCGTGTTATGCATTAGATTAAATTTAATAATTTATTCCTGTAATTGCATGTATAGATATAGATTTGAAAGTTACTTTGAACAATCATTTGTAATAAATTTTTAATTAAAAATATTAAATTATATGGAATAAATTATTCTTTATTGTGTGGATATTTAATTGAAGTTTTGTAAGTTGTGCATGATTTATTAATTGTGGAGAAAATTGCTATAATTTACCCAGTCTACTTTGAAAATTACTAATAAATCAATAATTTTTGTAAAAAATCCCAAAAATTCATAATAGGTATAATTAAGTATGTTCTACATTGTATCGAAAATCGTTGCATTTATACATATATTGAGATCACAATAAAATAAATGGTGATTTAAGTAATTAATTTTTAATAGGTTGTAGATCAAGTATTTTTAGATTTAATATTTTTACTGGATACCTATCATATAGTAGGATAATTTATATCCAAGAAATAAATTGGCTTTATATTTAAACTTAATTTGTGAAAAATCACCCTACATGCATCATTAATTCGTAATAAATTCATTTTGCATACGAAAATTCCAACAAAAATTACAGCACATTCATTTCATAATTTTTACCTTTTGACTAATTCTGAGAATTTTTTTATATCATCTGATCAATAATTGCAATCTAGTCCCTAACTTGTATGAAATTGCATTTCATTTTTAATTGCAAAAAAATTAAAAAATGCCTCTTTGAAAATCTAAGTTCTAGATTACCTATAAACTAAAATAAGGACACAATACCTCCTTGAGTTCAACCTTGAGCTTGCCCAAGTAAAATAAAAATCTGACCGCTCGCGTTAATTGAGAAATTGATTTAGTGGTCTTTTTTATTAATCTAAATTGCCTACCTACAACGAACATTTTGGACATTAATCTGAATAATTAGCGAGGGTAATTTTTTGTTCTTCATTATATCCATATCATTGACAACAAAATCAATAGGAAAGCTCATGCCATGCACCATTACAATAGTATCCTTGAGAATACCCCTCAGCCTCCGGTAAATTGAAGGATCACCTTGGTCGATCTAAGAGGCCCCAATCCAAACTCAGTGAGTAGAGATGATGGCATACGATTGATCGAGGATATGTTATTGAGAAGAGTACGAGTGAGGTCCTGATCAATATCGAACAACAGATGTAAGGTTCTCCCTTATCTTTCTCTTTTAGTGGGAGGTTGTGGATGGTGTGAACTGTGGTCGTGGTCAATACATGCTTTTCTGTTCTGAGTGTCTGTTCTTCTTGGGATGACTCTTCCAAGTGCGTGCTTCTTTCATTACCTTTTTGACTGTGGTCATGTACTCCATGGCCTTATGGATTGGCATCTCTAAAAGGATGTTCTGAAGTATCTCTAGTACTCCAGGACCATATAGGGATATTTTTAACTTTTGTATTTTTCATGTATTCAAGGCAGAAGGAAATGGAATAGAATTGAAAGAAACATCAAACTGCTCATTTCTCTTATTAATATTAGAATCAGCATGTACAAAAAGATTATCATAATCACTCTATACAATCTCATCCAATACAGGTGTAGAAGAAACAAGAGGAAAAACTAAACAGGTTGCTTGGTCTGCTGGTGTTGTAGAAGACTCCGCGATGGGTATGTTCTCCTTCGTGGCTTACTTGGCGATGTATCTTCCTTTATTATATTTTTGGTATTTTTGGTATTTGTACTCCATGATTGATCCGAGCAATCTCATCTGATAAGATTGAAAATCGCCTCTTTGATAATAACAAATTGTAGTATAGTAAATGATATTCGATTTAGCAAAAACCACAAATTTTGAATATTGTGGAGAATTTATACTTGGCAAGTCTTCTAAGGTCAAACACAGGGAATGATGATTTTTAGTTGCATGGTTTTAAATTAAGTTAAATAATTAATTAAATGCTCGATTAATTTCTTTGTCATGAAAATAAAATGGAAAATATGATGCAGTGCAATGATGAAAGATGCCAGAGATGCAATGCGAATAACTACATAGAGAGGATAAGCGCATGAGCTGTAACTTTGATTTTTTGATCCAGACAATATTAATCAAAATCCTCATAATAGG
Source organism: Ottelia alismoides (assembly GCA_037367405.1). NCBI lineage: Eukaryota > Viridiplantae > Streptophyta > Magnoliopsida > Alismatales > Hydrocharitaceae > Ottelia > Ottelia alismoides. The sequence goes on along the minus strand of JAZKJV010002251.1, from coordinate 1,390,843 downwards.
TTCACAGATCAGGAAGGATCGAACTCAAGAGATATTCAAATTAATTTCAGTGCTTCAGGTAAATAAATCAATTGATACTTGTAACAACTTTGAAGCAGAATATTAGTCCTAAAAATTTATGTGATTTAAATCCTCAAATAATAGATGATAATACTAAAGGAATAATTCTTAATTATGCCCCTTCCAAAGTTAAATCCTCAAAGATATCAATAATAGTATGGAATTAAATCCCACAATCAGTCATTGAATGAGTCTAAAAAAATCAATAATATTCGTTAAAAAAATTTTCATCTCATAAATTGTGAATCAATTCCTTCTAATTCATGCCGCTGGAAATTTATTAAAGAGAATTATCATTTATCGAAGAGAAGTAACAAACTCGATCCCCGCAACCGAGTCCCTACAAATATCAATCAATAGATTTCTCAATAAATTATTGCATAAAAAGTCAGAATGCAACTTGCATAAATAATCAGAGATCCTCAATTGAGAATCATCATAAAATAGCCTCCGATCTATCCACAAATTATGCAAAATTATAGTGCACAAAATAAGCTTCAAAATGGCATATTATATGCAAAAATTGGAGTTCGGATGGAGAATATATACTAAAATGAAATTTTAGGGACTTGAATGCAATAAAAGTAAATATTTTCCTTCAATATGGTCCATAAAGGACTTTTCTGTAATTTATGAAACATGTCGGGGTTCCTTGGCAAATTCATAGGTGGGCACGTGAATGACACATGACTGTGCTAGTGGGAGTCCCTTATGTAATATCAGGAATTATCATAGGCTTGGTTGCAAATTCTCCACAATGACACGTGAGTGGCACGTTCCTTGACTAGCATGGGTGTCTTTGAAAATTGCTAGAGCAGTGGGGATTTGGGAGAAAATTTTCCTAGCAGTTCATGCAGGGCACGTACCTCAAGAGGCTCGGGGAAGCGATTGTGGCTCGGTCGACCTGAGGCGGAGGCACATTGTTCCAAACCTTTGTGGCAGATGGAGGATGCTCGGATGAGGTTCAGTTGACCTGAGTCTTGAGGGTAGGGTCGAGCTCAAGGAAGGACATGTGGAGCATAGACGATCGTATGATCAAGGGAGGGGAGCTCGATCCTACAGCTGGTGGTCGAACTACAGGAGGGTCGATGGCGAGGCAGAGGTGGAGTTTGAGGATCACGATGGCTAGGAAGGAAAAAGAGCATACGAAGATCCAGTCGGTGTAGCGGTAATGTCGATGAAGTGATGGTCGGGGAGCGATGGAAGCCCTGGTGGGGCGAGCTGCTGAAACTGTAAATAAAATAGGAAGTGGGGCGAGGGATAGGGAGTGATGCTTCGATAGTGAGGGTGAAGGATAGATAGTGAAGCTAGGCTCCGACCTTTGCAAGGTTGGAGATGGGGGACTGGGATGGAGAGAAGGAGAACTAGAAGGGGAGGATTGCAAGGCGGTGTCATGGTTGCTTGCAGTTGAATGTAGCAAAGTTGCGGGGTAGTAGGGAAATAAATCCGTGAAGGTGATGAAGGTGGAGGGGTGTTGATGAACGCGAAATTCGCCTCATTAATAAATATAAATAAGTCGTAGTACAGGAGGCGAATTTGGTTCAGCAAAAACCACAGACCTTGAATGCTGTGGAATATTTATACTTGGCAAGTGTACCAAGGTCGAACACAGGGATACGGCAACCTAAAGTGAAGTATTGAATTTTGATTCATGAGGTTCAATGTGATTTAATCTCAATTTCAGGTCCACATGCAAATTATGATGCACTATGCTATTTACAAGGTGATGCCATGATGCATGCATTTTTTTATTTTGTTTTTATGCAAGTTAAGTGATGATGCATGAGCAATTATGCAAGGAACAAGTATGTCAAATAAAAACCTACAATTATACCCTAAAATGTGAGCAACGCAATTTAGAATGAAATTAGAGTCAATTTGAACACACCATTAAAAATCGGTCATCAAATCAAGCAAGACAAGTAGAGCATGGTCTCAATTAGCACATAAAAATTCACTTAAATTAAAACAGTGTCAAATGAGACAATTAAGCATGCTAAAATGTAGATGACAAAACAAGGATCAAAATGACACTAAAATCATGCAATTTGGACCTACGATGCTCAAGTTATGCTAAAAACAGTGCAAGGGCATCATTGTAATAAAAATGCAATAAAATAAAGGGATAAATATTGCATTTAGGTCCCTGAAGGGACCTAAATGCAAATAAAGAAAACCGCCTGGGGTCCTTTGCAAATTTCCAATTGCGCGCAGGGACCTATTTATCAATTTAGAAAGTATGAAGGGTCTCCCTGTAAATAACCCCAGGTGCGCACGTGAGGCACACGCCTGGAGGACCAAACTGCAATTTCCGTTTCTTCCGGGGTCTTCCTTGCAAATAACCCAGGCCTCACGTGCTTTGCACGTGAGGGCCCAGGCTCGGGTCAAGACTTCAGGCTCGGGCACACGTGGCGACTGTCTGTGGTTCGTCTGGAGGCTCGGATGACCCGAGCCTATAGGTCGGGGAAGAGGCTCGAGTCGACCACGTGGCATCATTTGGACCGCCCGATCAGTAGGATTGGACGATGCCTGCTCCTCGTGTTCCTCTGCGGGTCGCCGGAGGAGGCGGGGATCCAGCGAACCCCTGAGGACTCCTCCGAGCTCTGCGAGGTCCCCTGATTATCGGAGAAGCAAGATGGGGACCTCGCGAAGAAGCTGGTGCTGCGGCGATGCCCCGGAGATGGTTGGCGTGGGCAGTCGGTGGAGCTTCGCCGGAGGATCGAGGATTGAAGAAACTCCGACGCGAACTTCGGCCAATGAGGGTTCCTGCACTTGTTAGTCAAAGCTGAAGCTCGTGTGAGTGACGTGCAAAGTGAGTGAGCGAGATGGGAGCCGACGAGGTGGAGAATGTGGAGGCTCAGGTGAATCTTCCGCCGTGACGGCGAAGGAGTGGGGTCGAGGTGCGAGGGGGTTCTCGAGGAAGAAGGAGATGGAGAGAAGATGAGGGTGGTCTGGCGGAGCTCATCGGATGGTTAAGCGGTGGTGGGGGTCATCGGGTATGGTGAGATAGTTGCGAGAAGTGAGGGAAAATAAGGGTTGGGGTACCAGATCGGAAGGTGATTGTGGTGGAGGATGTGGCTTGGGCTGAGCGCCTTGGAGGCGCTCGGGTCGTCGCCCATCGAGGACAGCCGGTTCCTCGGAGCTCGGCGATGCCAGGCGGCTCGCGACATGGTCATGAAGACCATGGATCACACCTCGGGTGTCCGGCCATTGTCGCCTCGACGAAACCGCCCTCCGTTGTCACCGGAGGGCGGAGAAAGCTAGGGCGGAGCCCCGTAGATGGTGGATGACGTGATCGGTGGTGGAGGAAGGGGTTTTATAGATGAGGGTGTGCGGCAGTTTCAGTGGTGGAGGGACGTTTTGGAACGAGGATTTTAATGGAGTGGGAGTGATGGCGAGGGGATTTGATGAAGGTGCGAGGTTGGCGGAGGTCATGGCTTTGTGTAGGTGGAGTTATGAGCAAGAGAGGTGGTCAGAGGTGTTGGCCAGAAAAGGAAGGGGGCGCTGGTGCCGCGATGAAACGGCTGGAGGTGAGGGGGGTTACGGAGGTTGACGATGAGCTACAGCCGTTGGATCAAGGGATCCAACGGCTGGGATTGAGGCGCGAACGGAGGAATGCGATCAGATCATTAGATCTGATCGTACGGCTGAATGCGAGGCGCTAACGAGTGGTTGTGATGGAGAGTTGGAGAAGATCGTTCGGTTGAGGTTAGAGGGGTGACGTGGAGCGTCGGCCACCGTAGGATGAAAGTGGAATCGTGCGGCTTTGGAGGAGTGGAGACATGGCGCAAAAAGGAGCGTTGGATGAGGATGGGATCGAAGGGCTGTGGATCAGGCGCTAGTGGGCGGTCATGATCTGATCTGAGATTAGATCGGGCGGCTGAGGAGTGAGGCGTGATGAAGGGCTCAGATGAAGGCGGGATTGAGGTGATCCAATGGCCCAGGAGGCCGCCGGATGGCGAGAGATGAAGCGGGCTGCGTGGCAGCTCCAGAGAGCGCCACGTGGCCCAATGAGAAAAATTCAAAATAAATTACAAAGAAAATTAGAAAAGAAATAGTTAGGGGTCGAATTTGGAAAAAGTCAAACATTAAAGTTTCTCGTTTCGACGAGATCTACAACTTTCATGTTGGTCAAAAAGCCAAAAGAGGTCATCTGTACAAAAGCTATTTTTGGGGGTATTTTCAAGGGAATAAAAACACCGATTTTGTGGTTTTGATTTGTTTTTGTATTTTAAGTGGCTTTAAAGGTCAGTGACTTATCTACCTAATTTTTAGGGATTTTTAATAATAAAATAATTACAAGAAGAATAAAGGGAATTAAAAACACTAATTTAATGGTAAAATGTATACAATAAAGTACATGATAAAAACAAAGAATTAAAGGTGATTTTATTGGATTATTTAAGATAGGGGTTTTAATATGTGGCTTTTAGCATGATGAATTCGAGATTCATCATACCCCTATACTTAAACCATGCTCGTCCTCGAGCATCTAAAGAATGAAGGAGTCGGATTAATTCCTGACAGTGCGTGTGAGAAATTCAAGGCTTGATCTTTTGAAGCCCTTGACCTAAGTGATCCTAAAATTCTAGGTTTATCCAAGCCTTAGTCAGAAGGAATCCAACTTCTCTGATTATCAGACTCTCCTTTTGTACATATAATATAAGGATATGACATTTTGTGTACTGCATTTCATGAGAGCCGAGTCGATGCATCACCCAAAGTTCCAGTCCCAAAGATCTTCCTCTAGACCTAATCCTCAATACTAGGGAATAAGTCTACTCTTGCTTCAGTCCACCGTCTCATTAGTTTGTCAGACTTTGAAATGTTGATGGACGGCCAGATGATGGAGGTACTGGGATTGTGTCTAATTTTCTCACCCTCACATTGGAACAAGGGGCCTCTCGAGTACCTTTTACTCAACACATGTATATTATTATTTTGTTGATCAATGTGTCCGTCAAGAGAGTTGGAGTCGTCTGCACTTGTTTTTCTGGGAATACACCGGGGTGTGTCTCTTTTGAGTATCTAAGATACCTTCGACATCCAGACTTGTAGCATTTACGATGCAGAGCCCTTTTTCGGTGTCAACCCGACTCCTGGTCCTAATTAGCGCTTGGTCCAAGTGGACACTTTAAAAATGTTTGGGAGCGCTCGCCATTGGTGGAAGCTCATTTATAATTTGTCCTTGATGATTGAGCTTTTTCTTTGACATTTCATTTCTTTTGTTGGCTAGCTCCACTGCTTTTACCAAAAGTTGGCGCACACTGATCAACAATTTTCCTTAAGTTTCATCACACCCTGGCACTTAGGTCAATATAAAAAAGATAGCATATGAATCTTGTTCACATACTGGCTAGTGTTTTGCTGACACTCAGGTTTTCTGAAGCCTTCATTAACTTTATCCCATCCTCGAATATCATCAGATCGGGTCTAAACTCAAATCTATGGTCCTAGTTCCTCAGGTGATATCTCAACTCAGCTCATCAATCATGCAGTTGTGGAAGTGACTGTGCTGATCATATTTTCTTGAAGGTAGAGATGAAGAATGCAATATAGCACTCAAATCTTTTAAACCAGAGGAGTGTGGATATTTAAGTCATGAAAAACCCTAAAGACTAAGGCATGTTAACTCAGACTCTCAAGATCACAGAAATCCAGTTTCCTCAAAATCCTCAAGCCTTGAGTGACTGTGAATGCGTCAGGAATACACCAACTCCTTTTTTGTGTGATTTTTTTCTTTTGCAAATTTTTATGGGTTTTATTTATTTATTTAATTTTTTTCGGAGAGACAATGACTGTCCCATGCTCAAATAAAAGTATCCACTCTCAGCCAGTATGGGTGTAAGTGCGGGTCGAGACCCGTGATCCATAAGGACGGTGCTATATGCGGTGTCCTTTAAACCACCCACTCTGCTAAGGGAGACCGAGGTTCCCTCACTGAAAATGTCTACTAAGCCTAGTAGTCAGAGTCAAATTTTGAGAAACATTTTTAATTTTTCAATTTTTTTTGAAAAAGATTAATCCCTCAATTTTTAAGAAAACTTTTTTTACAAAACTCAATTCACAGGTTGATGAATCTCTACCCCTATACTTAAACGACGCCATTTGATGAACGCGAAATTCGCCTCATTAATAAATATAAATAAGTCGTAGTACAGGAGGCGAATTTGGTTCAGCAAAAACCACAGACCTTGAATGCTGTGGAATATTTATACTTGGCAAGTGTACCAAGGTCGAACATAGGGATACGGCAACCTAAAGTGAAGTATTGAATTTTGATTCATGAGGTTCAATGTGATTTAATCTCAATTTCAGGTCCATATGCAAATTATGATGCACTATGCTATTTACAAGGCGATGCCATGATGCATGCATTTTTTTATTTTATTTTTATGCAAGTTAAAGTGATGATGCATGAGCAATTATGCAAGGAACAAGTATGTCAAATAAAAATCTACAATTATACCCTAAAATGTGAGCAACGCAATTTAGAATGAAATTAGAGTCAATTTGAACACATCATTAAAAATCGGTCACCAAATCAAGCAAGACAAGTAGAGCATGGTCTCAATTAGCACATAAAAATTCACTTAAATTAAAACAGTGTCAAATGAGACAATTAAGCATGCTAAAATGTAGATGACAAAACAAGGATCAAAATGACACTAAAATCATGCAATTTGGACCTATGATGCTCAAGTTATGCTAAAAACAGTGCAAGGGCATCATTGTAATAAAAATGCAATAAAATAAAGGGATAAATATTGCATTTAGGTCCCTGGAGGGACCTAAATGCAAATAAAGAAAACCGCCTGGGGTCCTTTGCAAATTTCCCATAGAGCGCAGGGACCTATTTATCAATTTAGAAAGTATCAAGGGTCTCCTTGTAAATAACCCCAGGTGCGCACGTGAGGCACACGCCTGGAGGACCAAACTGCAATTTTCGTTTCTTCCGGGGTCTTCCTTGCAAATAACCTAGGCCTCACATGCTTTGCACGTGAGGGCCCAGGCTCGGGTCAAGACTTCAGGCTCGGGCACACGTGGCGACTGTCTGTGGTTCGTCTGGAGGCTCGGATGACCCGAGCCTATAGGTCGGGGAAGAGGCTCGAGTCGACCACGTGGCATCATTTGGACCGCCCGATCAGGAGGATTGGACGATGCCTGCTCCTCGTGTTCCTCTGCGGGTCGCCGGAGGAGGCGGGGCTCCGGCGAACCCCTGAGGACTCCTCCGAGCTCCGCGAGTTCCCCTGATTATCGGAGAAGCAAGATGGGGACCTCGCGAAGAAGCTGGTGCTGCGGCGATGCTCCGGAGATGGTTGGCGTGGGCAGTCGGTGGAGCTTCGCCGGAGGATCGAGGCTTGAAGAAACTCCGACGCAAACTTCGGCCAATGAGGGTTCCTGCACTTGTTAGTCAAAGCTGAAGCTCGTGTGAGTGACGTGCGAAGTGAGTGAGCGAGATGGGAGCCGACGAGGTGGAGAATGTGGAGGCTCAGGTGAATCTTCCGCCGTGACGGCGAAGGAGTGGGGTCGAGGTGCGAGGGGGTTCTAGAGGAAGAAGGAGATGGAGCGAAGATGAGGGTGGTCTGGCGGAGCTCATCGGATGGTTAAGCCGTGGTGGGGGTCATCGGGTATGGTGAGATAGTTGCGAGAAGTGAGGGAAAATAAGGGTTGGGGTACCAGATCGGAAGGTGATTGTGGTGGAGGATGTGGCTTGGGCTGAGCGCCTTGGAGGCGCTCGGGTCGTCGCCCATCGAGGACAGCCGGTTCCTCGGAGCTCGGCGATGCCAGGCGGCTCGCGACATGGTCATGAAGACCATGGATCACACCTCGGGTGTCCGGCCATTGTCGCCTCGACGAAACCGCCCTCCGCTGTCACCGGAGGGCAGAGGAAGCTAGGGCGGAGCCCCGTAGATGGTGGATGACGTGATCGGTGGTGGAGGAAGGGGTTTTATAGATGAGGGTGTGCGGCGGTTTCAGTGGTGGAGGGACGTTTTGGAGCGAGGATTTTAATGGAGTGGGAGTGATGGCGAGGGGATTTGATGAAGGCGCGAGGTTGGCGGAGGTCATGGCTTTGTGTAGGTGGCGTTATGAGCAAGAGAGGCGGTCAGAGGTGTTGGCCAGAAATGGAAGGGGGCGCCGGTGCCGCGGTGAAACGGCTGGAGGTGAGGGGGGTTATGGAGGTTGACGATGAGCTACAGCCGTTGGATCAAGGGATCCAACGGCTGGGATTGAGGCGCGAACGGAGGAATGCGATCAGATCATTAGATCTGATCGTACGGTTGAATGCGAGGCGCTCACGAGTGGTTGTGATGGAGAGTTGGAGAAGATCGTTCGGTGGAGGTTAGAGGGGTGACGTCGAGCGTCGGCCACCGTAGGATGAAAGTGGAATCGTGCGGCTCTGGAGGAGTGGAGACGTGGCGCAAGAAGGAGCGTTGGATGAGGATGGGATCGAAGGGCTGTGGATCAGGTGCTAGTGGGCGGTCATGATCTGATCTGAGATGAGATCGGGCGGCTGAGGAGTGAGGCATGATGAAGAACTCAGATGAAGGCGGGATTGAGGTGATCCAACGGCCCAGGAGGTCGCCGGATGGCGAGAGATGAAGCGGGCCGCGTGGCAGCTCCAGAGAGCGCCACGTGGCCCAATGAGAAAAATTCAAAATAAATTACAAATAAAATTAGAAAAGAAATAGTTAGGGGCCGAATTTGGAAAAAGTCAAAACATTAAAGTTGCTCGTTTCGACGAGATCTACAACTTTCATGTTGGTCAAAAAGCCAAAAGAGGTCATCTGTACAAAAGCTATTTTTGGGGGTATTTTCAAGGAAATAAAAACACCGATTTTGTGGTTTTGATTTGTTTTTGTATTTTAAGTGGCTTTAAAGGTCAGTGACTTATCTACCTAATTTTTAGGGATTTTTAATAATAAAATAATTACAAGAAGAATAAAGGGAATTAAAAACACTAATTTAATGGTAAAATGTATACAATATAGTACATGATAAAAACAAAGAATTAAAGGTGATTTTATTGGATTATTTAAGACATGGGTTTTAATATGTGGCTTTTAGCATGATGAATTCGAGATTCATCAGGTGTGTATGAGGAACGGAGAGGTAGGCGGTGCTCCGTGGACGGTCGATGAAAGGGATGGATATTTAGGGCAGTCGGCAGAGTAGAGGCAGAGATGGCTTATGAAGGTAGGAAGTAGAAAAGAAGGAGGGGGAAGAAGGAAGAGAAGGAATCACCTAGGAGTATGCCTGGAGGTTGAGATACTCAATGGAGCGCTTTGATTGTTGCCTTGATTTGAGCCAATGAAGGGCTCAAAGAAGCTTGGCAGGCTCGGAGACTCACGATTGTGGAGGTGTTACCCTAAACCGGATCACGCCAAAGAATGGAATGGGGTCGTCGTTGCTCGACCTCGATTCTCCTGTATTATTACCAGAGGGATGGGGGGGCGGCTGGACCTTTTGGCTCTTGCTAATGGTTGATGGTTATAGACGAGCGGCGAGGGGATATGTTTATAGGAGGTAGCACGGGTCAGGTGTTACACGAGCAAGAGGACCGCCTCGTAACTGCCGGAGAAGGAGGCGATGAAGGCGATGGTTGCATGAAGGTGTAACGGCAGTGGCAACGGTTGCCATAGAGTAGGAGGGTGGATCGAGCGTGCGGTTGGACGAGGGAGATGGCATGTGCAGAACACGTGCCTGGAGACAGAGGAGGATGAGGGAGAGAGCTTGGGGTGGGTCATGTGTTGTGCACATTATCAGGCTGGATGGGTGAGGAGAGAGGAAGTGGGGTGCCACGTGGCACGCCACGGGGCTGCTACGTGTCACCCCTAAAAATTTCAAAATTTAAAAGGGAAAGAAAAATGGAAAAGAAAAAGAAAGAGACATCGGATTGAGAAAAATTTCTATAGAAAAGTTGTTCATCTTGACAAGATCTACAACTTTCATGAAGGGACTAGGAGCAAAAGAGGTCAGCTCTGCAATGTGATATTTTTTATGGTTCTCCATGTTTATAGAAAACCAACTTTTTTGAGGTTTTGTAATTTTTTTGTGATCTTCAAAGAGGATAAAAAATCTAGAAAAAATATGACAAAATAAAAGATACTTAATTACACATTAATATATTTTTTTGGATTTTAATAAATAAATAGGGAGATATCATAAGAGTACGAAATAAGAAAATTTTGTACAGACACACGGAGGTCACTCGGATACAATGAGTATATTTGATTTCAGTATTGATTTAGATTTGGATTTTTGTAGTGTTTTATAATCATGAAGAACACAAATTAATAAGAAATAAAATTAAACGGGTTAATTATGTACATAAAAATGCAAGTCAAAATAAGCAAAAAGGTAAAATGCGCAAAAAAGGCTCAAAACCCAACTTTCACATATGAGCTATGAATTTTATGAAAGTGATCTTGTTTTGAAGGTATTTGAAACGACCAAAATCGAATACTATAGGAGGAAGGTATGTGTGTTTTAGTCTTCTGATGTGAAATTTGGTTTTGGGTATATTTATCACTTATTTGAGTTAAGATTTTTTGTATCTTTTATTTTTTCTTGTTTCTAATATCTACACATGTAGTGGTTTTCTATCAATTGGAGTTAGGATGAATTAATTAAAAATTAGGAAAGTTAGCTGCCTTTTACGTCAATTTTCACTTGGATTTTGTTTCCTTATTTTATGCTATTATGCATGATGAAATGTGGATATTATTTACATTTGTATGAATGCTAATGATGCTTTATTAATGATTAAATGCATATGGATTTTGAGGAACATAGCCTAAGTGATCAATTTTAGCATTTTGAATCTGGGATTCATCATACCCCTATACTTAAACCATGCTCGTCCATTAGCATCAATGAATGAATGACTTAGTTGGATAAATCCCTGACTGTGCATGTGCATTTTCAAGGATCAATTCATCGAAGACCCTTAATTTAATTTATCCTAAAATTCCGCTCACAACCATGCTTTAATCAAAAGGAATCCAACTTCTCTATTTATCAGACTCTCTGTTTGTACATAAAATATAAGGATATGACTTTTAGTGTATTGCATTCATGAGAGTCGAGTCATGATGTCACTCAAGGTCCCAGTTCAGGAGACTCTCCTATATATCTAATCTTCAACACTAGGGAATAAGTTGGTTCTTACTTCAATTAATCGTCTCATTAGTTTGTCAGACTTGAAAGTATAGATGGATAACCAGATGATGGAGGGCATAGAATTGTGTATATTTTTCTGTCTCTCACGTTGGAAAAAAGGGCCTCTTGAGTTCCTTATTACTAAAGACATGTATATTTTAATTTGTTGATCAATATGTCTGTCAAAAGAATTCAATTTGTATGTACTTGTTTTCCTGGGAGTACACTGGGATGTGTCTCTTTTGAGTATCTAAGATACCTTTGACACCTAGACTTGTATCACTATACGATGCAGACCCTTTTCTAGTGCTGACATGACTCCTTGGACTTAATATCATTTAGTCCAAGTGGAGACTTTGAAATGGTTGGGAGCGCTTGCCTTTGGTGGAAGCTCATAGACATTTTATTTTTAATGATTGAGCTTTCTTTGTACACTTCTTTCTTTTCTTTTCTTTTTGGCTAGCTCCACTACTTTTACCAAAAGTTGGTGTGCACTGATTAACAATTAAATTAGGTTTCATCACACCCTGACACATAGGTAAATATCAAAGATAGCATGCAAACTTGTTCACATACTGGCTAGGGCTTTGCTAAAACTCAGGTCTCTTGAATCCTTGATTAACTTTATCCCATCCTCGAGCATCACTAAACGGGTCTAAACTCAAATATCTAGACCTGGTTCCTCGAGTGATAACTCAACTCATCTCATCAATCATGCATTTGTGAAAGTGTAGTGCTGATCATATTCTTTAGAAGGTATAGATGAAGAGTGCAATACAACGCTCAAATTTTTTAAACTAGGAAAGTGTGGATTATTAAGTTTAAAAACCCTAATGACTAAGGATGTCTAACTTAGTCTTTCAAGATCTTAGAAATCTAGTCCTAAAATCCTCAAGCCTTGAGTGATAGTGAATGTGTCAGGAATATACCAACTAAAGGATGCATGAGATGCTTAATGAAATGCAAGACCTTGAATGATTTTTTTTGCAAATTTTTTTGTTTTTTTAAAAACCAGGTATTATTTACGTAAAGAATTTTATAATATACCAATAATACTCTTGTATCAATACCTGATTTTAGATGAAAATAATTAAAGTATGAGCTATGGATAAATTATATAGAATATATACAAACACACCCCACCATACTTAGCTTGTGCTATGTCCCCATGGCACAAAGTGAAATGCGGACATAGCTCGTACTAAGTAAAAATGAGTGAAAAAGAAGTTGACATGCCCCCCCATACTTAGACTAGGGACTAAGTATAGCAGAAAAGTATGAAATGAATCAGTCGAGGGTGAGGGGAATAGAATGAAAGTGACGTATACACAATGGTACCAGTCCCTCTATAGTTAGGCTCAGGTCAACCTAAGTATGATCGGGTAATTACAAATGGGAAATCGAGTAGATTTACATATGTAAAAGGTCAAGGAGGATTGCGACGAACCCTCTAGATGGAGTGGGGCGGAAGATAACATGGAGATGTGGAGGGTGGTGAAGAGGGGAAGAGTGAAGAGGTCCAACCATCGTCAGAGTCGTCCTCAGAAGAATAGTACTCGTAAGCAGAGGATCTCCAACTATTGTCAACCAAAGGTAAGTGCCCTTTGATTAAAGTTGTACTTATTGCACTTACGTAATGAACCACTTTAGGACCGGATGAGGACTCTTTAGAAATCACCTAGTTTCTAAGGTCAAAGGTGACTTTCTTAATCCGCTTGTTTTCGTGGAAAGCATTGGGAGGAAATTGAATAGTCCTCTTCTCCCTTTCTTGAGTAACCCATGTGGCATTTATGAGTTCCTTATCAGACGAATCACTGTAAAAGTCGACTAATTATTGTGGGGTCATATGCTGCTTCAGGCAAGGGAGCATCTTCCTAGTGGCTTTATGATTCCTGGTGGCTTTATCAACTTCAAATAGATATCAAAAATATATTTTTTCTGATTTGTCATTGAATTTATATCATTTTTTTAATTTTTTTCTGTAATATATAATTTTTTTGGCTTATATAGAAGATTCTCAAACAAATTTCTTTGAGTTAAAACAAGTCAAAACACATCTATAATAATTTTTTGTATATTTTGACATAATATTCAATTTTTTATGAATTTTCCAATTTAAAACAGTGAAAAATGCAACAAATTTTATTTGTTAATAATGCCAAATGATGATAAAATGCAATGAGGAAATTACACAATGAATAAACAACAGTAGGAATATTATTCAAATTTTTAAGAATTTATAGAACATAAAAAAATATTTTTCGATAATGAAATGCAAGCAAAGAAATGTCTAAACTTCCAAAACCAGAATATAGTTATTTAATGTTTATGAATTAAAATAGAACATGATGTAAAATGCAAGGTGGAAAATGCACATTACCCAAGCACGTGCAATGCACGTGATCTGAACGGGTAAGGGTACGTGATTGTAATTTTACCCAAAAGATTTAAGGTTTAATTGGGGTTTGTTCTGTCTTTATTCTTCTCCAAGCAAATGATAGAGGGCGTCATGGTGGCTGGATATCCAGATTCATCTATCTGCATTTTGTTGTATGTGGGATTTTCAGGTTTTATTTATATGAAAATAAATGTGCAAGTGTCTTCGCAACCCAAAAAATCCTTTAACAAAACATTACTTTTATTCTCAAGCCGAAATTAATTAGAAAAAATGTAGCAAGAGAATCTTGCTACTTAATTTAACTGTATAGCAACAGGATTGAACTCAGGGAGACTACAAATCCTGAGGATTATTCTAATAATTGAAATTTAATAAAAAAATACGGAATCTCAAATGCAAACTATCTTAGTTTTTGTGAGAATTTTATCTTTTTATTTTTTAAATTTTTAGTTTAATATTTTTTCTTTTCCAATTTTAAATATTTAGTGATTTTTCATCTTTCAAAATTTTTAAATTTTAAAGTATATGATTTATAAAGAATGTTTATTTACAAAGATAGAGAAATGCATATTTTTTTATTTTTGAAATATGGTAAAATTATGAAAAATGTCAAAAGAAAGTATTTTTATGTTTTGATGATTTTTTTACTGTTTTTGTAATATTTCAGATATTTTTAGATTTTTGTAGGATTTTCATAATTAATAAAAACTATAATAAAGCAACAAACAGTTATTTTTTGGCTTTTAAAATATAAAATAATTGTAAAAATCCAGGAAACTAAATTTCACAAAGAGAGTTTTTATTTTGCTTCAAACAAAGATAAAAAATATATTTATCTGATTTTTCCTTGAATGTATATAATTTTTTTAAGTTTTTCTGTAATATGTAATATTTTTGGTTTATATAAAATATTTTCAAAAAAAATTGTACAAGAGTTAAAAAGTCAAAACACGGTATGGTAATTTTAGGGAAGTTTCTTTCATAGTGGAATTATTTTTTTTGAAAATTTTGACGTAATATTCAATTTTTTAAGAATTTTCCTATTTCAAATAGTGAAAAATGCAATGTTTTTATTTTTTTAATAATATCAAATGACAATAAAATGCAATGAGGAAATTACACTATGAAGAAACATACAATAGGAATATAATTTAAATTTTGAAGAATTTATTGAACATAAAAAATATTTATTTCAACAATAAAATGAAAATAAAGAAATATCTAGACTATAGGGACAAGAATATAATTATTACATGTTTATGAATTAAAATATAACAAGAAATAAAATGTGGAGTGGAAAACACAAATTACCCAAGATGCATGTGTACTGCATGTGATTTGAACTAGTTGGGGCTCTTGCGTAATTTTGAGAACAGTTGGGGACATGATTTTGATTTTATCCAAAGCGTTTAGAATTTACTTTTGGTTAGTTCTGTCTTTATTCTTTTCCTAACAAAAGTCAAAAGGGGTATGCCGTCCTCTGTCATCTTCTCCAAGCCAAGGCAGCGGCATCGAGCTTCTCCTCTGCTGCTACGCGAGTGACACCACTTCAGGCGGATGCGCGATGGTCACGGAGGTTGTTGAGTGGGAGCGGGGGTTGCTCAAGTAGTGACAGATGTCGGCGACGTTGGGAGATGTTGCTCCAGACAGAGAGCGGGGGCTGCGATTGGCGCAGTATCGATGACAATTGTGAAGAAGATCAACGGCATGGGTCCGCTTAGGATCGACGGCTAGTGGCGCTAGAGACTTTTTTTTATTTTTTAAACAAATAATAGATGCATCTTTTTGTAATATTTTTTTAATACATGTGTACATGCACTGGAATAAAAATGCAAACAGTCGAGTGAGCACGATAAATCGGTCCATAAAAATCAAACACAGAAAATATGAGTGGATGTGGATCCGACGATGTGGATGGATAGATCTAGATCTTAGGCCGTCGTACGTGATCGGAGTTGTGTAGTTGTGTAATGTAGAATGTCAATAGACGAGATCAAGAAAAATAGTGTGAAATCAGTAATCCGAGATGGATCGATTCATGATGAACAATTAGAAAGATTAACTACGACAAACTATTTAACAATGAAATGACTGCGAAATTAAAATAAAAAATTACATTGCGATTAATCTAGATAAAATACGAAATTTAAATATTTTGATCTCACCAAATGGGATCATATGTACATCGTAATGGCCTAGATGGGGAAGGGCTCATTGTCACCAGATGTCTCGGAAGCCAATTACTTTTCTATGCCAAGAATGCTCTTAAAGATTAGGCTCCTCTCACCATAGGGTTGATCAAGGAGAAATGAGGGAGGAACCAAATAAATAAATAAAAATGAATTTCAAAAAATGAATTAATGGGGAGGGAGGGAAAGGAAAGTGGTTATTGAATGAATTAACTACATTAATTAATTAAAAAATAATTTTTGTAATTATAATAATAATAATTGTCAATAATTTAAAGAGTTGTCTTAATGGTTTTTAATTAAGGAATTAATTAATTTCTATACATATGGTATATTATTTACATAAAATAAAACCATTTTCATCACTTTTGTAATTTAAATAATAAATATTAATTATTTAATTTTTTGTGAGGGAAGGAAATCAATTATATACATATAATATATACATATGGTACATCTATATGCGAGGTTGAATATGAAATTAGTTTATTTTATGTTTTAAAAAAATTCTATTTTAATTTTTATTTTAAATAATTAAACAATATTTACAATTATTTACAAATACATTATGTATAAAATAAATATGGATTATATATAGGGAAAAGGGAGCCTACACCCAGGGGTGTAGGTAGTTTACCTACACCCGACTCATTTTTTCATTATTTTTTGATTTTTTTGAAATGAAACTTTTGAGGAATTATATTACTATATATCACCATGGTGTCATTCAAAATTCAACTTAAAACGAGACTCCTATCATCTTCATCAAGACCGTCAAATTTTAATGGTCTCAGAATTGCTGAAAATGGCACCTTCTAGATGAACATGATAGGAAAGTTTGTTTTGGATAGGAAAGTTTGTTTTGCATGAAACTTGATATACATATTCATCTCAATATATTAAGAAAATCCCCCCAAGATTTCATTAAAAAAAACTCAAAAATCGTAAAAAAGAAGGACGGGTGTAGGTAGTTAACTACACCCCTGGGTGTAGGATCCCAGCTCCCTTATATATATAATAATTAAATGGTAAAATTGCAAAAACTACCCAAAAAAACCATCTTTCAATCCATAACTCCAAAAATTATGAAACCACTACCATTTCAAAGATAATTTAATTTATAATACGAAGGAAGTTAATTTCATTCAATTGGAGTTCTTGTGGAACTGGAATTGATCTTTCAATTATCGCTCAAAGGCTTCTTCTGAATGTGATTACTTTTATAATGTACATGATTTTTTTACAATTATTTTTATTATTTAGAAATCATTTTTATTTACAACTTCTATTTAGAAGATTATTTGATTTTAGGTCAATAAGTTTTATACAAATATAAAAAGAATAAATTCAAAAGTATTTAGAAAGTATTTTTGGATGTTCTGAATAAAAACCCTATCTCCCCATACTTTATTCTTGGTTGATCAGGTCAGTTCTTGACCTTCTCTCGGGGTTCGGATCAATCTGTATCTATTGCATATATACAATCTTTTATTTTCGTTATTTTTCTTTTATTTCTTTAGGTTAAAATAATAATATATGTACAATATTTACACCATATACAGGTTAGTAAGAATATGGATTTATTATTATATACATGTGTTTTATAAGGGATTTTATACTAAATAAATGAAGAAAGATGATGAAATGTGTACTCATCATCCCCTTGACTTTACCTTTGTTATTCCCTTAGCAAACATTTATTTGAAAGAATAAGTGAACAAAATAAAAATAAAGGAAAAATAATGAAATTGAGAAAATTTTGAGCATTAATCTTATCTTCATAAAGTTGTAGTATGGATATCTGTCAGATCTTTGAATTACTAGTGCGGTCGAACCTTATTGGGAAATGGATTTAAAATCTAACATCCTTCAAGTTCCATAAGACTTCTATTCAGACCGCCTCAATAGTCACGTCAGAACACGTCTACATACACAAATTCTTATGACTTTGAATCTTTACTTGTACGATGTAAGTGAATTATAGCTCCACATCTCAAAAGTAGCAAAGAAATAGCCTCTCTCAACAAGGTTACTCTAGTCCCCTTGTCTAGCACTCTTTCCTCGAGGAGCGGGGATATTCCCTTCTATGTTTAAGTACAACTAGCTGAAGAAGAAGAGATGGAGAAAAGAATGGATGGTAACCAGTGTAGCTGCCTATATTGGATGCTTGACTAGTGGAGCCAAGTCATCTGTTGCAAGCTTACAAAAATTGTCTTTGAAGCTCTGCTTATTTTTTTTCACTTATATATAAACTCCGACATGCATTTTACTTTTTAATAGGCATGTCCACTTTTGGAGATTCTGTATTTTTCTTTTGTTTTCTTTTCTTTTCAAATATATACAAGGTGCAACATGTACATAAGAAAATTTTTCTCCTGATCTAGTAGTTTATCCTTCTTTTGAAGCATTATTGCAACCCCACATCATCCTATTTTTGGATCTCAATGCTACTAGATCAGATTGAGATGCACTACCCTCCCTAGCGGAAGATGGATTTTCCCATTAGTTGTTACATACTTGTGTGCCACCCCAAGCCAAAAGATTTTGCCTCCTCACTACCTCTTCCTTGAAGAGCTATGTATGGAGTGCTTGTCCAAGACAAGTAATGGCCAAAAAGAATCATGCATGTGTTGTTAAATATTCTACTTAGACTAATCAAGATGACGTGTGAACATAGTCCTATGGACTCAAAGAATTAAGTCACTAGGACCTGAAAAGTCTTAACTCCAGTTCTTATGAGATTTCTTTGAAATTAAATGTATTCAGGTCCAACTAAGCTCCATTCTTCAATTTTATTCCAAACTTAGTTTAAATGTCAATATTATCCAGAAAAATGCACATGCAAATGGAAGAAATATACAAAGAAAAGTTTTTGGAGAGATTTTTGGTTTTTTAAGATAAAAAGTGTTAGTAAAATATATACAAGTATATACATGGATTATAAAATTTTTAAGAGATTTTTTTGGTTTTTGTGTTGTATTTTATTTGTGTTAAAATTATTTTTAAAACAAATTGAAGATGGAAGGTGACCAAAGCATGTATATACATAGGGATTTTATGTATATATACATACATATCCCAAAAATAATCATATTTTAAAATTACGAGTTATGTCTAAAGCTTATAGACAATATATACGACACCCCCTATACTTAGCTCGAACTATGTCCTCATAGTAACCAAAGAGCTGCAAAGGAAGACATAACTCGTGCTAAATATAGAAAAGTGAAAAGAACACTACACAACAACGACTCAAGGAATGAATAGAAGTCGGTGATCCCCACTATACATTGGATTAATTAATCCTATGTATAGACGATTGTACAAGAGGGAAAAATCGAGAAAGATAATTGACAGACTCAAAAGCTCATCTTGGCCCCCTATACTTAGAGTAGAATAGCCCTAAATATCAAATATCAACAAGTTGTGGGACAAGCGAGAGATCAGAAGAATAAAAACGCCAAAGAAACCATATGAACAACATCACTCCCCCTATACTTGCGGTAGAGTATCCCTATGTATAAGAAATAATAGGAGTCATGAATAGGATGAATATGAACAATAGAAACATTCACCCCCTTATACCTAGGATAAATCACATCCTAAGTATAGCATATATTCACACAGAAAAGGGTGAATGATAAAACGGAAGAAGAAATAATGAAACAAAAGAATATACAAGAGGTAGTCAACTCATGTATCAGACGCTAAAGATGGGATCAAAGGATCATCTTATGATACCACATATATACAATCAACGACGGACAAGAATGTATCATGATCTAGGCTTACCTCTTCTCTTTCCCGCCTCTAGTGGCGTAGTAGTTGTACTACCACTGCCTTTCCCTTGGACCACACTTCCACTGGGATTGGCGACATAGACAAATCCCTTCGGGGGTTTCCTCACCGCTGAAATTATTACCTTTCCGCCAGGCTTGTGACTTGGTGATGGGATAGTAGTTGATAAGACATGTGACAGTTCACCATTTACCCAGTAAAGTTCCCTATTAATCACTGAGGATTTAATTACCTTCCCGCTAGGCTAGTGTCTTGGTGATGGGGTAATGGTTAGTAGACACCGAGGATTTATTTACCTTTCCGCCATGCTGGTGTCCTGGTGATGGGGTAGTGACCAGTAGACATTGATGATCCTTTAATTACCTTTCCGCCAGGCTGTGACCTCATGATGGGGTAAGAGATGGGTGATTTCTCCGCTAGGAGACTAATGACGACAATTCCATTAGTAGAGGCTAACGAGGGTTGGGTGTTGAGAGAGTTGTGAGTACGTTTCCTCTTATATACCTTCGGAAGCAAGCTATCACACGTGTCGACCGAAGATCAGTGAGAGTTGAGAGAACAAGCTAGAAGGAGTGTTGGGAACTTAGTTAGGATGCAAGACACCATCGTATGCCTACGGAGGCACCCCAACCCTGAGGCATACATCATACCTCGTGGTCCTAAAAGATTACGAGCACGAGAAAACCCTAGAGTGGCTCGAGGAGCCGCTAGTGCAAGCCTATTCTAAAAATTCAACCCACATAGCAGACGGGAAACGGTTCCACTATGTTTACATACGCGAGAACCCACACAAGACCGTTGTAAATGCAGACAGTTTTTTTACAAGTTAACAAAACTCTTTTTGGCGTCTCAACAGCCAACTTGATCCACGAATCGTCAGCCTCCGATGCACTACGAGATGCCTCGACTTTAAGAAAGTCGCTCCAAGTCCATCGGGCCCTCGCACAAAAAGATAAAAATTATGTCAGAAAGAGATATATACAGAAATGGTTAGAAAAATAATTAAATAAAAAATGGATAATTACAAGATGGCTCGGGGGTCAGACTACCCGAGTGACTAGAAAAATGCAAATCTAACTTTCTAAAGTGATCCTAAGCCATTTGCATCCCCGGCAACAACACCATTTGATGAGCTGCGGAATCTACCCTTGTTAATGGTGTTGTCTAATTGACTATTTCATTGCAGTCGGATAAATCCGGATCGATCAAAAATAACCGCACAAATCGATGAAGCGTTGAATGAATTAACGTGCGGTTTTATGTTTGTTTAGCCCTGGAAAGCCCCAGGGTCGACTGAAGGAGGCAAAGGAACAACTCGGGATCAAGCTAGAGGAATTAAATTGTGGTTTCAAAGTGGGATTTTTTTAATTTTTTTATGCAATAAAAAGGCCAAATGCAAAATATGAATGGGATTAAGTTAACAAGAAAATAACCGACTTAGCCAAATTTAATTTTAATGTAAAATTAATTCAAATCAGCCGAATGATACTTTTTCTATAAACCTAATCCAATGGTGAATGCAAATGTATTTTTTGGAATTTTTGGATTTAAGATGCACAAATGAAAAATGCAAACTTTTTGGGGGTTTTTATGCACTTTTTCATGCAAATATCATGCAAAAAATATGAAAAATTTATTGGAAGTTAAATATGATGAAATGAAGCTACATTAATTTTTTTAGAATTTTCTGACACTTTATGATTTTTTTATGATTTTTTTACTGAAAACAAAGCGATTGTTGTGAGTATTTAATTCCTAATAGATCCACGAAATCAAATTATCCAGAGAATGAATTATCTCAAATAGATATTTCAAGAAGGAATCCATGGGACTTGAAATTTCTCAAAAATATTATTCGTGGATTTAATTAAAAATAAATTACAGAATTCACTCTACAATTTATTCTATGCAAATGGCAACTCCGAATTAGACGAAATTTGGATTGCAATTAAAGCACATTTAGAGGCACCATGTACAGTTTTTTTCACAATTTTTAGAGCAAGAAATATATACGTGTGAATTTAAGAGCTTAAATGGGTAAAATATCATTGATTTTCAATCTCTGAATTTTTATAAATAATAGGATGCTCACAAAAATATAAATAAATAGCCACAAGGAAAAGAATTAGATGCTCTACAAAATGCTATTTTTGATTGAATAAAATGATGCAAGATGACTATCCAAATAAATGAATAAAGTCAGGGTTGTTTATGCAATACAAAAATTGAAATAAGTGAACTTAAAACTATGCACAGGGGTGCATTTGCAATTAATAAAACATGCAATAATAGAAGTGCAATTTTCACAAGAGAAACTAAATAAAATAAAAAGACCTTCGTTGGGTTCCTGGCTTGGAACCCAAGTTAGGGCATGCGATGGGGATGAGGGCGGCGGGCCCTGGAGAGCGGCGCACGGGGCGACGGAGCGAGGGGCGGCGCACCCTGCATGCGGAGGAGCGCTGGCAAGTGGCGGACAGAACGCGGTCGCGCGATGGCACAGGCGGCGCGGGTGGTGAAGTGCGGGCGCGCGGGTTCGCTGCTAGGAGGGTCGCAATCTCGCGGGTGGCGACACGCGACGGAGGAGGGCCGTTGTGGCTGAGGGACGTGCCTGGAGATTACGGCGTTGTCTGCGGTGGTCGGCGGCGATGTCAACGCTAGCGAGGGGCGGCTAACGACGCAGAGGGGGGTGTGGTCGAGGCAGCTGCTCGCGGCGGGCAGTGCGTGCACGCGAAGGGATGGGGCAGCCGACGTTGGGTCAGCGGGGCGACGACCCGGTGGGTCGCTGGCGGCACGGGCGGCGGGCGGTGGACGGTTGCTGGCGATTCGAGGACGACGGGCTGGAGGGCGCTCTGGTGGAGGATGGCTGCTGGCGGTGGTAGCGGAGCGGCCGCCGACGGTGGCGGCGTGGAGGTAAGGGGTGGCGGTGGCGGCTGCTTCCTCCATGTTCTCCCTTTTTTATTTTTTTTTTGATTTTTTTTGTAATGAAGAAAATATATGAATAAAGAGATGGTGTTGGTAATGTTGATAGTGGTGGTGTTTGATGGTAATGATGGTGGTTTTGGTTGTAAATGTGGTGATGGTGATATGAATCAATAGGAAAAAAAGTTAGATAAAGAAAATTGACAAGGAAAAGAAGAGGGATTACTTACCTATGATTCACCGAAAGTGGAGCCGCGGTGCACGGCTTCTGTCGTCGTGGCCTCGATCAACTTGGAGAAAAGCCAAGAAGCTAGGCAATCCACTTTTGGAGGAATGCTACCCGAACAAGGCTCACGGATCTCACCAATAGCCGAAGATGGATGGAACTCATCGTCGCTCTACAGACTAAGGTTGTCGTTGTCACCTCAACCTCTCTGGAGCTGGAATTCTTCTCATGAAATTGGCGGATGAATAAAAATGGTGGAGGATGATGTGAATATAAAGAGGAGGAGGGAGTTGGAAAAGAGATGGAGAAAGTGGAGAAAATGGGGAGTTATTGGCTTGGAGTGGAAGGCAAGTAAGGGGAGAAGAGGTAAAAGGGAGGATAACATAAATAATTAACAAAATAATATAGTAGGCTATTAAAAATGATTAAAATAGTAATAGTAAAATAATAATAATAATAAATCTGAAAATAATAAAATAAATCCGAAAATAAAGAAAATGGGGTGACATGTGGCGGCTCCAGGAGCTGCCACATGTCGCTCCTAGAAAATTCAAAAATTAAATGTAAAGAAAAACAAAAAGAAATTACAAAAGGGATTAAATCAAAAAGTGGTCAACCCGAAAGTTGCTCGTCTCGACGAGATCTACAACTTTTGTGAATGGCTGAAAATCAAATTGAATCATCTGTACAAAATGTATTTTTGGGTGGTACCTTATACATATAAAATACCACATTTTTGTCTTTTGCATTTTTTTGTCATTTTTAAATAAGAGAAAAATGAAAATGAAGTTAGAGAAAATATGAAAAGAATATTTACAACTTAATCTAGTTTTTTTGGATTTTTTATAATGAAGAAAATAAAAGGATAAAATATAGGGGTAAAACCGTCAATATATACAATATACAAATGGGGCCCAAAACCCAAGTTTCGCATACCAGTTCCGATTTTAATGAAATTGGTCTTGTTTCTAAGGTCTCTGAATGTATATTACTTTAAAAGTGAGTAGACCTAAATCGAACACTGTATGAGAGAGATATGTGCATTTTAAGGCTCCTAGTCTCAAACTTGGATTAGGGTTTTATTGGTCAATTTCACTAGTTAGTATTTTTTATATTTTTCTTTAATTAGTGTTAGTAATATATACATTATGGAGTTGATTTTATTGGATTTGGAGTTAGTATAAAATATATACAAAAAGGTGAAATATGGTGAATATACATGTGAATTTGGCTTCTTCTTTATGCAATATGAATGCTAAAATGCAGATGTTATCAATGCATGCATGAATGCTAATTATACAATATAAGTGGAAATATGCAGCTAATTACTCGGGAACAAAGCTCTATTTTCAACTTTTAGAGTCATGAATCACAATTTCATCAATCTCCCCGAATAGAAGGTGAACGAATTGGAGTGTAGAATGAGTTCGCAAAGTCTGAACGATAAATACTCTGGTTTGACATCTTCTAAATCAATAGTCAAGATGTGAAAGCACGGAGGTCAATGCAAGAGAGAAAATAAGGGGAAGGCACAGATTGCATGGAGGGATCTCTGGCACTAGCAAGAAAACACAATACAAATCCCCAATTCACCA
Source organism: Ottelia alismoides (assembly GCA_037367405.1). Lineage (NCBI taxonomy): Eukaryota > Viridiplantae > Streptophyta > Magnoliopsida > Alismatales > Hydrocharitaceae > Ottelia > Ottelia alismoides. The sequence goes on along the minus strand of JAZKJV010002251.1, from coordinate 1,366,495 downwards.
ACTTAACGCAATGTGAAGATTGTGAAGGTTCGGTCAATTATCTTGTCAACTTTTAGAGTTTGGTGAGAAACAATATTGGAAAGAGTTAACGAGTTGTCAGTGTCTGTCTTTCCCTAACGACTAGCCCGATTCATACGACTTGTTGCATCCACTTTCAGCCAGCATAGGAGTAAGTACGGACTGTAAAACTACAGCTACTTGAGGATGGAGCTTTACACAAGACCTACCACTCTACTCGAGAAATTCAGACCATTTACCGTCTACCCGCATTTCCTCACTGAAAAGTAGCTAATCACTTTTGGAAAATCAGTAGTCTATCTGAAAATCTGGGCATGGCTCTATCCTAGTGTCATCCCTCTCTTGCTTTGCAAATAAATCAAATAATGAAGGGTTTACTCTCCCCGAACCAATGATTTTTCCTTGTGTTTATTTTAGGGTCGAGTCTTCTTTAACAGTCCCGAATTTTAGGCAATTGACAATTGGTTTGAATATTTTCAAATACCAATGCGCGATTAAATACAATGATGCATGCATGGTTTAAGAGATGTGTATCTTGTCGTCAGTACTCTCCATGCTGGGTGATCCGCACAGAATTTAAATATAAAAAAAATAAACTAACCTATATGATGTAAGTGAATCGTCCTATGATGATAGCTTCTATTACGGGAAGAACTGGTGTTAAATAATCACAACAGGTCTTTCTAACATTGTATGCGACTTCTCAAGGCACGTGGTTTCTAATCCAATTAAGTTAACTTTTTATTTAACTAAGTCCGAACGAGTTCTATATGAACAGATATTCTATTAGGGTGTTTGAACCTTCATTTTACTGAGCTCAACCAAAATAATTAAAGCAATCATTATGTAGCTAATGAAATCCGTATGAAACAAAGGAAAAATAAGGCAATGAAAAATAAAATAGGTGAGGTCCCCCAAGTGCACAGGTAGTTGGCGAAACAGAACCCGCAAACAAGGTATATAGTGTCCTTTTACAAGAGTGCAAATGCTAAAAATAAATAAAAGAAATTCTATGTAGATTTTTTCAAATGCTTAGTCTCCTTCAAATCTTCTTCTCCTCCTCTTATGCTCTCCTACGACGCGGTGAAGAATCAAGCCACCTCTGCCTCGCTTGGATGCGCCAACTCTCCTAAGAAAGTCACCCTTTCCCATCAAGCCTTCGTAAGAAAGAGAAGATAGAGAATGTGTAAGAAACACAATTATAAAAATACGAGGACAAATGAATGAAACAAATACAGTGAATATGTATAATGGAATTAATGTGCTAAAATATAAACAACAATTTACAATTAAGAATAATAGGTCAAAAGAGAAACCAAACTACAGCCATTGTGCCTCCCCGACAACAGTGCCATTTTCTTGTACATGGGATTTTCGGGTTTTATTCTGATGAAAATAATATGCAAGGGTCGTCGCAACCCGAAAAATCCCTCAACAAAAGTTATTTTTGTTCTCAAGCCAAAATTAATTACGAAAAAATGTAGCAAGAGAATTTTACTATTTGGTTTACCTGTATAGCAAGAGGATCGAACTCAGGGAGGCTACAAATCCTGAGGGTTATTCTAATATTGAAAAATAAATAAAAGAACAAGGAATCTCAAATGCAAACTATCTTTGTTTTTGCAAAATAAATAAAATAAATATCGTAAATTATCTTTTTTTTATTTTTTAGTTTTATACATTTTCCTTTTTTCTGATTTTTTTTAATTTGTAGTGATTTTAAATTTTTCATTTTTTTAAATTTTCAAGAATATGATTTACAAAGAAAGTTTATATATAAAAATATAGAAATTCTAATTTTTTTATTTTCAAACTATAGTAAAAATGATGAAAAATGTCAAAAGAAAATATCTTTGTGTTTTGATGATTATTTACTATTTTTGTAGTTTCTCCGAGATTTTTAGATTTTTTAGGAATTTAAAAATGAATAAAAATATGGAATAAAACAAACAAAAAATCAAGCTATTATTTTTGGGTTTTTAAATATAAAGAAATTGCAAAAATTAAGAAACTAATTTTCACAAAAAGAGTTTTTATACAGCTACAAACAGAGATCAAAAATATATTTTTCATTATTTTTCCTTAAATGTATATGATTTTTTTAGTTTTTCTGTAATATGTAGTTTTTTGTTTTATATAACAAAATTTCAAACAAATTTTATACATGAGTTAAAATTGGTCAAAACACATCCACAATAATTTTTTGGATTTTTCGTGTAACATTCATTTTTTTATGAATTTTCCAAAATCAAAAAAAGAAAAATGCAACATTTTTTAATAATATCAAATGACAATAAAATGCAATGAGGAAATTACATTATGAAGAAATACACAGCAAGAATATAATTTGAATTTTGAAGAATTTATAGCACATAAAAATATTTATTTCAATAACAAAATGCGAGCAAAAAATGTTTGGACTACCAGGACTAGAATATATTGTTCAATATTTATGAATTAAAATAGAACAGGAAATAAAATGTGATAAGGAAAATTCAAATTACCCAAGGTATACGTACAGTGCACGTGATCTGAACTGGTAGGGGCATTTACATAATTTTTTAGAACATCGGGGGACATAATTGTAATTTTACCTAAAAGGTTTAGGGTTTGCTTGGGGTTTATTCTGTCTTTATTCTTTTCTAAGCGAAAGGCAAAGGGTGGTATGCCGCCCTCTATCTTCTTCTCCAAGTCAAGGCGATGGTGAGCTTCTCCTATATTGTTGTGTGAGGGACACCACTTCTAGTGGATGTGCGATGGTCGCAAAGGTTGTCACACAAGGGAGTGTGGTTTGCTCAAGCAGTGACAGATGTTGGTGGCATTGCAAGCTACTACTCCAGATGGAGGGAGTGGGCTGCAATTGACAGCGGAGTCGATGATAGTTGTGAAGAAGATCGGTGGTGTGGGTCCGCCCAGGAGAGGCGATTATCGGCACCTGAGATTTTTTTTATAATTTTTTAAATAAAAGAAGATGCACTATTTTGTAATCTTTTTTAATTCTTATGTACTTGCAATGGAATAAAAATGAAACGACCAACTTGTGCATGATGGCTCGATCCACAAAAATCAAATATAGAAAATATGAGTAGATGTGGATCCGACAATGTGGATGTATGGATCCGAATCTCCAGCCACCATGCGTGATCGGAGGCATGTGGTTGCATGAGGTAGAACATGAAGCGATGAGATCGAGAAAAAAGGACTGAAATCGATAATCGAAGATGGATCGATTTGTGATGAATAATTTGATAGATTAACTACGACAAACTATTTAACAATGAAATGGCTATGAAATTAAGATAAAAAATACATTACAATTAATCTAGATAAAATACGAAATTTAAAGATTTAGATCTCACCAAATGAGAGCAGATGAATGTTGTAATGGCCTTGACTAGGACCTACTTGTTGTCACCAGACAGCTCGAAAGCTGGGCAACTTTCTATGATAAGAATGCTCTTGGAGATGAGGCTCCTCTCACCATAGGGTTGATCAAGGAGAAATAAGGGAGGAGGAGCCAAATAAATAAAAAATTTGAATTTCAAAAAAGTATTAATGGGGAGGGATGGAATGGAAAGTGGTTAATGAGTGAATGAATTAAATAATAAAAATAATTAAGAAATAATTTTCGTAATTATATTAATAATATTATTATCAATAATTTAAAAAGCCATCTTAATGATGGTTAATTAAGGAATTAATTGAAGTTTATACATATGGTACACAATTAATTAAATAAATAAAAACATTTTCATTACTTTATTAATTTAAATAATAAAGGTTAATTATTTAATTTTTTAGTGAGGGTTATGTAAGGAAATCGGTTATATACATATACTATATACATATCATACATTATATACATAATTAAATAAGGAAATTAGTTTATGTAATGTTTTAAAAAATATTTTTATTTTAAATAATTAAAAAATATTTACAATTATTTACAAATACATTATGAATAAAATAAATATGGATGAGTATATAAAATAACTAAGTGTTAAAATTGCAAAAAACACCCCAAAAAACCATCTTTCAAACTGTAACTCCCAAAATTATGAAACCACTGTCATTTTAAAGATAATTTAATTTTGAGTATGATGAAAATGAGTTTGATTCATTTTGTTCTTATGGAGTCAGAATTGTTCTTTCAATTATCGCTTTACGGCTTTTTCTGAATATGGTTACTTTTATTATGTACATAATTTTATTTTGCAATTATTTTTATTATTTAGAAAACATTTTTATTTACAATTTCTATTTAGACGAATATTTAATTTGAGGTCAATTTATGGATAAATCAAATAGTGTAACTTTTATACAAATATACACAAAATAAATTCAAAAGTATTTACAAAGTATTTTTGGATTTTCTGAATAAACACCCCATCTGCCCTACTTTATTCCTGATCGATCAGTCAGGCCTTGTTCTTTTCCTGAGGTTCGGGTCATCATGTATCTATTACATATATACAGTCTTTTATTTCTTTATTTTTCCTTTATTTATTTATTTAATTATTTTAGGTTAAAATAATAATATATGTACAATATTTACACATAGATGCATGTTATTAAGAATATGGTTTTATTATATATACATGTGTTTTATAAGGGAATTTAAACTAAAATAAATGAATAAAGATGGTGAAATGCATATTCATCAGGAGGAGGATCCAAATATTGCCTAGAATATACATGCTTCTACTGATAGTAAGGCTAGGAAGAATAAGCAGGTTGCATCGGCTAATGTCCTTTTCTCCTAGTATGGAACTATGGAGAGGAAAACTGATGAGGTTGTGGCGGCTGGTGCTAGTGTTGTGGTCTACCTTCCTAATAATGATGAAATGGCCTCTGACCTGGCTACGAACCCAACTGACCATATCCTGGTGGACGGGGCTGACTGCACTCAGGACTGCTCCAAATGTCGTTCAACTATTGAAAATGAGATGGAGGTGTACATTGTGGCTTAGGAATGTACTAGTACTCCAGATAGTACATGACAACACTTGACGAAGAAGATTGCTGCAAGACCTCGTCCGGAGTCCGCACATAGTAAATGTGTTGAACAGTAGAAGGCTCTCTGGTACTCTATTGTCTTTAATTCATGGAATAAGTGATTTGCTCTACTATAGGAGTATCATCTACTGATTCTAGCTAATACATGAACCGATGGTACTAACGAGAAGCTCTAGATGTCTAGTGATCTCATCCAGCTTATCCATCTGCTTCGTCCTCTACTCGATCACTTGTAATTTATCCAGTTCTTGTGATCACATTTCGATTATATTGACTTTGTATAGATGATTTCCAATATGGTTAGATCTACAATGTCTACCCTATCCCCATCATGAGATGGTGTCATGTTGACAGCCTTGTAGGGTGTTTAAGAATAAATAGGAGGATGCTTTTAGAATGTGCAGGAAGAAGATAGAGCAACTGCGCTCTCCGCCATTTCTTCAAAAATCTTATAAAGGGATCCTCATCCTTATTGAAGTGGGACCCCTACAAGAGGCATCTACCAATATCTAGTTCTTTAAACTCAAACCACCAAATATATTCTGCACAAGGATCATCTTTGTTATATCATGATGGGGTGCTTCTCCATTAAATCCTTAAATCTTTCCCACGCCTCATGAATAGGCTCATGGGACAACTAGGAGAAGTTGGCAATCATTGATCGCATCTGATTGAAGTGCCCAAGGGGATAGTACTTTCTAAGTAAATCTTATCTCAACTCATCCCAAGTCATGACAACTCTTCCTAAATGATTGATTCAATATAATGCTTTGTCCATCAAACTTAACGGCAAGGTTGTCATCTTCACTACCTCTAACGGAATGTAAGGGTAGTGGATAGTACCACAAATGTGATCAAACTGCTGGAAGTGGATGTATGGTTCCTCGTGAATATGTCAATGGATTATAGGTATCATTGTTAGATAGTGGGAATTAGCTCGAAATGCTCATGATCCACACGTATTGGAATCCATGTCACTGAATGTCCTGCACATGGGTTATAGGCATCTCTCAATGTGAGCTTAGGCTTCACTCTATCTGGTTGTGGCTCAGATCCCCCATTCCCAACTCCATTTATTTGCCCATCCTCCTCTCTCCTCTATGATTCCTCAGCTCTAAGATCATAACTCATAATCCGGCCTGGATGTTGGCCTTCTCAGTCAACTAGGCATGTATGCCCTGAATAGATGCCAACATCATACTATTGATCTCTCTCTGATATGCCACGGAAGTGTTTCCCTTTAGTGGCATCAATTCCTCTACAAATGGTTGTGTATCTAGAAACGTGAAAGGAATTTGATCAACTTGCAGAAATGATGGAGTCTCAAAGGATAGTTCGAGAAGAGGGTCAATCTCGAATAAGGGATTTATTACTGATATATCGGGTGTGAAAGAAAATGAAGAGAACTCGAGAAGAGAGTCGTCTTGAGTGGATGAAAATGAAGATGAACAAACAGGAGAGGAAAGTAATAAGTCTGCAAAGGCCAGGTAAAAATCACTCCAATATGCCATCCTCGATACAAAGAGGAAAGATGTGAGAACATGAGGTCAAACAAGATGAAGAAATGTGAAAATGGCATGAAGGGAGCAGAGCGATCTTTACACTAGCAAACAAACACAAATAAAACCATTGATTCACCAACTGAACACAATGTGAAGACGGTAAAGATTCAGTCATTTATCTTTTCAATTTTATGTTTTGTAAATCTCAAGAAGTTACTTTACAACAGACACACTGGGTAATGTCACCATATCATCCAATGTGTGTCCTCAAACCTTCCCAAATAGTAGTACCATCTGCCTGGTATGCTGGGTTATATCAGGCCCAAAGGGTAATAAGAGGCAGAGCACACTGCAACAATTTTCTAAGATCAGAGGCAAGTGCTTAAAACTACAACCATACACCAAGAAGTGATGCACATGTGCTTAAAGCACAAGTCCAGGGTTTTGGGCTCTATCCTCATGGCAATGTCCCCACCCACTCTGTCTGGAGGTAAGTACCTGCAACAATGAGTGGGTTCCTCTCCCCAAAACAATGAATGTAATAGTTACGTTTAGTTTTAGGTCAAGTATGATTATTCCTAATTTTTATCTAGATATCACTTTTTTTAGTTTTTTTCAAAGAATCGATCTAATGATTTTACAATTCCTGTTTTATTCTAAGTGAGAAAACATGGAAAGAGAACGGAAAAGCTGATGCGATAATAAATCAATGGTACATGTGGAGCAAGAGATGTGTACCTTTCGCCAACAGTCAACATGTATAATGATCCTCACATAAAATAAAAAAGAAAAATGAAACTAACCGAAATGATTCAAGTGAAACGTCCTACCAGTAACTTCTATTATCGAGCAAGAATCAATTATTTGATTAAGTCCAAGTTATGTTCTACTCCAAAGGTAGAGAAATTCTTATTAGGAGCTTTATACATAATTATTTACCTGGCTCAAGGAAGAAAGTAGAACCTTCTTCTAAGGGCTCAAGCACAAGAAAACTATGATAAAATAAATAAAAATAAAATTTAAGAATCAAAACTTCAGTGAGGTCCCCCAAGTGGACCGGCACTTGGTGAAACAGACCCTGCAATCCACAAGAGATCTAATATCCAAGAAAACATACAAAGAGACAAGTGCCTTTATAAAAAATTAAGAATAAAATGAGAAATAAAATTCTAAAATTAAAAAATAAATGTGCTTTAAGTGCTCTGTCAAATCTTATGTCCCTCCTCTCCTACGCTCTCATGATGCTCGATGAAGAAACGAGTCGCCTCCGCTTCGCTCGGGTGTGCCAGTGATCCTAAGAATGTCACCATCGCTCATCGGGCCCTTGCAAGAAAGAGGAAACAAAAGATTATATCAGATATCACTTATGAAAAATAGAGCAAATGAAAACAAAAATGGGATAGATATAAAAGAGACAAAAAAAGAAAAGAAAATAGAGTATATAGAACAAAGAATTGCAGGAAAAGAAGAAACCAAGCTACCCTCCTTGTGCCTTCCCAATAACGACACCAATTGTTGAAATAGACTTTTTCGTATTTTTAATTTTTATTTAATGGAAAGTATTCACAAGGTGAACAGACATCGCAACCGAAATAAGCTTCAACAAAAATTTATTCTCAAACAAAAATAAATCAAAGAGACAAATGAAAGAAAGAAAATTTGCTATTTATTTACTTGTATAGCATATAGGATTGAACTCAGGGAGGCTATAAATCAAAAGGGTTATTTAATTCAATAAAAATCAATGAAATAGAAAGGTTTCTTTCTATTTTCTACTCTTGGTCTTTTATGGGATTTTTCTTTTAATATTTTTTATGAAATTTTAATTTTTATTTTTTTAATTTTTTTCTGCTTTGTATTTTTCATTTTTCATTTTGCAAATATATATATATATATATAATGTTTAAAAAAAAGCTAATAAAAGAAAAAATAAAATAAAAAATAGTACTCTTGTGTATTTTTAAAATATTGTAAAAATATGTAGAAAACCAAATAAAAATATTTTTGTGTTTTTGGTATTTTCTACTATTTTTGTGTTTTTAAGAATTTTCTGATTTTTTAAGGTTTTCAAATCCATTAAAAATAGGACATTCAACAAACATAAAATAAAGGAAATATTTTTGGGTTTTTAAAATAAAAAATTCAAAAAACAAGGAAATGTATACAAATAGAAAAAATATTTTTCAAGATTTTCATAGAGCTATTTTCTGTGTTTTTCTGAATTTTCTGTAATTTTATGTGATTTTTAATATTTTTAGTATTTTTCCTATTGTTTGGTTTTTATAAGGATTTTGCAAATGAAATTTGTATAAAAGTTTAAGCAAATAAAAACAAGTGGACACTAATTTTAAAAAAAATCAAAATATTTTTCATATTTTAATGAATTAATAATAGCTAACATAGAATATTTTTATTGTTTTTAATTATTAGAAATACAAAAACTTTTTATTATGCAAAATCACAACTAGGATGAAATACGTAGTTAGAAGGAGTTAATAGGGATTTTTATGGAATTTTTTAGAGTCATTAAGGATTTATTAAATAATCAGTTAATTCACTATAATACAAGGACTGAATTGAAAGAAAAACTTATTCAAAGAACAAAATTGATGACAAAAATAAGAAATGCATGGATAACATTGCAAATTTCACAACAAAACCACATGTCGGTTGATGAATTCCTATTTCATCGCCTTTATTCATTTTGGCCTTTAAGCATTAGCTAAATGCATGTAAATATCTTTATTTTGTACAAATTAGCATCCATTATTTAATATATAATTTTTGTAGAAATTACATTATTTATAGACAAAAAAAAGAATAAAGAAAGAAAAATAATAAAATGCCAAAGGTTTTTTATGACCCAAAACCACGAGACCTAAGCATCTTGATAACAGGGTCAACAAGGAATAAAGTAGGGGGAGATAAGGGCCAAAAACACAATAAAAATTCCATTTAGTTATTCATCAATAAAACTTTTTTTAGACCCATTTTATTCTTTGTTATTTATAGCTCAAATCAATAAATTTTGTACATGAAAATTGTATTTAAAAATACAAATAGAAATACAAAATTAAGTTTATAAAAAAACAACATATAGTGTACATTTTATATTCAGAATAAAAAGCCAAAATCCAAACTTCTTGGGCGCATATCTCCTCAATAAAAACTCAGAGTGCATAAAAATTACTTTAATTTTAAATAACTTTTAATAAGCTATTTAATGAATATGGTTTCATTTAATTTAGAGTTAAGGTGTGAAAGTTTGGTTTTGGATTATTATTGTATAGTATACCTAAATAAAATATTCATTTTTATTTATTCTTTATTATCTTCATAATTGTATATTTTTATAATTTTTTTAAAACTTATTTATAAAATATGTACATATTTATAATATAATAAAACAGTGAAGAAAATATAAAATCAAATAACCTACAGAAATACATCGATGAATTACTTATACTTATACCTATATAATACATACCCCTATTTATTTAAATGTATATAATTGACAAAAAATACAATAAAATATATTTATGTACCTAAACATAAGTTGTACATATATAAATAGAGAATAAATAATAATATCAAAATAAAAATAAAAATAAAATAAGCAAAACTTAGGTCAGTATACGTGTAGATACAATTGCAAATAGTAATTTGTAATAAACGGACTAATAAAATTAAATAAAAAATCATATTAAAATACTACATAACCAATATTTTTTTATTTATACCCAAAAATTAATAAAATATTTTTTTAATTAATTACTTTTGAATAAAGCTCCTATTTTGTCTTGTAGCAGCTTATGTGAACCCATCACAATCTGTGAATGACTCTCCTCTCTCTTCCTCGACTGCAGACATGTCAGCCTCGAGTTTTCTTCCATTTTTAATGTCAAATCCACTCGTGATCTAATTCTTGTAATTTCCACCCACATCTTGGATTAGATCAATCTACTTCAGGGTAACCAAAACCAGTGAATCTTTGAGCCTCCTTCACCTTGTCTAGAAATATGACTCTCCACCATTTTTCCATTCTTGATCCCTCTTCAAGCACTGTAGTGAGTCTATCAAGGTGTGTGAGAGTTCATCGGTGACAAGGGTTCTTTCCCCGAGGTTGGAGCACTACAAGAGGAGAAGAATGGGTCCATGGCGGTGCTTTGTGGGTCGTCATACTCCCTAGTCCACCATCAGGTCATAGCTACGCCATTTTCTTATTTCTAGTTAGTTTTCATTTGTAAATTTCATTTATTGTCTTTTGTTTATCATTTTAATATTGTTGTAGCCTAGGGTTAGGTTAGTTCTCGTCGGAGCTCTAGAGCTCCGACCACTGTGATTCATCGTGACTCGCTTTCTCCGATACCCGCTACCATCTCATCTCCAAGCCATTTTGTTTATGCATATCCTCGACCCATCAGCTCCCTTTGACTCCTCTCGGATCAAAGGTTCCATGCTCCATTTTCCGCCCCTTTGTTGGAGCACGCCACCCACTCTAATCGAGTCGAGGCACTTTACTCTCGACCCGTGACTCCATTAGATCTCATTCTATGCCTAGAAAGACCCCATCTTAGGGGATTTGAAACTCAAGAACACCTCAAGGAACACTCAACCTCCAGGGCTCGATCAACGAGCCCCATATCTTTGTGAGTCCTCCCATTAACCCTCAACGCTTCCAGCGTTCTCTCGAGCACTTCAGCAGCTTGATCGGTGGCTGAAGGAGGCAACTAGTGTCGATTAAATGAGCTTCAGGGAAGCCCGCTTCTTGGTTCTTTCAGTTCCATCCAGGATTGTCCGATCGTATCATGTTCTTCGTGAGTAGTAGGACATGTCACATCATCCAACACCTCAACCATTGGATCTCCTCTTGAGATCTAATCGTGGGTGTCAGATGTAAAGGGGTATCGATCGGCCAGAGAAAGATACGTGGTTAAGTGAAATGATCACGACCATTCACCAGCTCCATATACGGGGTAAATTGCACATCTAGTCCCCTACTTTTTTATTTATTTATTAGTCATGTAAATAATTTTTCTAATGAAATTGGAAATATTGCATAGCAACCCTCGAAGTTATTTGATATTTCATATGGGTCCAGTCCAGCTCATCTCACATGTCGTCCCACGTGAGCTGGGCAAATTGTATACATGTCCTGGCGATTTTATGAATTGTAAAATAGTTTATTAAATTATAAGTTTTATATTTTAAGGATATTTGTACGCAAGCCCCTAACTTTAATTTTAATTACAAATATGCCCTCGCTAGTACATGTTATTTTTGTACTTGTATTTCAATTATTAAAAATAGCATTTGTGCTCCAAAAATGATGCAAAAATAGGATTAGATGCTTGCTAGCATGTACATGAACACCATAATTTATTTTTGCATTTTAGGCCACTTAACTATTTACTAATAAGCAAATGAGTGTGATTTTTCCTATGTTTAACTTAAAAATTACCAAAAAAATATATAACCTTTTTGAAAATTCATAAAATGATGTATTTAATTTATTTTAGTATATTATATCTCTAGACCGAAAATCCCTAAAAATAAAAAAGAAATGATAAAAAATAAAAGGCTCCAAAATCCAATATAAAAGATATAAAATTTCCAAAAACTCCAAAAATATTTATTTTTGTTTTGAATTTCTTTATATTATTATATATCTATTAAAATTGATTTGAATAATTTTGTAATTTATTTGCTATTTTTAATCTTCAAATCTATTCTTCCTATTTATGTAGTCCCTGTTTTGGGATTTTGTGATTTTAAAAATACCTAAAAATATGCGAAATTTCCAAAAAAATAGAAAAACATGAAAAAAATATTAAAAAACCAAAAAATAAAGTCCCTTAGCAAAAAATTAAAAATAATATATATACACGTGTAACAGCCCTAAATTTTAAGGACCAATTAAGTCCAAGATGATGAATTATTAATGAACTTGATTGGGCTTTGAATGTTGAGAATTTAATTGTGATTAAGTATGGGAAATTGAGATGCCATTAGTGGCTAATTGTGAAATTGTGGCTAGATGTGATTAAGTGGCTAAAGTAATGTGATTACTATTCATAGGTGGGCCTTATGTGCAAATTAGAAGACTTGTGTGGGTTTATGTTGCAATTTGCCCAAGACTATATACTCCCACCCCCTTCTAATTTCGTCCATAAGCTTCCCATCCTCTTTGCTTCTTCTCCTTGAGAGCTTGGAGCTCATCCATGGCCAAAACCTCCATGTTCCTCCACCTTCTTTCTAAGATTACCACCTCATTTATCCACCAAATTTAAAGCCCAATAGCTCAAATCAAAGCTGTGGAAGAGAGGAATGTAGATCAAGTGTTGCATGTAAGATCAAAAGCCAAAGAAGATGAGAAATCAAGCCTTGAATCTCAAGTGGTGGATTGTTCTACGCTTGTTCTTGGAGTGTTCTTCCTCAAGCTTTTGAAGCTTGAGTTTGAGGTACAAATCATACCCCTCTTTGCTACCATTAAGACAGAATTTTCTCCACTCTATGAGCCTTGTGTTGAGCTGATATATCAAGGATTTGATTGTGATTCTTGTTGGGTTTTGTTTTGATATTTGTAGTTGTTTGATGAATGATTTTTGGGAGTTTCCAGATCTGGTTTTGCATGAGAAATCCGAATTCTTGGTTTGATTTGGGAGAGTTTCTTGAGCTCTTTTGGTGGAATTTGGTTGTTGTTAGACCCTCCATCATGTTGGCTTTAGATCCATTTGAAAAATTTGAAATTCTATGATGATTTTGGGGGTTTATGGTTGTTGTTCATATGACCTGCAATAAATTTCAGATCTGTGTTCTTGTGTTTTGCATGTGTTGTTGCATGATTCTTGTATGATATACGGGCCATTTTCGAGTATCCTTACTTGTTGATATATACTCTTTCATATTAACCTTCAGTCCATGGAGTTGTTTTAGAAAGATGAGGAGTTTTGAGGAGTTATTAACTACCTATATCATACTAGTCACTGAATGTCCAGATCTGTCTGCACTTTAAATTAGAGTTTTAAGATGCATTTGGGGAGTTTCTTCATGTCTCCTTGAGTGGAATTACTTGTTGATATATACTCTTTCATATTAACCTTCAGTCCATGAAGTTGTTTTAGAAAAGTAAGGAGTTTAGAGGAGTTATTGACTACCTATATCATACTTGTCACTGAATGTCCAAATCTGTCCATGCACTTTAAATTAGAATTTTAAGAGGCATTTGGGGAGTTTTTTCATGTCTCCTGGAGTGAAATTACCTGTTGATATATACTTTTTCATATTAACCTTCAGTCCATGAAGTTGTTTTAGAAAAATGAGGAGTTTTGATGAGTTATTGACTACCTATATCATACTTGTCACTGAATGCATTTGGGGAGTTTCTTCATGTCTCCTTGAGTGAAATCACTTGTTGATATATATACTCTTTCATATTAACCTTCAATCCATGGAGTTGTTTTAGAAAAATGAGGAGTTTTGAGGAGTTATTGACTACCTATATCATACTTGTCACTAAATGTCCAGATCTGTCCATGCACTTTAAATTAGAATTTTAAGAGGAATTTGGGGAGTTTCTTCATGTCTCCTTGAGTGAAATTACTTGTTGATATATACTCTCCCTTATTTCCCTTAAGTCCATGGAGTTGTTTTAGAAAAATGAGGAGTTTTGAGCAGTTATTGACTACCTATATCATACTGTCACTGAATGTTCAGATTTGATATTATTACTTATAGAGGTGGGCTTGAAACACCTATTATGAAATTTAGAGATTTGGGGATGATCTTAAGGATACATATATATATGTAGTACCATACAGGAAAGCAAGACTATATGAACTTACTATGAAGCAAGTTTTCCTCTAAGGAGTAGCCCGATCCTTGTAGGTGTTTGTGAATCTTTTGGGGGCGTAGGAAAGAAAGACGTTTTCCGTTAAGGTAGCCAAGATCATAAGATAGATGTTCTTCAGTAGGAATATAGAGAGAGTCTATCGTAACAGGTCAGTATCCCTGACCTAGGATCAATTGGGGTTCTTATAGAACAAGTTCGGGTCTGGGACTGACAGCTTGTGGATGGGAAATAAATCAAAGAAACCTTAGACACTTAGTGTGAAACATGAAAATTAAATATTTAGTAATGTCACATGTGGCCAGTCGTGGAGATTTATACTCCGACTATGCGAGGTTGCGGTGACCCTCACCTGAGCAAGAGATGAGGTCGCTCAGGCTTGGGTAGCGGACACTGAGAGCATGGGTCTAGGATCCCCGTCTTTTTTCATGTTTTCTTCGAGCCGGCTCGATTTTTACGCTTGTTGGGATCCACGAGTTGTCTAGACCATTTTGTTGACCCGTTGGTTTTTCTTTGAGAGCCTAGGTTGGGGGCTCTCCGCAGTTAGTTACGATCTCGTTTGGTTTTTACTTAGCTTTTCTCCTTCGGGAGTTGAGCAACGAGAGAGGAAGTCGGGTCCGGCAGGCTTACCTCTTCTCTTTCCTGCCTCTAGTGACGTAGTAGTCGTACTACCACTGCCTTTCCCTTGGACCACACCTCCACTGGGATTGGCGAGACAGACGAATCCCTTCGGGGATTTCCTCATCGCTGAAATCATTACCTTTCCGCCAGGCTTGTGACTTGGTGATGGGGTAGTAGTCTATAGACATGTGACAGTTCACCATTTACCCAGTAAAGTTCCCTATTAATCATTGAGTATTTAATTGCCTTCCCGCCAGGCTGGTGTCCTGGTGATGGGGTAATGGTTAGTATACACCGAGGATTAATTATCTTTCCGCCAGGTTGGTGTCCTGGTGATGGGGTACTGACCAGTAGACATTGATGATCCTTTAATTACCTTTCCGCCAGGCTGTGACCTCGTGATGGGGTAAGAGATGGTTGATTTTTCCGCTAGGAGACTAGTGATGATAGTTCCGTTAGTAGAGGCTAACGAGGATTGGGTGTTGAGAGAGTTGTGAGTACGTTTCCTCTTATATACCTTTGGGAGCAAGCTATCACACGTGTCGACCGAAGATCAATGAGAGTTGAGAGAACAAGCTAGAAGGAGTGTTGGGAACTTAGTTAGGATGCAAGACACCATCGCATGTCAACAGAGGCACCCCAACCCTGAGGTGTACATCATACCTCAGAGTCATAGTGTGAGGTTCAATCTGGACTTTGAAGTCCTACCCGGATATCGAGGTCCTAATCGGACCAAGACCACAGACTTACTTCTAGGCTTGATTTGTTGTTTGGTCAGTTCCATTGATCGAGGAAGACACGGTGTGGTAGTGAGAGAGAGTGTGTTCTTCTTGTTAGTCTTCCGAAAGCAAGTAAATAACTTAAAAGAATCAATTAACCCACTTTTACTTGCTAGTTTCTCTTTTGTCCACTACAGTTACCTTACCGTTTTTTTTCGAGTTATTCTAGTCTATTTCTTACTACTTTCCTTAGTAGATCTGTGTAGAATTTGTACTTGACAACTTTGTGATAGATTCTTGCTTGTCCCTTTTCTACTTGCGGTAGGCAAGGGTTCGGCGACCGAGTAGCCGGCGTAGTTGGTGCTGCAGTTGTTTCCTTTTGGAGGATATACTTCCAGAGCAGGTATATCTTTTGGAGTTCGTTGTACAATTGTTGTTGTGTTCTCCTCTGTAGCCTCATTTTGGGATATATATATATATATATATATGTATATATGTATATGGAATGTTGTGGAACCTCAGCATGTTATATGAACGAAATGAAAATGAATGGATATTTTGTTGCTCAGTTCTGGTGCACTACTTACTTCCGCTTTTAGTTTTCTTGTGGTTGCTTGCTTAGACAAAAAAAAATCCTGTGAATGTCATATTTAAAAAGCGAAAAATTTCCTCAGGTTTTCATAACAACGGTTTAACTCTAAGATAATTAAGTAGGCGAACGACGTATTTGATGGGTAACCTAAGGTCCTCAGGAGGACGGGTCTTACAGGTTCGGTATCAGAGCAAGGTTACCCCGATACACGCGTTCGCATAACTTAATAACTTGAGTTCGATTAACTGGAGTCTTCTGACATCTTGTGAAGCCGAATGAGAAATTGTTTTGACATTCATAAGATTTATGTAACCACGAGTCACAAGAACATTTCATTCATATAAGTATCCTAAGAGGAGAAATAGTACAACTGATTATTTCTTAAAGTGTGCTTAACTATGTTATGATCCGATACAGGGAGGATTAGCATGGCACCACGAGTAGCTCATGATCAGCCAGGAGAGATGGCACAGGTACTAGTTGCACTCACTGATCTACGACAGAGACAGGATCAGATACTTGCCCAGCAGACTGAGTTAGCAGAGCGACAGACTGGGATGGAGTTGAGGATGGAGGAGCTGTCTGACTCCTCATACCACCCATACAGGGATGAGTCCGCTAGAGCCGAGCATCTATTCTCTGAGGAGATTCATCAGCATTCTGAGGCAGAAATTCCGAGGGAGTCAGGAGCCGACAGAGCTGAGGTAGGCCAAGGGCCTGTAGCAGGAGCAGAGGTCACAGGGTTTGTTCTTCCTACTGCACCGAGACACCATGATGTTTTCACGTCCTACCAGAGAGCTGAAGTACCCAGGTTCCAGGGCGCGGGTATGTTTGACGAGGCTGAGCAGTGTCTCGGGACAGTGACGAAGGTGTTCAGGATGATTCAGGCACCACCAGAGTCGTGGTTACCCTTTGTTGAGTTCTCACTTATTGGGTTTGCAGAGCGCTGGTGGGAGGCTACTGTGTCTGAGATGGGGCGTGTACCGACTTGGATAGACTTTCATACCCACTTCAGAGCCCACTTCTTCTCAGGGAAGTGGAGAGAGACACGGCGCATGTTGTTTGCAGAGCTGAGACAGGGCAGGATGACAGCGCGAGAGTACTTTGTGCGCTACTAAGAGTTGTCATGCCACACATCTTCTGCAGCTGTTTTTCCAGAGGAGAATCTGGAGAAGTTTTTTCGTGGCATGAGGGAGGATGTTCAGGAGAAGTTAGCAGGGCTGAGATTGACTACCATCGCTGAGGTTACTGACGCAGCCGAGCGGATTGAGGATGTCCGCGAGAGACATTTTGGGATTACCTTTAGATCGCCACCAATACCACAGAGGTCGTCTGGACCTACTCGACGGCAGTTCCGACCACAACGGTCAGCACGACGCTTTCGTCCGACAGGAACAGCTTCTTCTGGAAGTGTTCGCTCGACCCCCACGACTACTTTGGGAGGAGCACTGGCCAGTAGAGGTTTTGAGGCAGCACATCCATCAGGGTCACAGAGGTTCGAAGCACAGAGAGCGAGATCCGCAGAGAGTGCCAGTCCATCTTCTACGTCGAGCAGGGCGATCAGGTGCTACCAGTGCCAGCAGGTGGGACATATCAGGTCCCAGTGTCCACAGCTACAGACTCCACCACCTCCATCGTGTTCGAGAGCTACCGAGAGGAGCTCCCGATATAGAGGTCAGCAAAGACCAGCTCAGAGCGCAGCAGGATCTAGTGCCGGGTCTATGCGACAGGGGTAGATTCACGCAGTTACAGTTGGGAAGGTACGGTCCGCGGCAACGGTCGTGAAAGGTATGGTTTCCGTTTTGAGCCATACTTTTCACGTATTGTTTGATTCTGGTGCTACCCATTCGTTTCTTGCTGTGAGGCTTCTAGCCACATTGGGTAGAGTCGTGGAGGACGTAGATCCTCCATTTCACATCCGAGGGCCAGGCGGACAGTTGTTCGTGATTTCAGAGATTGTTAGAGGGCTACCAGTGTCTATAGGCGGTCACGAGATGACTGCGGACTGCCTTTTACTACAGCTTGATGAGTTCGACATGATTTTGGGCATGGATTGGTTGTCAACACATCACGCCTTAGTCGATTGTTACAGGAAGACTGTTGTCTTCAAGATCCCCGGCTTGACAGAGTTCACTTTTGAGGGGACATTGCAGGACTCCATGGTGGAGTATATTTTAGTGCTGAGAGCACAACGACTGGTTGATCAGGGATGTGACACTTTTCTGTCTTTTGTTCAGGAGGTTAGAGATAGAGAGTCGATGGCTCAGGACATTAGAGTTGTGTCGAAGTATCCCGACGTGTTTCCTAAGGAGTTACCAGGACTACCTCCATTTAGAGAGATCGAGTTTGAGATCTCGTTGCTTCTCGATACGCAGCCGATATCCATGGCTCATTATCGCATGGCACCCGCAGAGCTAAGAGAGTTGAAGGTGCAGCTATAGGAGTTGCTTGACTTGGGCTTTGTGAGGCCGATCACTTCACCTTGGGGCGCTCAGGTACTCTTTTTTCAGAAGAAGGATGGAACCATGCGGTTGTGCATTGACTACAAGCAGCTGAACAAGAGGACGGTGAAGAACCGTTATCCTCTGCCATGCATTGATGACCTATTTGATCAGCTACAGGGATCTTCGGGGTTCTCGAAGATCGACCTCCGCTCGGGTTACCATCAGTTGAGGATTCGGGAGATAAACGTCCCGAAGACAGCCTTTCGGACATGGTATGGCCACTACGAGTTTGTAGTGATGCCATTCGGATTGACGAATGCCCCCACGACATTCATGGACATGATGAACAGAGTATTCCGTCCTTACTTGGAAAAGTTTGTTGTGGTGTTCATAGATGACGTGCTGGTTTACTCGAAGAATGAAAGGGACCATGAGAACAACTTGAGAGCAGTGCTTGGTACCTTGAAAGAGCATAGATTGTATGCCAAGTTGTGTAAGTGTGAGTTTTGGCTACCTCAGGTCTCATTCTTGGGACACGTCATCTCATAAGCATGTGTCGTAGTGGACCCTGCGAAGATAGATGCAGTGATGTCTTGGGAGCAGCCCAAGATAGTGACACAGGTCCGTAGTTTTCTTGGGTTGGCAGGCTATTACAGACGCTTTGTCAGCAACTTTTCGCGGATTGTACTACCCTTGACACGTTTGACGCAGAAGGGAATACCTTTTGTTTGGGATAGTTCGTGCGAGCATGCCTTCAGGACACTGAAGGAGAGACTTACTACAGCTCCAATTCTTGCTCTACCGTCAGGTACACATGACTATGCGGTTTACACAGATGCGTCAGGTGATAGTTTGGGAGCAGTACTGATGCAAAGAGGGCATGTGATTGCCTATGCTTCGAGACAGTTGAGACCGCATGAGCGGAATTACCCCATGCATGATCTTGAGTTGGCGACAGTGATCTTCGCTCTGAAGATCTGGCACCATTACTTATACGGGGTTAACTTTGAGCTCTTCACATACCACAAGAGTCTGAAGAACATATTTGATCAGAAGGAGCTGAACATGAGACATCGCAGATGGTTAGAGCTGCTGAAGGACTACGATTGCACGATCTCTTACCATCCTGGTAAGGGAAACGTGGTTGCAGACGCCCTTAGTAGGAGAGCGCACACGGAGGGTACGATGAAATGGCTATACACTTGGGACTTACTTGCAGCACTGACGGATTGACATCCGTAGGACAGTGCGTCTTCTCCCATTTCCTTACCTCTGAGGTACAACAGTCTTTGGGACCGTATAGTGGCAAGTCAGCAGACAGACCCGTGGATTCACGACAGATACATGCGGGCAGTGAAGGACGAGTTTGACGATTTTGTTGTCTCAGAGTCGATTCTGTGGAAGGCAGGTCGGGTAGTGGTTCCCGACGATGAGCAACTACGAAGAGACATACTTGACGAGGCGCATTGTTCACATCTTTCTATTCATCCCGACAGTACGAAGATGTACCACGATCTTCACAGACATTTCTGGTGGGATGGGATGAAGAGGGACGTAGCTGGGCATGTCAGCAGGTGTTTGACTTGCCAGATGGTGAAGGCGGAGCATTGACGACCACCTGGTTTACTGCAGCCTCTCCCCATTCCTGAGTGGAAGTGGGAGGGCATTTCTATGGACTTTATTACGGGATTGCCAAGGACACCGGGAGGCCACTATTCCATTTGGGTCAGTGTTGATAGGTTGACGAAGTCAGCCCATTTTGTACCTGTTAGCATGACTTATACACCTTCTCAGTTGGCCAGATTGTACATACAACACATTGTGAGGTTACATGGCATACCCCTGATAGGGACTCGAGGTTCACTTCCCATTACTGGCAGCAGTTCATGTCAGCATTACAGACCGAGCTGAAGATGAGTTCAGCGTACCACCCTCAGATGGACAGACAGAGCGAGCGTACGATACAGACCTTGGAGGATCTTTTACGTGCATGTTCTCTAGAGTGGAAGGGATCCTGGAAGTATCATTTACCTCTTGTTGAGTTCACTTACAACAACAACCATCATTCGAGCATCGGCATGGCACCATTCGAGGCTCTTTACGGAGTAGATGCCTTACGCCAATCAGTTGGCACGAGGTAGGAGATCATGCGTTATATACTGTAGATCTCTTTGAGGAGACTGCGAGGGTTGTTGAATTGGTGAGGAGGAAGCTCTTGACGGCACAGAGTCGCCAGAAGAGCTATGCAGATCGACGACGTCGGCACTTGGAGTTTCAGGTTGGAGACTTTGTGTTCCTACGTGTATCGCCCATGAAGGGGATACAACGGTTTGGAGTTTGTGGAAAGCTGGCGCCACGCTTTGTTGGGCCATTCGAGATACTTTCATGTGTTGGGAAAGTTGCATACTGACTGGCACTTCCCCCACGTTTAGCAGCCATACACAACGTATTCCATGTGTCGAACTTGAGGAAATACGTGCACGATCCTCGACACATCATCAGCTACGAGAGCGTTGACATAGAGCCAGCGTTGACGTACGAGGAGGAGCCTGTACGGATACTTGATTTTGCGGTCAGGAGGCTTTGGAACAAGGAGATTCCCTTGGACAAGATCCTATGGCACCGACAAGGTGTTGAGGAGGCAACATGGGAGGTCGAAGCAGCGATGCGCGAGAAATATCCGCGACTCTACTCAGGTACTTTCGCAGTTTAGTTTATCAGTTCTCTGTTTGGAAAATCATTTCACTTTCTGGGTAAAAACCTTATTTGAGGTTTTTATGGGTTAAAAACCTTTTGAGATTTTTATGGCATACCGACAAACCTGACTTAGAAGCGGAGTCTCGAGGACGAGACTCTCTTTGAGGATTTTATGATTGTAACAGCCCTAAATTTTAAGGACCAATTAAGTTCAAGATGATGAATTATTAGTGAACTTGATTGAGCTTTGAATGTTGAGAATTTAATTGTTATTAAGTATGGGAAATTTAGATGCCATTAGTGGCTAATTGTGAAATTGTGGCTAGATGTGATTAAGTGGCTAAAGTATTGTGATTACTATTCATAGGTGGGCCTTATGTGCAAATTATAAGACTTGTGTGGGTTTATGTTGCAATTTGCCCAAGACTATATACTCCCACCCCCTTCTAATTTCGTCCATAAGCTTCCCCTCCTCTTTGCTTCTTCTTGAGAGCTTGGAGCTCATCCATGGCCAAAACCTCCATGTTCCTCCACCTTCTTTCTAAGATTACCACCTCATTTCTCCACCAAATTTAAAGCTCAATAGCTCAAATCAAAGATGTGGAAGAGAGGAATGTGGATCAATTGTTGCATGTAAGATCAAAGGCCAAAGAAGAGGAGAAATCAAGCCTTGAAGCTCAAATGGTGGACTGTTCTACACTTGTTCTTGGAGTGTTCTTCCTCAAGCTTTTGAAGCTTGAGTTTGAGGTACAAATCATACCCCTCTTTGCTGCCATTAAGATAGAATTTTCTCCACTCTATGAATATTGTGTTCAGCTGCTATATCAAGGATGTGATTGTGATTCTTGTTGGGTTTTGTTTTGGTATTTGTAGTGGTTTGATGAATGATTTTTTGGGAGTTTCTAGATCTGGTTTTGCATGAGAAATCCGAGTTCTTGGTTTGATTTGGGAGAGTTTCTTGAGCTCTTTTGGTGGCATTTGGTTGCTGTTAGACCCTCCATCATTTTGTCTTTAGATCCATGTGAAAAATTCGAAATTCTATGATGATTTTGGGGGTTTATGGTTGTTGTTCATATGACCTGCAACAAATTTCATATCTGTGTTCTTGTGTTTTCCATGTGTTGTTGCATGATTCTTGTATATACTATTTCATATTAACCTACAGTCAATGGAGTTGTTTTAGAACAATGAGGAGTTTTGAGGAGTTATTGACTACCTATATCATACTTGTCACTGAATGTCCAGATCCGTCCATGCACTTTAAATTAGAGTTTTAAGATGCATTTGGGGAGTTTCTTCATGTTTCCGTGAGTGGAATTACTTGTTGATATATACTCTTTCATATTAACCTTCAGTCCATGAAGTTGTTTTAGAAAAAGGAGGAGTTTAGAGGAGTTATTGACTACCTATATCATACTTGTCACTGAATGTCCAGATCTGTCCATGCACTTTAAATTAGAATTTTAAGAGGCATTTGGGGAGTTTCTTCATGTCTCCTTGAGTGAAATTACTTGTTGATATATACTCTTTCTTATTAACCTTCAGTACATGAAGTTGTTTTAGAAAAATGAGGAGTTTTGAGGAGTTATTGACTACCTATATCATACTTGTCACTGAATGTCCAGATCTGTCCATGCACTTTAAATTAGAATTTCAAGATGCATTTGGGGAGTTTCTTCATGTCTCCTTGAGTGAAATTACTTGTTGATATATACTCTTTCATATTAACCTTCAGTCCGTGAAGTTGTTTTAGAAAAATGAGGAGTTTTGAGGAGTTATTGACTACCTATATCATACTTGTCATTGAATGTCCAGATCTGTCCATGCACTTTAAATTAGAATTTTAAGAGGCATTTGTGGAGTTTCTTCATGTCTCCTTGAGTGAAATTACTTGTTGATATATACTCTTTCATATTAACCTTCAGTCCATGGAGTTGTTTTAGAAAAATTAGGAGTTTTGAGCAGTTATTGACTACCTATATCATATTGTCACTGAATGTTCAGATTTGAGATTATTACTTATAGAGGTGGGCTTGAAACACCTATTATGAAATTTAGAGATTTGGGATGATCTTAAGGATACATATATATATGTAGTACCATACAGGAAAACTAAACTATATGAACTTACCATGAAGCAATTCTTCCTCTAAGGAGTAGTTCGATCCTTGTAGGTGTTTGTGAATCTTTTGGGGGCGTAGGAAAGAAAGACGTTTTCCGTTAAGATGGCCAAGATCATAAGATAGATGTTCTTCAGTAGGAATTTAGAGAGAGTCTATCGTAACAGGTCAGTATCCCTGACCTAGGATCAATTGGGGTTCTTATAGAACAAGTTCGGGTCTGGGACTGACAGCTCGTGGATGGGAAATAAATCAAAGAAACCTTAGACACTTAGTTTGAAACATGAAAATTAAAGATTTAGTAATATCACATGTGGTCAGTCGTGGAGATTTATACTCCGATTGTGCGAGGGCGCGGTGACCCTCACCTGAGCAGGAGATGAGGTCGCTCAGGCTTGGGTAGCAGACACTGAGAGCATGGATCTAGGATCCCATTCTTTTTTCGTGTTTTCTTTGAGACGGCTTGGTTTTTACGCTTCGTTGGGATCCACGAGTTGTCTAGACCTTTCCACTGACCCGTTGGTTTTTCTTTGAGAGCCTAGGTTGGGGGCTCTCCGCAGTTAGTTACGAGCTCGTATGGTTTTTACTTAGCTTTTCTCCTTCGGGACTTGAGCAACGAGAGAGGAAGTCGGGTGCTTCCCTTAGGGAAGGATCCAATTTTTCTAAGTCTTTTTCATTTTTAATTTTTATGGATTTTTCAGATTTTTCATTTTTTTTGGTATTTTTGGTGTATGAATTATTAGACTCTGGATTGGAGGGTAAGTGGTTAGTAGAAGAGGGAGATAAAATGGACTCCAGTTGTACAGACGGTGTGGGTTCCCTGATGCTCGCTCGATTTTCAACATCAAATCTACTTACTTCCTTTTCCACTTTCATACTCAGGCTGGCAGAAATTGAGTGCAGTATGTTCATGACATCTCTCAACTCGTTACCAAATGATTCATTTTTCTTAATAAGTCTAGAGATGTCATCCTCCACAAAATTCTCGTGACAAATCATGGGAGAGTTCTGATCAATTGGAGGAAACTGCTGAGATATTGGGGTCTCATACTCAACATACCTAGACTCTAGCATGTATCGCTGGGTTGAGTATGCATCATATGAATGACAGATATTGGTCAGAGCCTCATCTGATGGAGTCAATGAACAGGGGACTGGTAGGTCTAGCTCATGAGTACACTCCTGTGAATGTATAGGCTCTCCAAATGAAGGTTGTTTAATAGAAGCTTGATCACTAAAGTCAATTAAGTCTGGGAAATCATGATGTACATGCCTCTCTATTCGGGTTGTTCGATCGACAAAGTTATGCCCTAAGGTCAAGTCGGGATGTGTATATGTAAATTGTTGTATGGTCCCTTCTTGAGGTGAGAGTGGTCCGTGGATGGCAGAGGATACATGGAAGAAGGAGAAAGCGAAGATGAACGGTATATGGTCGAGGAGGAATGACCAGAGGTCATGGGGTATGGGGACCAATATCCCGACATCTTGAGGAGGAAAGGATGTAAGCAGAACGAGGTAGAAAATGTGCAATTGCACAGGATAACACACATGGACAGACATGAAGACACACACAAGAGCAAACCCTGAGTTAACACTCAACACGGTGAAGGACCCGAAATTGAGTCCGATTAATCTGGTTGATTTTAAGTGTGAATTTTCAGACAAGTAGCAAAGGTTATGCGGTCTATAGGGGAATCGGCTAAAAAGTCGGATGCGTCTCCCCTATTTAACTTGTCGCCTTAGATACCAACGCCCTTCATTTCTTCGCTCCTATCCCAAGTTGATGGATTCAAAAACCATGCCCCTATCTACCTACAAGCAGGCGGAGGCTGACAAGGCTTAATCTTCACCCCGAAGGGTTACTAGCAACTTGTCGTGAAGTACCGCTGGTTCACCCCTGACTACCTGTTAACGAGCGGAGGCTACTTGGTACTAGTCAATGAACCTAAAAAAATTCAACTCGTAATATTTGCTAGGATTAGTCGGTACGTGATATGGAAGGCGGGGATTTGGGGTCTGCCTTAAGGTGTTCACACACACTCAAGTACCCTCATTCAGCTTGAAAACAAGGTCGGGGTTACTTTTAGTTAATTTTTTTGTCCAATTGAATTAGCTGTCCTGATTCTAGAGATTAGTTATCACTGATATTAATCCACACAAGCAATCGCGTCTACCATCTTGTCCCAATTCCTTTATCCTAGGTTAGAAAACCGAGAGAGAGAATTGGAAAAAGCCGATGCAATCGAGAAAACGATGATGAATGCTTGAGTAAGAAGACTTACAGTTCCTCCAGCTCTCTACAATGCGGGATGTAGTACTGAATTGAAATTTTACACTAAATGAATGCAATCGATGAAAAGTCGCTCCTAGACAGGCAGTTCTATTAGTGAGTGAAGCACTGGTTGATTTGACTAGATCTGCGGTCTAAGTGCATCTTTTAAGTGGGTTGGTCAGTTCCATTGATCGAGGGAGACACGGTGTGGTAGTGAGCGAGAGTGTGTTATTCTTGTTAGTCTTCAGAAAGCAAGTAAATAACTTAAAAGAATCAATTAATCCACTTTTACTTGCTAGTTTCTCTTTTGTCTACTACAGTGTCCTTACCTTTTTTTTCCAGTTGTTCTAGTATGTTTCTTACTACTTTCCTTAATAGAACTGTGTAGAATTTGTACTTGACAACTTTGTGACAGATACTTGCTTGTCCCTTTTCTACCTGTGGTAGGCAAGGGTCAGGCGACCGAGTAGCCGGTGTAGTTAGTGTTGCAGTTGTTTCCTTTTGGAGTATATACTTCCAGAGCAGGTATATCTTTTGGAGTTCGTTGTACAGTTGTTGTTGTGTTCTCCTCTGTAGCCTCATTTTGGGATACATATATATATATATATATATGTATGTATGTATGTATGTATGTATGTATGTATGTATGTATGTATGTATGTATGTATGTATATGGAATGTTGTGGAATCTCAGCATGTTATATGAATGAAATGAAAATGAATGTATATTTTGTTGCTCAGTTATGGTGCACTACTTACTTCCACTTTTAGTTTTCTTGTGGTTGCTTGCTTAGCCAAAATAAATCCTGTGAATGTCATATTTAAAAAGCGAAAAATTTCCCCAGGTTTTCATAACAACGGTTTAACTCTAAGCTAATTAAGTAGGCGAACGGCATGTTTGACGGGTAACCTAAGGTCCTCGGGAGGACGAATCTTACAACACGCTTTTATATATACATGTATATATAAACAAATACCAAATATGTATACCCTTGCGTATATGCCTTTATATGTATAAATATATTATTATTGTTTTTTTATGAAATTACCTAAATTCACTATTAATATCATTAAAAAATATACATAATTCAAAAACCCACATAAAGACAAGTATGTACATAATACACATTGATTAGCAATAATCATTGGATTCCTCATTTGCACTTTGTGGTTCGACCTCTACATCTTTACATGTTATACATTTTTGTTTATAGAGTATAATAAATAATGCCTCATATTTTTCAGATATTCATTATTTATTACTACATTTTAGGTAACCAAGGGGAATTCTGGTGGGTCACCTCAACGACAATTCATCCTCACAATCTGTGAGGATACATTTTAGAACCACTCGAAAGATCTCTTGTCATCAAATGGCGATGTTTCTGGGGAGCAATGTTGTGTAGCCTATTTTATGAATATTTGACTTTTATTTATTTAGTTATTCATTCATTTCTTTGTACATATTGTTGATTCATTCTTCTATCTCTTACTTGTATATACCTCATTTCTCTTTTTGTTTAAATACATTATTTGATTACTCATGCTAATACATCTCTTTTGTTGCGTTTGTTGAGATGGATCGCTACGGAAGGATGACCTCTTAGGAGGATGATGTAACCGAGCATAGTGGAGATTGGTCTTCTTCACATGACCAATTGGAGAGGCAGCATGCATGTCAAAGATATTTTGGTGAGAGATATTTATTCCTTTATTCACTTATAATTTGTAATAATTATGGACTTGGAAACTACTCTTCTCTACGAGGTCTGGTGCTCGGGTGATTGTTCACCTGGGGGCCTAGTCGTGGTTTTCTTGCATTTTCCCCACCTTGTTTTATTTTGTTCTCAATGTTTTGAATTTTTAGCCTTTCTTTTTTTGTGCATGGAACCCCTAGACTTTAGGTTTGCTTATATCAGTAATTAGGTCCAAACCCTAATAAGAATTATGTTCCTATGGTCTCTTACATTTAGATCTAATCAAATTAACAAATGTCAGTTATTTGGACTTAAATCCACAAGCCGAGAGAGGCAACATACAATGCTAGCAGGACCTGTTGTGGCAGGTATTGAGATGTCTCAAATATCGGACCCTATGATTTATTTATGAATAAGTAACATATGGTTATTCATGACTAATAACAGCTACTATTTAGGGTGATTTTTTCGATTTCACTCCACCATGTAGATAATTTTAAAAAATTTATTTTGCACGTCCTATGGAGAGAACTAGGAAGCATTGTAAGTCCTCTAACTTTACATGCATCATTATATTCAATGATGATATTTCCATCATCGAATCAACTTGCACGGCTTTTTTATTATATCCCTCTGATTTTGAGCACCTATGACTTAAATAAGAATCTCAAAATCGCTTAGTGCTTATATGCAAAATATCCAAAAAAATGAAAATCCAAAAATCTAAAATAAGGGGACTGTTAAATAAGCTTCGACCTTAACTAAAATCTATAATGGACTTCGTTGCTTAGGGTTCATAAATCCCTCATTGTCTTCAGGTACCTTAGGAGGGGACCAAAACCCCTCCAATGAGTGAGGCACGTCTCCCTAAGGATTAGAGCAAAAAATAATGTATGTAATTGCCTTGTGTATCACCTGGATCTCCAAAGTATTGGCGCTTCTGTCGTACGTGACCTAATAGGGCCATGTCATCGATGGTGTTTCCGCCTTGTGTGGAACATCGACTTGGTCCAAAGTACTAAGCTCAGACCACGCCCTCACAGGTGTGTCTGTCTCATCGGTTTGCGTCCGAGTAGGTCCTTGCACTCTCATGGGTGATTCCATTACGAGGGAGGTCCGAAGCAATGGTTTCTCATATTAGCTTCCTCCCTCTTATTCTTTGGCTTATTAGGGATCCATGAAGGGTTACAAGGACATCAAATAGTGTAGACTATAGGTTACAAAGGAGGAGGACAAGTACAATATACTTTTTTGGCAGTACTCTAGCTCCTATAGGGTTAGCGTGCTAAGAACATGTTATAAGATATACCTAATATAACAACTCTAAAAATGAAAATATAAAATTAGTCGATCCTTTACGTCTTCACATTGTGTTGAGTTGGTGAACCCGATTTTGTATTGTGCTTGTATGGATCATGATTAAAATTCAAAGATCAAGTCCTGTGTACCTGCGCAAATTTTGTCATATGTGTCTTCTCTTTAACCCTTGCTTGTTTTGAGCCTTTCTATTGTTTTAAACTTCTTTATATTGCTTGTTTACCAATGTATCCTTCTTCCTACATCAATCTTCTCTTGCTTCATGATCACGATTCATGGATGGTTTAGTTGGGACTCTTCTGAACCTACATCGATTCCATGGACTCGACATCGTCAATAATTCGAGGTGATTCCTGAGAATCTGGTTCAGATCTTGCAAACTGATCTCCAGAGTATCATTTCCTTTCCACTTTCCTAATAAACCAGGGACCAGTCTTGTCCCAATTCCTCCCGTTGCAAATGGAGGTGGATTTCAATCCACATATTTCACCCCATTCACAACAATCTGGGATTGACCCTAATCTCATATTCATCATGGCAGCTTGTGTTAAATTTCAAATGTATGATTGGGATTCTCTTGCATTGCAAATAGAATCCAGTCCCAGTCCTGGATCCCAACATAGAGTTCATATCTTCAAATTCTGATCCATAAATGTCTCCTCAAGGAAAGGGCAAGGGGTAGCAGCTGCCACAACTAGAGAAAGGTTCCATGCCATATCATAATTAGGTGAATGCATAGTTTATGTCTTCCATCCAAGGCATATAGCATCAAGTGACTGAGCAGGTGCTCGTGTAGATTGCATTTCAAGATATATTGAATGACATGAGAAACATACCAGTAATTGGAGGAGGGTATGAAGAAAGACCCTATGATGATCCAGATGAAGAAGTGGAGGCAAGGAATGAGGACTTTAAACCAACATTGAAAGAAACATATATGTCAAGGGACAGTCATATTATCGAATGGATTTGCATACCACCGGTGCACGCTCACTTTGAGATAAAGCCATAGTTCCTTGTGCACCTACCCTCACTTCACAGGAATACTAATTAGGAGTCGTACATTCACCTGCAATAGTTTTCTCGCATCTGCAAAACTACCTACTACCCTAACATCATGTTAGGTGTCATGAAGATGGCTATGTTTCCCTTAAGCCTCTAGGACAAGGCCTTATATTGGGTCGATCATTTGGGAAAAGTTGTGATGACCTGGGAGGAACTTAAATCTACGTTCCTTCACTAGTTCTATCCTCTTGGTCATCTCAACCAGATGCAAGACAGGATTAATAACTTTTATAAGGGAGCCCATGAGTTTATACATGAATCCTAGGAACGATTCACTGGTATGCAGGAGAAGTGACCCTACCATGATATATTGAGGACTAGTTTGGTCCAACTCTTCTTCGAGGGCTTGAATGTAGAGATCTAAAGAATAGTTGATGCCTGTGGGATATCCCACTTTAACTAGGATGAAGATGTGGTATGGCAAATCTTTAAAGAAATGGTCAAGCGAGAGGCCACCCTCTCTTCATTACGTTCTTATCACAGATAGCCTCGGTTCCTCCACAATTAATTTCACATGGAAGCATCCTGTGAGGCAGAGAAAAATGAGAGCTCCAACATCAGTATCATTGGGGGCCATCTTTATAAGGTTGACATTATCAGGAAGTGGTCACAGGATCTTTAAAAGCTTGATGTGATTATATAGAGGACGCAACACCTGGATAAGCTGGACCAAATCACCAAGCAGTTGGAGCTGTTGGTGAGAACCACTAGTTCATTCCATTTGGCGACACCATCGTCAGAGACTCCTACTGAGAAGAAAGATGAACCATCACCGCCACATTAGCCTCAACCGAGTCAGCAGCAGCCGACGATCTAGCACGTATACTACGTGCAGGCCCCCGAGTAGGCCATGTCGCAACAACAGATGGTGGTCTACCATCCAAATTTCCTACCATCTTTTGATCTATCATTCCTTCCACCACCTTTGATACATGAAGTCAATGGTGTCTAAAGCAACAATACGCAGTTGGCCCATCCTACTAGATAACCCCAGGGCCAGCCACCAACCAACCAGCCTTACTACCAACCTCATGGTGGTCTCTTTGCATAGTCCTCCTAGCCTCATCCACAATATTAGCATCATCAGTCTCCATAGTGTACAATAATAGGAGATGGTCGCAGCAGTACCCGCAGTCGCAGTATTGTTCGCACCTGTAATACCACTAGTATGTGGTTGCACCCCACCAGTAATATCCTCCTCCTCCATACCAATAGTATCAGCTTCCTCCTCATCAACAACACTATCAGTAGTCCCAACCTCACCCTCCCCACCAGCAAACACGGTGTGGTCAGCACGCTAAACCTCCCAAGGTGGTTCCCATGAATGTGAGCCTCAATTGCTTGGCCCAACTTGTAAAGGGTCTCGCAGAGATGACAAGAAAGATAGACGGCCTGATGGCCATGAAAACTCCAATCCTAACCCAAGTCGAAGCTAATCTTAATAATTCAAGAGAAAAGAGCAGGTAGAATGTGATGTCCCGTATGTGCATGTACAGTCAGATGATTGTGATTTTACTTTATCTAATTTTGTTACTCTCATGAGTGTTAGGATCTTGCCTCCATCTGCTACAATCAAAGGTAAGAATAAAGGTTTATCAGGTGAATCGTCATCCTATTCATCAGTCATGTTGTCTCCAGGTTCGAGTGAGGAAGAAGAAGGAGGAGGAGCCATGCGAGTCGTCAGTCGCCACCACCTCCATCACCAAAAAGAATAAAAAATCAAAAAATTCAAAAAGACCAACAAAATATAGAAGTCGAAGTGAAGTTGTGTGAGCCATGGAGGAGTCTACACCAGCAGTTCATATAGAGCCAGCCGATGGAGCGGAGACCGCACGTTTTGCATGTCCACCAACAACAGTACCATCATCTCCAGAATGTACACTTTTTGCAGTTCGAATGTATAGAATATTATGGACAATAATTCTATTGTAAATAAGAACATTGATTTTTATTTCGATTCTATGAATATTACTTTTCCTGATGCAATAAGAAAATCAAAAATATTTTAAAAGAAAAAGCGCATTGTCTGATCCATGTGTTGTGGATATTTTGAAAATTTTGATTGTTAAGTACCATTTATGCAAGCCATGGAATACATGATCGGTGTGAAGAAGGGGTTGAAGGAAGCGTGTACAAACATGCATCGATCGAATTGCAACAACAGATGCAATAAAGTTGAGAAGCGCATCCTTACCATGGCCACAGATGCCGCCATCAGCAATCTCCATCAAAAGAAGCAATAAAGGATCACCTTTGATCAAATGTGGGATTTTTGACCAAGTGTTTGAGCAAACCTTGCTTGAAAGTGATTCTTCCATCAACCTCATGCCCTCAACATTATTGCAATAATTTGGTTGGGTTCACTCAAGTAGACATGCATGATCCTTCAGTTTGATGATCGATCAATCAAATGACTAGAGGTTTGTTGGAAGAAATTGTCGTAAAGATGTAGGACATGCACTTTCCAGTTGATTTTCTATTCCTTGGTATGGACTCTCCTACACCATTACTTCAGACACCAATTATCCTTGTCTGGTCATTTTTGTGCACTGTAGAGACGATGGTTGAATATGGGTTTTGGAATATCACGTTCATATCGAGAAATCCAGAGTTATTATAGACATGGTCAATGAGACAAAAGTCGTATCTGATGAAAGACATGTAGCACCTCCTGAAGCATACTGTGACTTTCTTACAAAAATCAAAGATACAGAACTCTCTTTGAATGATACATGGACAATGGACATCCTCTCTCCCAAGGAGGATCAGGAAAGTGCAGTCCCCTCAAGCTCCGATGTCACTTGGGAGACATAATCTAATTGGTTGATGCATCTGTTTAATTCAGAAGATTCATGCCATTTCGAACATGATGAATTCATTGCATATCTGTTTGACACATTATTAGTTGAACAATAAGCAACTTAGGTGAGCACTACATCAAAAGTCATGGCAGATCATCCACCTACAAGCACAGTTTCTCAGGTGACTGAGAAGCAGGCCATATCAGAGCCTGAATTAAAGCCACTTCTAACAGTCCTTAAGTATGCATTACTTGTGGGTGTAGAAAAGATGCATCTAGACATCATCAGTAGCAGACTGACCCCGGATCGAGAATCTCGACTTCTCAAGGTTCTAGAGAAAAATTGCAAGGCACTTGGTTGGCACGTCTCAGATCTCTGCGTGATAAATCATGCAGTGTGTTCACATCATATCTATTTGGAAGAAGATGCCAAGTCATACCGAGAGTTTCAAAGAAAAATGAACCCAAATTTATAGGATGTTTTCATCAATGAAATCATGAAATGGTGTGATGCAGACTTCATTTACCCCATCTCTGATTCAAAATGGGTGAGCCCTATGCCTCTTGTTCTGAAGAAATCCAAGCTCATCGTGGTTACCGATGACAAAGGAGATGAGATTTCTACTCGTATACCAATATCCTATTGGGTATGTGTTGACTACTGCCTCCTCAACGCTGCAACAAAGAAGGATCACTTCCCCTTGCCATTCATTGATCAATAGAGTGATTAGAAGGCAAGGAGTTCTTTTGCTTTTTGGATGGGTATTCTGCGTAAAACCAAGTGGAAATCACCCTAGAGGACCAATAGAAGACTACCTTCACTTGCCCATTCGATATCTACGCCTTTATGAGAATGCCCTTTGATCTATGCAATGCCCCTACTACATTCCAAAGATGCATGCTTGCAGTCTTTGCTAGTATGGTTGGCAGTTTTCTTGAGGTGATTATGGATGACTTCTCAGTCTATGGTGACAGTTTAGATGTCTGTCTTGAGCATCTAGATAGAGTATTTCAGAAATGTCGTGAGGTCAATCTCATCCTATCTTGGGAAAAGAGCCACTTCATGGTCACAGAAGGAATCGTGCTGGGTCACATCATTTCCAAACGTGTCATGGAAGTCGACCGGGCAAAGGTGGATGTGATTGCTAAACTAGAACCATCTCAAAATGTCAGACATGTGAGGTCATTCTTGGGGCATGTGGGTTTCTACAGGAGATTCATTAGAGACTTCCGACGCATTGCCCAACCTCTCATAGAGTTGCTACGCAAGGATACCGAGTTTAATGTTGATCAATGGATTCTCCTTTCATTCAATCAATTGAAGGAGATAATCACTCAAGCTCTAGTCCTACAACCGCCTCATTGGTATCTCCCTTTCGAGATCATGACAGATGCATCAGACTTTGCAGTTGGAGTTGTCTTAGGACAAAGAAAAGATAAGGTGCCTTATGTCATTCACTATGGCAGCAAAATGCAAGATGAAGCTCAGAGAAATTACATTGTCACAGAGGAAGAACTGCCGGTTGTGGTATTCACCCTTGAGTAATTCAGATCCTATCTTCTTGGATCTAAAATCACCATCTACATTGACTACTCTTCTATCTGATACTTATAGTAGAAGAAGGATGCCAAGCCTAGACTGAACGGATGGATCCTTCTCCTTTGAAGTTTGACATGGAAATTAAAGACAAGCCTCGGGTTCATAATGTGGTAGCAGATCACCTCTCTAGAATTGAATAGTAAGAACATCCACTAAGCAGTGCATCCATCACAGACACCTTTCCTGACGAGTCGATTCTGGCCATGGAATCACTCCCTTGGTATGTTGACATTGTGAACTACATCATTTTCGGTGTAATCCCACTAGGTTGGATGAAAATTAAGAAGGACAAGTTCTTGTCCAGCATCTTTTTTACCAATGGGAAGACCCACTTCTATTCGTGGAAAAGCATATTGCATTTGGCACTGATGTATTCCTCAGGAGGAGCACCATAGTGACCTCGAGCATTCTCATTTGCTCGAATCTGGTGGACATGACTCTGGAGATAGAATGGCAGCAAAGGTATTGCAGTGTGGTCTCTGATGGCCGACATTATTTAAGGATGTTGCAGCATTTGCGAAGCATTGCACTGACTGTCAGATATTGGGAGGCACTCTTACAGCTAAAGATTCCACGTCCCTAAAGTTCATTCAGATTTCATATGTATTTGATGCTTGGGGCATCGACTTCATGGGACCTTTTCCCAAAAGTCAGGGATATGAGCACATCCTTCTTGTCGTTATGTGAGTCATTGGGTTGAAGCCATACTCGCTCGAGTCATCGACATCCAAACAATTTGTCAGTTTCTGCGAGAGAACATCATATCATGGTTCGGACTTCTGAAGATTCTGATATCAGACAAGGGTAGCCACATCACTAACAGAGAGGTCAAGAAATTAACGAAGGAGTACGACATCAAGTACCGAGTCGCTTTTCCTTATCATACATAGACCAATGGCATGGCAGAATTATCAAATAGAGAAATCAAGATGGTCCTCCAAAAGCTTGTGAATCTAGAGAGGAAAAATCGGTCCCAACTCTCGTACTCCATCCTTTGGGCATACAGAACCTCTTACAAGTCTCCCTTGGGCATATCACCATATCGTCTTGTGTATGGAAATCCATGCCATCTAGTCGTGGAATTGATCCATAAATCATTATGGGCAATTAATATCTACAACTTGGACTCACAAAAAGGTGGTGAAAAAAGAAAAGAGGATTTGAACAAGCTCTTGGAATTCCGAGACTATGCAGGTGATAACACATTGATGTACAAGCAGAAGGTTAAGTGCTGACATGATCGGCACTTCAGACGAAATACCTTCGATACTGGACAAATAGTGTGGCTATTTGATGCAAAGTTGAAGATATTCTCAGGCAAATTAAAGAGTAAATGGACAAGGCCATTTATAGTACAAGAAGTGTGTGACAATGGAAGCATTGTAATATCAAAATTATCGCCTGACGCACAACCATTCATCATCAACAATCAGTTACTGAAGATGTACCTTGAGTATGACACTTCTTAGTCGTCATTGATTCAGTCCAAGTGATATGCAATAAAGAAGCGTCCAGAACCTTCGTAGCATCGAAAGATTCAGATAGTGTTAAACACTCTTCCTTTAGTTTTCTTCTTTTCTTTTTTCTTTTATATTTTCTATTTTCTGCTTTGTTTTCCTCATTCATTACCTCTATACTTAGGATATGCTACATCCTAAGTATAGGGGGATGGGTGACTTCACATATTCATTCCTTGATACACCACGTCTCATCTCTTGTTGATATTTTCGTCTATACTTAGGGATATTTGACCCTAAGTATAGGGGGAGACAGGACGAATCATTGAGTTTTCATTCCCACCCTCGACGCAACATGCATGTAGATACAATCTTCTATACTTAGGATTATTTGATCCTAAGTATAGGGGGAATGCCTGACTTCTCATTCTTCTGACTCTTTTGTTCATTATTCTTTAGTCATTCTAGTATAGGCTTTTCTATGAACAGTATGAGTTATTTCTTCTTTGTTTCTCTTTGATCTATGAGGACATAGCTCAAACTAAGTATAGGGGGTGATATATATACTTTAGCCATAACTCGTACTTTCACATTTTAAAATAAATATGGCTAAAATATTATATATATATATACACATATCCAATTCACTAAATCAATTAATAAAACCTCAAATTCTTTATGTATATACTGGTTAATAAACTAGGTAAAAATATTTTGCAAAATGTTTGAAAAATAGATTTAAAATCTATTTGAAAATCTTTTGAAAACTGCTTGAAAAACATTCTGTAAAATATTTTCAACCTTTCTAAAAATGTTTGGTTTGTAAAAAATTATTTTCTTTGTGTAAAATAAAATGTTTAAAAAATCTATTTTCAAATGTTTGGAAAATGGTTGCAAAAATATTTTGAAATATATACTATTTGAAAAATATTTACAAAATGATTTTCAAATGTTTGTAAAAATTATTTGCAAAAACTATTTTGAACTATAGTTTTCAAACTTGTTTGAAAATTATTTTCAAATAAGTTGAGGAATATATACACCATCTTACTAGATAAACATTTTTCAACAATTATATATATATACTTGTAAAAACAACTAACTCTTGCGTAAATCCTTTAAACCTCAATTCTTGTAAATTATTAAGATACACTCGTGTAAATAGTTGCACCTATCTTTTATTCCAAAAACCTTTTGTGATGAAAATCCTAAATATTTGCAAATTCCAAAAAACATTTGCAAAAAATTTTCAAAAAATGCATAAAAATTTGTAAACCTTTTTCAAAAATCCATAAAAATATCAAAACTAGAAAACTGCATCACAAAAATGTTTTTCTTGCATTGTACATAGCATTTGCATTTTTTAGAATAACCTATACAATTGAAAAAGTCCATATATAGTTTGAAGATTAGAGCTTGGAATAGAACTTAATACACTTAATTTCAGAGGAACCCATTGAGGACTGGAAGTGGAGATGTTTCAGGTTACCTTGACTTAATTCTTTAGGTTCCATAAGACTATATTCATGAGTCAATTAAATGTGCTTAAATGGAACCCTTTATTTCATCCGTATGAATCTTGAGACAGTAACTTGATTGGAAACCTAGCACTTAGCTCAACTCAAATGGACTATTGAAAAAACTTGGAGTCTAAGTCAGGACGATGTAAAGCCGCTTCGTCAAGGGTGGCTCAAGAACTATTCTTGGGGATCGCCGACACCAGTACTCTAACCCACTTTTTTTGGTAACAATGATATCTAAAAACTAGAGACAGGTTGAGATGATGCTTCAGATGAGGAATGGTCTGCCAATACAACTTTTCTAAGACCCCAGAAAAGTGGGTGGAATAAAAGATGATATATCCACCATAGCACAAACAAGAATGCAAAACTTATACAATGTCAAAGAAATTATCCAAAGAAGCCAATACCAAAATTTCCACAAAAAATTGAGCTTCGGAAAAAGTCTGCTTCTTGGTGAAGAATCGGTTACAATGATCAACTTCACAAGGTATTAAAGACTACATTAGTCCATTCCCACTTCTTTTACCATTCATCTAACTTCTCCCCCATTCAGTTGTGAAGACCATGAGCACTTGACCTTAGAAGGAATATTTGTCTCCACGAGTATGAGTTGCCAAAAGAGCAGATGCCTTGATGGTTCAAGAATTTTGTTTGGGAAGAGATGAACAAATTCACACACATGGTTCTATCATTTCAAGGTGGCAAGAGTATGCAACTGAGAGGATGGTTCTGACCCGGCTATGAATTGGACTTGATGATATAAGTATGGAACCTAAGGGTTGTTATGTTACATTTCCCGACTTTTGTGTGGTTCCAAACACACCATTAATTCAAAGGCCTTATCTGAGCTCCAAACTTTGACTTTACGAAAAGCTAGTTTAAAACAACAGTTATTCCAAATTATTTCTTTACCTTTTCTTCATTTTTGTTTCTGCACTCATTGCATAAGTGTTTGCTTGGGACTATCAAAGGAAATTATAGGGGGTGTTGAGTCCCCATTTCATCACCTTTATTCTTTCATTTTGGCCTTTAATCCTTATAGATAAATGCACGTAAATATTTTTTTGTACAAATTGACATTCATTGTTTACTGTATAATTATTGTAGAAGTTACATTTTTAAATACAAAATAAAAGAATAAAAAAATAAAAGAAAAAGAAATAAAATTCCAATGGTATTTTATGACCCTAAACTTTGAGACCTAAGCATCTTTATAACTGGGTTGACAAGGAATAAAGTAGGGAGAGATAAGGGGGAAAACACAATAAAAATTCCATTTATTTATTCATCAATAAAGCATTTTTGGGACCCATTTCATTCTTCATTGTTTATACATGAAATCAATAAAATTTGTCACATGAAAGTTTTAGTTAAAAATACAAATAAAAATGCAAAATTGAGTTTACACAAAAATAACATATAGTGTACATTTTATACTCAGAATAAAAAGACA
The DNA here is from genome assembly GCA_037367405.1 of Ottelia alismoides. Classification (NCBI taxonomy): domain Eukaryota; kingdom Viridiplantae; phylum Streptophyta; class Magnoliopsida; order Alismatales; family Hydrocharitaceae; genus Ottelia; species Ottelia alismoides. The sequence continues at coordinate 1,327,733 of JAZKJV010002251.1, read as the reverse complement.
AAAACCCAAACTTCCTGGGCCCACATCTCCTCAATAAAAACTCAAAATGCATCAAAATTGATTTAATTATATATAACTTTTAATAAGCTATCTAATGAAGGTGATTTCATTTAATTTAGAGTTAAGGTGAGAAATTTATATTTTGGACCCCTATTGTATAATATACTTGAATATAATATTAACTTTTATTTATTATTCATTATCTTCATAAATTTATTTTTTAATTTTGTAAGAATTATTTATAATATTTGTAAATATTTAGAATAGATTAGAACCATGAATAAAACATTAAAATAATATAACTTATTATTGAAAAGGATTTGGCGAGGATCTAAAAATTACCCTCACTAAAAGTGAACACAAAAACATTGTTGAGGTGACCGCTCACAAAACCCTACTTAGACAATAAGAAACCACAAATAAATAAAGTAATGGAAGGTAAAAATGTAGAGTTAAAATTTATTTTACCTCTACAACAAGTGTATAGTATGCAAGCATGTGTAGAGCTCGAACTCAAGGAGCAAACAATAGAATATGCAACTAAATGCAAATGTTGCCCTTTTCTCTTATGCATTTATTATATTTTTTCTGTGCGTTTTTAATATTATATTTTTTGGATATTCATTATTATTTTTAAATTTTTCATTTTACAACTTTTACTTTTTATATTTTCAAATTTTAAATTTCTTTTTCTTCTTAAATATATAATATCAGAATATATAAGGTTATATATGTTATAAATAAGTATAATCATAAATATGTTAAAAAGTCAAAAAAATCAATTTTTAGGTTTTAAGTGATTTTTAATTGTTTTTGGGATATTTTAGATAGTTTTATTAATTTTTATATATTTTTAAATAATAAATATCCCAAATTAGAGATTAAATAAATAGGCCAGTTTTTTTGGAAATTAAAAATGGAAAATAAAGTCAAAACTTCTGAAAACTATTATTTAATAATAATATATAATAAAAATAAAATTCAGGAAGATAAATAAAATTTTTAGATCTTTTAGTGCTTTTAAATATTTTTATAAAGGATTATGTAGCTTTTTTATTTCAAGAGTTTTCTTTTTCTATTTTTAAGGATTTTTGGTCTAAATTTAGTAAATACAATAATAAAAAAATTAAGAATTTTTCAAAATGTTTTCTATTTAGGTATTTTATAAATCATAAAAGGACTTATGCTCTTTTGTTTTTAAATAAATAATCAATTTAATTAAAATTAAAATTCAAAATTTTGGCATGAATCAAGAAGCAAGAAGGCAATAAAATATGATTTTTAAGAATTTTTGGATTACGAATAATATACATAATAAATAGAAAACATCTACAAACAATGTTGAACTATGGTGGATATTCTTGCATTTAAAAGTAAAATCAAAGAATAAAATGCAATTTACCCAAAATAATTCAACTATTATCCATTGTAACTGGACTAATTCAAAATACAAATACTAGTGAGGGTATCTTTGCAAAATGACTACCTTACATGGAACCGCATGTGAGGTGACCTGGCACAGACACAGATGCAATAAGCAATAAACACAATGGTGCTTGCATTTTTTATATGTTTATTATACTATGAATACTAATTATAGGGTTAAAAATAAAGTAAAATAAGGTGGGGTGTCTGTATAATTTACCCCTCATTAAGTGTGATCCGATGGTAGCAGATTGTTCACTATGGCGCATCGGACGGGGGAGGATGCACCATATTGCTTATCCATCGGATGGTGGTGATCAAATCGAACCTCTCATCTGACGGTGGTCGAGGCCTAAGACCCAAGGGTTGTTGTACAATCTGGGGCTAAAGCCCCATCAGACGGTTATTGGCTTCATTCCTAAGAACAAGGAAGAACATAGGCATGTTCTTCCTTTTTCCATCAAATTCTCATGATCCACTAGTTCCCTCAGTCTACTGAGAGGCTCGAAAGCTCCATGAAGATGATAAGCAGCGATCTGTTAGCAATGTGAGCCGGGGCGAACCATTTCTACAATAAATGTTATTGTAATGAATAAATTATCAATGAAAGTTATTGATTATTTTTCACTCTCTTTCTGAGATTAATGAATGAATGCACTATAGGGTCCCTCTGTACAATAAGGGTTGTGTACCATGGCCAACTTGATGATCATACAGTTGTTGATTCATTGGATGGATCATAGAGGCTGATGCTTGGATGGATATCTAAGGAGTTAGATAGAGGACTCATCAAGCATCATCAAATGATCATTAAGTGATGATCTCCAGTCTGAGTGGGAGATGGCAATCCTATCTCATATGACTGATATCTAACTGACCTCTTGATGCAGGTCCTCTGCATGGGAATAGTGATTCAGAGGTATCAGGTTAGTTAAGTCAATGGGTTGACTTGACGAGATCGAGATAACCAAAGACCTACGTTGAATACTGTCACAACATAGGCATGCAACCTCTGACTAGAGACAGATGTATTGCTATATGTCTGAGTATGTACATTTGGCAGACCAATAGGTTGATGACCTAATCAAGGTCTATATACCGGCGAGCTGGTATGCATGTAAGGACATATGAGTAATGCGATCTCTCAAAGGGATCATACAGGTTCACTTGTGAATCGGGAGACATGAGCTCACTCATGAGGTATTGGGACTGAACAAATTCCATGCATGGTCGTCGTGCTTTGGAAGCATGACATGAATTTGGAGGTAAGATATATGCTTTGTGAAAGCATATGATCTATACCAAATCCCAATGACCAAGATTGAGGAACTTAAATGATCTAACTCTGAAGATGACAGTGCAAAAGTGATCTTTATCTGCAGAATGATCATGAGTCTTCCAGTATGTAGGATGTGCAGGTATTGGGAATACCTGAAGGGTGATTTGATCATATACGATTGTATAACCATGATGCTTCCATTCCGAGGGAGTGATGAAACAGGTTTGGATTTTAGTGACTCCTCTCATTAGAGAAGTGACATAATCTTAGTCCATGAACTGGACATTGATCTGAATGAGATTCAGATGCAATGAGAAGATTAAGTCTACGGTCTTGATTTGATCAAGCATTAGTGGGAGGTCCATAGGATCTGGATTTGAGATATGATCTCAACATCCAAGTCACTATACGTGGAACAATACAATCGCCCTGTCCTTATCTCCAAGTATCTGAGGAGAAATAGCATTGTTCTTAAATAGTTTAAGAACAATTCCATAAGATCTAAGCAAAGAGAATTTGATAATTAAAAGTGTTTTAATTATCATGATGTATGAGAAATTATCCAATACGATTAAATGTGATTTAATTATTTTGGATAAGAATAATGTGGATAGAAATATCCAATTATTCATAATATATTATAAATGTGATTTATAATGTATTAGAGAGAGTTAATTATAATTTATATGTGTTGATTAATTATGATGTGTATTGGATGCACATTGTGTAATTAATTAACAATATGAATTACATGTTGTTTTGGGTTGTGAATATGATTCACAATTTTTCCATGGCAAGATTGCAATATTCTCAAAGATAATTGTGAATTATTTTTGAAGAATAAAACCCAATAAATTTGTTGCAAATAAATAAGAGAGATTTCATGGAGATATGCAATCTCATGGATTTCCATGAGATTGCAATCTCCATGCAATCTCATGGGCGGCACACCATTCCAATATGGAATGGGTGGGCGCCCACTTGGAAGGCACATGGAGATGAAATCTCCATGTGTCTTCTCTCCTTATTTGTTGGGTTGATTTAGGAATGAATTATATTTGATTTTGTCAAATATATTTTAACCTAAATTTGTTGTTTTTGACAACAACAATCTTAGCCATTGGATAAACATAAATCAATCTCATCCATTGATTTTATGTGTCCCATGGATTGAGATCCATGGATCCCAAAACCCTATAAATAGAGAGGCATACTTGGCTCTCTCTTTACAAATGCTATTGTAGCACAAAACTCTCCTTATCTTTCTCATACACAACAGCCCTCTCTCTCCCTCTCTTCTTGGTGGCCGTCCACCTTGGTGGAGAGAATCGTCGACACCCGCGCCATCGTGCTGCCGCTTCGACTCTCTGCGGTTCTTTGTCTTCTTGGAGTGCTTCACTCACAAAGGAGACGTTTGATCTCGTGCGACGAGATCAGGAGCAACCGCGCTTGGATCAACTTGGATTGCGAGGACACCGCGACTCATCTCCGCGCTCGCAAGCCGTTACTCTGACGATCGGACTTGAGACAGGAGGTCTCTTTTCGTAGAGACTTGATCAACCACGCTTCAAGAGGTATTGCATTATACTTTCTGTGGTTATAGATGAAACGATTTGAGAATGGTTCTCGGATCATGTGGTTTCATCGGTTTAAAAAAAATTTAAATTCCGCTGCACCGAACAACTAGTACGACTAGTCGTTCTTCGTCGTATTCGATACGACGATCACGCTTCCGTGATGCGCTTGAGGATTTCTCCATATCCTTCAAGTGGTATCAGATCCTTAGGTTGACGGTTTCGAATATGATTCGAAAAACCGAGGACGACTTGGGTTCGTTTAGGTCGCGAAAGTTTTCATCGCATTTGATTTCGCAGATCTGTTTAGTAAATAAATTCGGCACTGTTTAAATTGTTTAAATACGAATTTAATACTTGGATTTTGTTCCCCATTGAATAAGTAAACCATAGGAACTGAGTTTGCGTAAATCGGATTTCGTATGCTCTAGTTATGGTTGTTTTAATGGACATGTATGCACTGTTGCGGGAACAGTAGATTTTAACATGATTAAAGAGTTAATTACTGTTATCATCTGCCTCGAAATGCGTGCAAATCCACTTAGGTTCTGTTGTAAATCAAGTTAGCAATCTATGAAAATTGAGTTTGCTTAATTTAGATTTAAATTGATTGAGATATGCCAATTTTAGTGAATAGGGGTCATTACTGAAATTGCATTCCTAATCTAGAACCAAGTGGTTGTCAATTAGAGAAATTAAATTGTTAATTTCGTGAAATAATCTTGAAAATATTTGTGAAATATTGAAACATGATTATTTGCCTAATTGACTTGGACCCAACCAATTAATTGATTAAGATGTGATCTAAATCATAATTGGAAACCACAATCTTTCAAACTTGATGCTTGAATAGGATTTGGGAATTTGTCTAGCAAATTTCCTTATAATCAAAAATGTTTTGATTATTACTATATGGTACAATTTCGGTTGAAAAACCGATGATCATCTCAAGTACAAATTAATCAATTTGGCATTATCCTTTCCCGAGGCGGATGTGGTGCCTAGTCGGAGAGCATTGGGGTTGCGGGTTGCAACGTATGTGGTCCGTCCCACTCTCGTCGGTACTGGCCATGACAGCGGGTAGGGCCGGGATAATGTCCGAGGGATTAAGATGTATTTTTCTAATTATTAAAATTCGAATTAATACGTATTTTGAGATATTACCATATATGTATTCAAGTAAAATAATCAAGTTTGATTGATTGAATTGGATTGATAATTAATTTAATATGATTAAATTGATTATGTCCAATTGAAATACTCTAATATGATTAGAGTTATTAATTCCCTTGGAAGAATTAATTATGTGAATGTGATTCACGATAATTAATTAAAAATTTGAATATGAGATGGAGGATCACATAAGTGACATCCATGGTCTCCCGTCAAGGCGAAGAGTTTCGTCGCTAGGGATTGCATATGGGAGACGCCTGTCCAAAGTGACAGCTCCTGTGTGCAAGCGCATCTGGATCGGGCTCTTTGCTTCTCGAAAGAGTAAGGCCGTATGCGTAGTGACCCCAATATCGGATCCTCATATTATTGGGGCGATATTGGATTGCGCATAGCGAGTACTATTCCTGTTGACGGTTGGTTCAATTAACAACGGGTCAACATCGCCTTAGGGGTGGTGGGCTCGGGTGTTAAAGACCGAATTGGGAAATTGCAAGTTGGACTTGCAAATTGGAATGAGTTCCTGCTTTTCTTTATTGGAGTCACAGATTCTCATATTATTGGGATGTGACAATGATAAAGAGGAGATCCCAATTCTTGCTAGAGATATAGCGGTAAGTATATCTCTTACTTTGAAAGTGATTAAGGGAATGAACTTTCAAAGTCGACAATGCAAGAATAATTTGATTTAAAATACCTTAATCAAATGTCATAAATTTGAATATATATTTCTATATTCTAATATAGTGCACTCTTAATTTCAGAAAATGAAGTCTTTGAACCCACTTAGTAGGCTTCTAGAGGTCAACCAATTGACCGGCCCAAATTACTCGGATTGGATCCGAAATTTGGAGCTTGTTCTCTCTGCTGAGCGCATAAGTTATGTGCTATCCGGGGACAAGCATGAGAACCCTAAGTCCAAGGAAGAAAAAGCATTTAATGACAAGTATGATGAAGATCATGTCTTGGCTAGGTGCTATATCCTAGGTTCTCTCTCCAATGTTCTGCAGAAGCAACATGTGGAGATGAATACCTGTCAGGAAATAATGCAGAATCTTAAGGATATGTTTGGTGACATTAACCGCACTCAGCGGTACAATGTTATGAAAGACCTCATTCGCTGTAGAATGGAGGAAGGGACTTCGGTCCGTGAACATGTACTCAAAATGTTTGGAAACCTGTCGGAGCTGGAGACTCTTGGGGCAACGATGGATGCAGACATGCAAGCTGATCTCATTCTGCTGTCATTGCCCAAGTCTTTTAATAACTTTGTAGTGTCATTCCACATGAACAAGTTGGAATTGACAAGTGCTGCTCTCCTTGCTGCATTAAAGTCAGCAGAGGACGTGATGAAGATGGATGGTCCCAGTGGCAGTGCAATGGTTGCACAGGTCAAAGGGAAGCGCGGTCGGAAGCATGGTTCTCGGAAGGGCCCGGCCCAGAAGAGAAAGAAGAAGGGACAAAGTGTTGGCTCTTCTTCCAGTGCATCCACTCTCATGGCGTCGAAGAAAACCGACGTCTGTCATCACTGCAAGAAGCCGGGGCACTGGAAGCATAACTGCCCAGATTACCTGAAGTCCTCAGACAAAGGTAAAGCCCCAGCAGGTATGAAATTTACTTTCATCATTGAAACTAGCTTTCTCGTCGGATGAGAAGGAAGTTGGGTTGTAGATTCTGGTGCTTCTGTTCATGTATGCAATTTGTTGCATTTGTTTCAGGAAACTAGGAATCTTGAGGAAGGGGAGATAGTCATTTAGATGGGATCTGATGCAAGTGGTGCAACAGTAGCCGTCGGGACTTGCAGACTATCATTATCTAGTGGAAGAGTCCTTATACTTAAAGAATGTCTTTATGTACCCGAAGGCAGAAGGAACTTAATATCTGTATCTAAGCTTGTTAGAAGCAGATATTCTTTCCTTTTCTGTAATAAATTAGTCATAAGTCGTTATGATAAATATATTGCGGATGGTGTTTTGACTTCTGATGGACTCTATGAATTGTGCATTGATAAATGTATTATGAATGTGACAACCACTAATAAAAACCCTAAAAGATACAGAGAGGATAAAAATATTTCAAATGAGATATGGCATCAAAGGCTTGGTCATTTGTCTGTTGATAGGATCAATAGATTGATAAAGGATGGACCTCTAGATTTTCTACAGGTTCAACCTTTGCCCACTTGCAAACATTGCATACAGGGTAAAATGACTAGGACGCCTTTTCGTAACAAGGTTACAAGATGCGAAGGTATTATTGACCTAATACATACCGATGTATGTGGTCCCTTCAGTACCGCGACTCGAAATGGATATCGATATTATTTGACGTTTATTGATGACCATTCGCGATACGGGTTTATCTTCCTACTACGTCATAAGTCTGAAACCTTTGAAAAGTTCAAAGAATTCAAGGCTTTGGTTGAGAACCAAACCGATAGGAAGATTAAACGGATTCGATCTCATCGAGGTGGCGAGTACCTGTCAGATGAATTCAAGGAATACCTTAAGGAGAATGGAATTGTTTCCAATCTCACTCCTCCTGGAACTCCCCAACTAAATGGTGTTGCTGAAAGACGAAACAGGATCATCATGGACATGGTCCGTTCAATGATGAATAAAGCAAATTTACCTCTTAGTTTCTGGGGATATGCAGTAGAGACTGCAATATATATCCTGAATAAGATTCCTAGCAAATCCGTGCCTAAGACTCCTCATGAGCTATGGTATGGAACCAAACCTAGTGTTAATCACTTGAGGGTTTGGGGTTGCTTGGTCTATGCGAAGAACGTGGACGCAAGTAAGCTAGAATCTCACTCTCGTGAGTGCTACTTCATTGGGTATGTTAAAGATGGTATTGGATACCAACTTTATGACCCTGAGACCCAAAAGGTTTTTGTTTCTAGAGATGTGAAGTTTCTGGAGAATGATTTCCTTAAAGGTCAAGACAATAATGAAGTAGAGGAATTCTTTGAATCCCCTGAGGATTCTGAGCTTCCTAGACCAGAAACAGAAGAGATAAATAAAGATGAAACACCCATACCTCTTCGAAGAAGTTCAAGGGTGGTTGCACCACCTGAAAGGTATGGATTCCATGTGTCAGGTGAAACTGACATTGATCCTACTTCATTTGATGAAGCACTCGCGGATCAAGACATGGATAGATGGATGCTAGCAATGAAGTCAGAAATTGACTCCATGCATAAGAATGGTGTATGGACCCTAGAGGATCCACCTAAAGGGGTAAAACCCATTGGGTGTAAATAGATCTTCAAGAGAAAGAGGGGACCTGATGGGAAAGTAGAGACTTTCAAGGCACGGCTCGTAGCCAAGGGCTAGACACAGAGAGAAGGCATCGATTATGATGAGACATTCTCTCCTGTGGCTATGCTTAAATCCATCCGGACATTGCTAGCTATAGCTGCATATCTTGACTACGACATCTGGCAGATGGATGTCAAGACGGCTTTCCTCAATGTATACCTCGAGGAGGATATCTACATGGAGCAGCCCCAGGGCTTCATGACAGAGGATGGTAAAGTATGCAAGCTGAAGAAATCCATCTATGGGCTCAAGCAAGCTTCTCGTAGTTGGAACATCAGATTTGACGAAACCATAAAGAGTTATGATTTTGTGCAGAATCCTGATGAACCTTGTGTATACAAGAAGCTTAGTGGGAGCGCCATTGTGTTCATCGTGCTTTATGTAGATGACATCCTTATCATTGGGAATGATACAGGGATGATGACCAGTGTAAAGATTTGGCTGTCCCATACCTTTGAGATGAAAGATCTTGGAGAAGCCTCTTACATCTTAGGCCTGAAGCTGTTCAGAAACCGAGAAAAGAGGATTTTGGGATTGTCACAACATGGATACATTAAGAAGATTCTTGAACGATTCTGTATGGATAGTTCTAAGAAAGGATTCCTACCCTTAAGACATGGTATCCACCTGTCTAAAGGAATGGCTCCTCAAACAGTTGAGGAAAAGAAAGCCATGGCTGGATGTTCTTACGCATCAGCCGTAGGAAGCTTAATGTATGCCATGATGTGCACTAGGCCAGATATCTGCCATGCAGTGGGAGTGGTAAGTCGTTACCAATCCTGCTATGGAAAACAACACTGGAATGCAGTAAAGAACATATTCAAATATCTAAGACGGACGCAAGATTACATCTTGGTCTATGGAGATGGTGATCTCCAAGTCTTGGGATATACAGATTCTGACTTCCAATCAGATGTAGATGATCGAAAGTCGACATCGGGGTTCGTGTTCTTGTTGAATGGTGGTGCTGTGAGCTGGAGAAGTAAGAAGCAGGACACTACTGCAGATTCAACAACAGAAGCCGAATACATTGCCGCATCGGATGCTGCAAAGGAGGCGGTGTGGTTGCGCAAGTTCGTGCTGGAGCTTGGTGTAGTTTCCTCTGATACTCCCATCTCGTTACTCTGCGATAACACGGGAGCCATTGCCCAGGCAAAGGAACCCACATGGCATCAAAAGAGCAAGCACGTGGAAAGGAAATACCACATCATTCGGGAGATACAAAAGCGTGGTGACATCATCATCACCAAGGTGGCCTCTGCCGACAACGTTGCTGATCCTCTTACCAAACCTCTGACACAGAAGGTTTTCGACCAGCATGTAATGAGTATGGGTTTAAAGATTGTACCTGAATGGTTCTGAGGGCTAGTGGGAGATTGTTAGCAATGTGAGCACCGGGCGAACCATTTCTACAATAAATGTTATTGTAATGAATAAATTATCAATGAAAGTTATTGATCATTTTTCACTCCCTTTCTGAGATTAATGAATGAATGAACTATAGGGTCCCTCTGTACAATAAGGGTTATGTACCATGGCCAACTTGATGATCATACAGCTATTGATTCATTGGATGGATCATAGAGGCTGATGCTTGGATGAATATCTAAGGAGTTAGATAGAGGACTCATCAAGCATCATCAAATGATCATTAAGTGATGATCTCCAGTCTGAGTGGGAGATGGCAATCCTATCTCATATGACTGATATATGACTGACCTCTTGATGCAGGTCCTCTGCATGGGAATAGTGATTCAGAGGTATCAAGTTAGTTAAGTCAATGGGTAGACTTGACGAGATCGAGATAACCAAAGACCTACGTTGAATACTGTCACAACATAGGCATGCATCCTCTCGACTAGAGACAGATGTATTGCTATATGTCTGAGTATGTACATTTGGCAGACCAATAGGTTGATGACCTAATCAAGGTCTATATACCGGCGAGCAGGTGTGCATGTAAGGACATATGAGTAATGCGATCTCTCAAAGGGATCATACAGGTTCACTTGTGAATCGGGAGACGTGAGCTCACTCATGAGGTATTGGGACTGAACAAATTCCATGCATGGTCGTCGTGCTTTGGAAGCATGACATGAATTTGAAGGTAAGATATATGCTTTGTGAAAGCATATGATCTATACCAAATCCCAATGACCAAGATTGAGAAACTTAAATGATCTAACTCTGAAGATGACAGTGCAAAAGTGATCTTTATCTTCAGAATGATCATGAGTCTTCCAGTATGTAGGATGTGCAGGTATTGGGAATACCTGAAGGGTGATTTGATCATATACGATTGTATAACCATGACGCTTCCATTCCGAGGGAGTGATGAAACAGGTTTGGATTTTAGTGACTCCTCTCATTAGAGAAGGGACCTAATCTTAGTCCATGAACTGGACATTGATCTGAATGAGATTCAGATGCAATGAGAAGATTAAGTCTACGGTCTTGATTTGATCAAGCATCAGTGGGAGGTCCATAGGATCTGGATTTGAGATATGATCTCAACATCCAAGTCACTATACGTGGAACAATACAATTGCCCTGTCCTTATCTCCAAGTATCTGAGGAGAAATAGCATTGTTCTTAAATGGTTTAAGAACAATTCCATAAGATCTAAGCAAAGAGAATTTGATAATTAAAAGTGTTTTAATTATCATGATGTATGATAAATTATCCAATATGATTAAATGTAATTTAATTATTTTGGATAAGAATAATGTGGATAGAAATATCCAATTATTCATAATATATTATAAATGTGATTTATAATGTATTAGAGAGAGTTAATTATAATTTATATGTGTTGATTAATTATGATGTGTATTGGATGCACATTGTGTAATTAATTAACAATATGAATTACATGTTGTTTTGGGTTGTGAATATGATTCACAATTTTTCCATGGCAAGATTGCAATATTCTCAAAGATAATTGTGAATTATTTTTGAAGAATAAAACCCAATAAATTTGTTGCAAATAAATAAGAGAGATTTCATGGAGATATGCAATCTCATGGATTTCCATGAGATTGCAATCTCCATGCAATCTCATGGGCGGCACACCATTCCAATATGGAATGGGTGGGCGCCCACTTGGAAGGCACATGGAGATGAAATCTCAATGTGTCTTCTCTCCTTATTTGTTGGGTTGATTTAGGAATGAATTATATTTGATTTTGTCAAATATATTTTAACCTAAATTTGTTGTTTTTGACAACAACAATCTTAGCCATTGGATAAACATAAATCAATCTCATCCATTGATTTTATGTGTCCCATGGATTGAGATCCATGGATCCCAAAACCCTATAAATAGAGAGGCATACTTGGCTCTCTCTTTACATATGCTATTGTAGCACAAAACTCTCTTTCTCTTTCTCATACATGACAGCCCTCTCTCCCTCTCTTCTTGGTGGCCGTCCACCTTGGTGGAGAGAATCGTCGACGCCCGCGCCATCGTGTTGCTGCTTCGACTCTCTGTGGTTCTTTGTCTTCTTGGAGTGCTTCACTCACGAAGGAGACGTTTGATCTCGTGCGACGAGATCAGGAGCAACCGCGCTTGGATCAACTTGGATTGCGAGGACACCGCGACTCATCTCCGCGCTCGCAAGCCGTTACTCTGACGATCGGACTTCAGACAGGAGGTTTCTTTTCGTAGAGACTTGATCAACCACGCTTCAAGAGGTATTGCATTATACTTGCTGTGGTTATAGATGAAACGATTTGAGAATGGTTCTTGGATCATGTGGTTTCATCGGTTTAAAAAAATTTTAAATTCTGTTGCACCGAACAACTAGTACGACTAGTCGTTCTTCGTCGTATTCGATACGACGATCACGCTTCCGTGATGCGCTTGAGGATTTCTCCATATCCTTCATGATCGATACCTCCAAGAGCATCCAGCACCCAATGGAGGGTCCCGACGAGTGAATGAAGGCCAAGGTACCTGGAAACCACAACTGGATGTGATTCATCTCTAACGAGGTTAAGACCTTCAAAAAGATGCACATATATGACAAGGGGGCTCAGGCAAAGGTTCCTAGGTAATTATTTGGTGGAATCGGAGAATGAGTAGACTAGATGTAGGTGTTGAGGCATGGGTGACGGGAGAACACTGGTGGTCTGAATCGAGGGAGATCCAGGTGGCTGGATGGGTTGAGGTGATGAAGAAATGGTAGGGGAGGAAATGAGGTGGATTGGGTGGTGCACAAGGGGTACAGATATCTTGGACAGTGGCCGGAGCTCTAAGCTCCAACATATGCTAAGTTTGCAATCTACGCTACAGTTATTGATTAAACGCAAAGTAAATGACTGGATTGAAATGCAAGAAGGTATGTGATAAATAAAGGCTGACCTAAACCTTGACGGACCACTTAGAAGGACCGGATAGGCTGTTGCCAGAGCAAGCATCGAGCAGCGAGGATCGCGATAATCTGAGGGTTCCATTGGTTGAAGGCGGATCCAAAAAACAAAAAATGGCGACCAGGTTTTATTTAATTACATGGCGAAAGTGTTGTTAGGTCACTAGATTACGGATGAAGGGGGCTTCGATTGGTGATGGCGAAGAGTGGGTAAAATCACATATCAAAGGGTGAAGAGTTTCGATGAAGACATCGATTCTCCTCGATTAACGGATCATGCATGAAAATTTAGAGAAGTTGGAGAGTTAGGAGGAATAGTGTTGGTCAGAAAAGGGAGGGGGTAGGATGTACAGTTGACCTAAGTCAACAAAACGAAGCTTCTTGTTAGTCCACGTGGACCAACCAGAAATTTCCAAGGACAAAATTCTTCGTAAATTTAATAAAAAATATAAAATGAATTAATTAAATTCTAGTTATAATATAAAAAGGTTTATTACTCAATTTAGTATTTTTATACGAATTTTATTTCTTTTATAACTTAATTTATTATGAGTTACCTTTTAGGGTTTTATTTATAGGTATAATGAACTATGTTTTTGCATATTTTATTTTTATTTAGTATTTTTATTTTATTATTTTATGTATGTATTTTATATATTTATAACTTATTTTAATATACATTAATATATTTTTATTGTAATTATTTGATATTATATATTCACTTAAGTGAAAAGGGGTATTAATTATACATGTATAAGTTTATGTAATTCATTTATGTTTTTAGCTATATTATTTATTTTATCATATTTTTACTGGTTTATTTTATTTTTTATTTTTAATGGATTATTAAAATATTTACAAGGTAAAAATAAATAAAATAATAATAGAATCATTTTCTCTTTTATTTATACACAGGTGTTTACATAGATAATTCACCTATATATTTGTATTCATATATTTATTTTCTTTTATTTTTTGATGGATTTATTTTATTTTAATTATGTATGTATTATTTACATAATAATTACAAAATTACTAAAAATATATAAAGATGGAGAGTAAAAAGAATATATAAAATGAATAATATTTTCAGGTAAACTCTACAATAGGCGTCCAATGAAAATACCTTCATTGAATATCTTACTAAAATTTATATACAATGAAAGTGATTTTGACGCATTTTGAGTTCATATGGAGGAGATACAGGTTTGGGAAGTTCAGTTTTGGGATTTTATTCGATGTAAACTTTCATGTTGATGGTCGTATTATTTGAGGTTTAAATAACAAAAAATAAAATAGGTCCAAAAAGTGAATTATTTGTGAATAAAGTTATGGGATTTTTCTTTGATTTTTGGCCCTTACTTCCCCCTACTTTATTCCTCATCGACCAAATAAATTCATGACTCTATCTCGGGGTTTAGGATTGTAAAATACCTTTAGCATTTTATTTTTTTCTTATCTTTTCTTTGTTCTATAATTTTGGCATTAAAAATTATATTTTACATACACTAAATAGAATGGATAACGAATGTTAATTTGTACAAAATAATCCTATTTACATGCATTAGCTAGGGTTTTCAAGGCAAAAATGATAGAATAAAGGTGATGAAATGGAGATTCATCACCCCCCTTGTACTTGCCTTTGTTAGTACCTAGCAAACACTTGTGCATTAAGTGCGGAAAATGAAAATAAAGAAAAGAAAACGGAAATAGAGTGGGTTTATTTTAATTCTTGAGCTTGTCTTCACGAAATTTAAGTTTGGAGCTTAAGTCAGACCTTTGTATTTTAGGTGCGGTCGGAACCTTATTGGGAAACAGATTTGAAACACAACAGCCTTAGAGAATCCCAAAACTCTACTCAAGTTTCCTTAATATCTTAGACTATGTGAGATAGATAGCTCTCCTCGGCTGAAACAGTAAAAGTCAGTCTTCTCCAACATGATCCCTAATTTCCCAATCCAACAACTCTTTCATTGAGAAGCAAGGTATTCCCTTCTAGGTTTAAGTGACAACCTGCTCAAGAAAAAGTGGAGAGAAGAATGGATGGTATCTATTGTTGCTACCTATATTAGGATGCTTGACTAGTGTAGCCAAGTCACCCGGCTTCAGGCTCACATACATATAACTTTGAAGCACAATATTGCTTATTGACTATACAAATATGTACACTCCGACTAGCATTTTAATTTCAATCAGACATGTCCACTTTTTTGGAGTTTTTAATATTTTTTAATACTATATACTGTAGCATTTACATATGGACTTTTTCCTCCTGAGAAAGTAGACTATCCCTCTTTTGAAGCATTATCGCAACCCATAACTTATGTCTTTAGACCTCATGCTGTTGGATCGAGTTGGGTATAATGGTCGTAAATATGTGACTTCTGATGTTTCCATTGGCTTGTGTCTCATGCTGGCAAATCCAGCTCTCTACAACTTCAACCGAGGTGAGCAAAGTGAAAGGTGCATGTGTACAAACTAGGTCATTATCAACAAGATTCGTGCATGTGCTCTGAAATATATACTTAGGCAGTTAAAATGACATTGAACCAAGACTCACGATTTTCAAAGAATTAAGTCAACTAGACCTGAAGTACCTCAATTCCAGTTGTTATAAGGTTCATGTGATTAAGTATATTTAAGGTCCAACCAAGCTCCAATCTTCGGATTTTATCTATACTTGTTTCTCAATCCGAAAAATGCATATGATATACATAATGCAGAAAATATTTTGTCATGCCTTTTCGAATTTTGAACTTTTTATGCAATCTTCAAAACGATTTTGTAAATGTTTTTGGATTTTTATTTTTGCAAATTTTTAGGGATTTTTCAAAACAAAAGACTTTTAGAAAAAAAAGATAGGTACAAATATTGACACGGGGATGCATCAATTATTTACAAAACTTGAGATTTAGAGGATTTACACAAGATGTATATTATTTGTTTTTATAGATAAGTATATATACATTTGGTAAAAGTGTTTACTTATTAGGATCATGTATATCATCCTCAAACTTATTTGAAAATAATTTTACAAAAAAATTGAAATCTATAGTCAAAACTAATTTTTGCAAATAATTTTTACACAGGTTTACAAACATTTAAAAATCACATTGCAAAGATTTTTCAAATAAGTATATATAGATTTTTTCAAAATATCTTTCCAACCATTTTCAAAACCATTTGCAAATAGGTTTTCATAACATTTTTATTTCACATAAATAAAAGAATTTTCTATAAACAAAACATTTTTTCAATGGTTGAAAACATTTTATAGAATGTTTTTTCAAACAGTTTTCAAAAGGTTTTTAAAATAGATTTTCAATCTATTTTCCAAAGATTTTGCAAAACATATTTTACCAGATTTATTAATCAGTCTATACAAAAAGAATTTGAGGAATATTCATAGATATTTTTATTAATTGAATTGATGAATATGATATGTATATATAGTATTTTAGCCATACTAACTAAAAATATGAAAGTATGAGTTATGGATAAAGTATATATGAAGTATACGACCCCTATACTTAGGCTTAATCTATGTCCTCATAGATCAAAAAAAGAGAGAAGACATAACTTGTACTTAGTATAGAAAAGCATATACTACAAAGATCGAATAAAGAATGAAGATATAAATGAATGAGAAGTCGATCGTCACCCCATACTTAGGATGAAATAATCCTAAATATATAAGGTTGTATCTACATATAGGGAGGGTCAAGGGTGGGAACTAAAAAATCATAGCTTGGTATGTCTCCCCCTATACTGAGGTTAAGATATTCCTAAGTATAGACAAAAATATCGATAAAAGAGGAGACAATGAAGGTGATCAATAAAAGAATCATGAGAAAGATAAAATCACTGGGAAAATGTACACATCACCCCCCCATACTTAGGGTAAAAGAGCCCTAAGTATAGGCAACAACAAGAGTGATGAAACAAAATGAAGAGAATAATATGATGGGTGCACCCATTCTATACTTAGGACAAAGGACATCCTAACTATAGACACGCAGATATGGAGAATGATATGGGGTACACATGGCATACGGGAGAAAAAAGGAAAGAAAAGACAATATATATATATACACACACAAGCCGTAAAGAATGGTGAAGCATATGAAAGTATCTAACAGTCGCATACCGTACTTTTGTCACTGTCTCCCTGTGAAATAGGTGATGTATTCAGAATGAGAAAGACATCCTAATATGCACTCAGGTGGGTGTCAGCTACTGGGGAAAATAGATCGGAAACTAAGCCAAGATCTGGTAGCGGGCAACATAACATCGACTCATAAGAAAAGAGCATGAGATCAAAGCTGATATCATAAGACACGGAGGAGAAAGGATCAGTACAGATTCCTCCATGTCACTCATATTCTCAGGAAGATACGAAGAGTGAAGAAGAAGAGACTCTTTGCGTAGCATGATATCTAGTGGAAATAAGGTCGAAATATCAAGGACACGCCAAATATCACAAGACATATCTCAACTTGCAAGGGTCGTCAAGGTGAGCATACTCGGATGGGTCAGAGATCTCAAAAAAATCAGAAAACTTGATCTCATGATCTACCAACTAGGATACACAACCAGAGAGGAGACCGAGTACACAAATCTTAGGACTCGGCTTCGTGATCCATCAGATTGGAGACAACAGAGTGAAGCCGAGTACCCACAAATGATGTCTCTCCCACAGACAACCCTCAAGGAGTGATACATGCTAAGTAATGAATAATCAGAACGAAACTCATCCTTGCAAGGGTCATCAAGGAGAGGGGACTCAAAGTAGTCAACTCCATTAGACAGGTCAACATAAGTGGTCTTGGTGGGTAACAGAACATCTACCCATCAAAAGAGATTGAAAGAACTTGACGATATGACAGTCTATCACAGTAACCTTTGGAGAGTACAATGAACTAGGCAGGGAATAATCAAAAGAATGGGACTCATCCTTACAAGGATCATCAAGGAGAGAAGACTTCAAAGGAGTCAAATAGCTAGGATAATCAGTCTCATGCTCTGACAGATCATACAAACAATAAGACATGGATATTGACATCTCATATTAAATGACTCGATTTCGTGCTCCACCAAGATGGACACATAAGAAGTAAGTGAAATCGATCATAAAGAAAATGTTGCATTCTCCCGTAGATAGTCCTCAGGGAGTAATGCAAAATAAGTCAATGAAAATTAGGGAAATACTGGCATCAAGTCTCAGGTCCCTAAAAATAATCAATCTATCATCCATAGGAGGGCATAAGGCTTTGGGTGGGATAAGAAATAATCATGGCAATTGCAATGCAGTCTTTCAAATCAATCAGATGAGCTGAGATGTATCAAGATGTCAGAAAGAGATCCTCGAAGTGCTAAATGGGGATAGGAGAGTTAAGATATGGAGGATGGATCAATCAAGAGGATGAGTGAACCATGTGGGTTCCGAGCACCGTCGCTTTTAACCACATACAGAGATAGTATATCACATGTCTGAATCAAGATAGGCGAACCGCATAAGAGATCGTACAGTCATAGCTCAAGGAATCATCATCAATTCATCGGGAAGCAATCACATCATCAATCAGAAGTGCGAGATCTAAAACTTCAATAAAGAAACTGTAATAGTTACAAAATCAGAGTCCTCAATAAAGAATCTATGCACATATCATATCCATATCCACCAAAAATAGCATACTAATCTTAGTATCCTCAAATCTTCCCATCTTACTCAAATAATTCCTGAAATCAAAACCTCGATACAAGCTCATTTAATCCTTCAAGACCATTGTAGGATTCATTTATATCTACATATCGTATTTTAATTATCTTTTCACTTACATCCATCTCCTAAATTTAATTCAACTTCTATTACATTTCATGCTTTAGTCAACGGTCAATGCCACTTAGCACTTAGCATTGGATCGTTCACCTACCACCTAAAAATGTAATCAAGGCCGCTTACCTCCTTGGTTATGGGCGCACTTACACCCTCTCATCCAATCAAGTCATGGGGAGTGTTAACCTTGCGGTCAAGACCTTCTCTCCAGTCTTGTTCCCCCACCAATCTTGAGTCCGAATCATATATCCATTCTTCCCTACACCTCCAGCCATAACCAAGCACCCATCTACTTTGATACCCTTCCTCAATTATCAGGTATGAATATATGAATAAAAACACCCAAAACCCAACATTATCTTCTCCAAGTTTTATCAAACTCCATTGTCATTACATGTACCCAACCCTGTTGCATGACCAATATCCTCTATATTCTCATAATCATAAATTCTCTGCCACCAACCAAACCTTCCCTCTTCATATGTATCTACCAAAATCTTGTGTAACAACCTACCAATGAAACCCAACCAAACCATACCTAGTCATCTATCGACTCTCTCTAATTAAACCCAGCATCATTCTCCATCTACGATCATCTGTCATTTATCCGGCCAGCATACGATGACTCAAAAGCAAGAGAGACCCAATGGAAAGGGTGCCCGATGATAGCAGCCCCTTGCTTTGCGACAAAGGCATCCCAAGGCGAGATCCACGAAACCACCAACTTCATATTGTTGCTCCTTTTCTAGAATTCAGTCCAATTTCCTCGTGAAACAATCATCAGAGTCTAGGATCTTCTCCTCCAAGCACCATGCAATGAACTTATCAAGTATGTATCCTCTAATCTCTACCATTTTTCTTTCTTATACTGCATTATTTTTCTTCGTAATTTGTTTCTTCTGCCTAATCCTTCTGCAGCTCCACTTTCCATGTAACCCATCTTGACAATTACCGACAATCCCCAACACATCCTTCTCCCGCAATGTTCCCTTCTCTCCCTCGTAGCCTTTCACCACCCACTCACATATGTTGGATCTCCATTTCCCCTCTTCTATCTCTTCGCCCTAATACCATAGATAAGCTTGAGCTTGAGCTCTATCTTTTTATCTTGCATGTCACGGAGGATAGAAACCACATTCAATGATCTCCAGCCAAAGACCTTACTCGTGCCTCACCAGTTGCAACATCAAAGAAGAATGGAGAGATCCCCCATGTACAACAAGTCATCGTACACCACCACATGGCTACATTGAGGACACCATATCAACCTTCATCAAGTAGTAGGACAAGTACCTTTGAGAAGAGGGAAAGGACCATTTGATCAAAGAAATGGGAATGGGTTGTCTGTTGTAGCATTCCCGAACTGTAACGTAGGTGTTGCGTTGAATGCGTAATGGATGACCCGGATAGGGGGTCAGGGATAGTCAACCCCTATCTGGATATGTCCATCTACAACAGATGATCCACTTACCAAAAAAGGTGCGTATCTTGGTTACTCGATGAGAACAATGCAGCAGGTGCACACTGCACATGATTTGGAAAAAGTGCATGCACGCTCTCGAACGTCTCCTTAATTGCAAAAAAGTATCACTCACATAATCTAGGTCACATGATATGGAATTTTACTTCTGCACTCTCCATATAGTCTAAAATCAAAGAGAAGTCCAGCCTTTAGGGTTTTTTATAGAAGCATGCCTGACAGGAATAAAGAATTATAGATAGGACCTGACAATGGTTAATTCAAACTTTACTTAATTGTGTTGATATCCCTGTTGATATTGCATATTATCTAGCATGTTATTTATCCAAATCTTGATATTATTATTATTGGATTGTCATCTTAATAATATTTCATTGAATATATTGTAAAGATTTGGTAAGCGTCTCTTTTTTGAATTCAATCTTGATTTTAGGATTGTTAGAGCTCTATTAAATTCAATTTACCTTAAACATTATCATATAAATTTAGAAAGGAAATTAAAATTATAAACTTTCGATACTAAAGTCATAAAATTTCATGATCATATTCTCTTTGAATAAATTATTCAGTGAAATCCAAACTTGATTCCTCATTAATCGATATAGTAATATCTCCTTAAAAAATCATATGTGCCTAATTGATTAATCTATAATATTTTTTTAGATTATTTGTTTGGACTAAAAATTCATTAACTGCTAAATAGGGTATATGTGAAACTGCAATTTCATATCGTCCATCTCATTTTAGAAAATTCTACAAAAACTTGTATGGGTTGCATCACCATCGTTTTCATATCGTATTTTTTGTTTTACAAAATATTATATTTTCATCATTTAAATTGAAAAATACAAAAAAATCCATTTCTACATATTTATTCATTTCACCTTTCATTAAAAAATCCCAAATTTGTTTTTACATACTTAATTGCATATAGTTTAGGAGAAGTTTATCGTATTTGATTTTCAATATGGTCTTGATATTAAATTTATTCTTTTAAAAAGTTGTAAAAGCAACTTGGAAGCCACATTCATTTTGCATTTCTTTACTCATTGCATTTAGAAAAATCAAAAATAATAATTCCAAAAATCTAGAAAATAATAAAATGCATTATGTGATAATTTGAATTGTTATTTTATCTGAAATACTTCCAAGATCGCATGTTGTCTCCTTGAGTTCAACCTTGGGACTTGTTCAAGTAAAATAAACAAATGACCACTTGATATTAATTTCTGACATTATTTCTTCTATGATTTTTTATTACTCTCTCTTTATCACATGATATAAAAATATAATACTATATAAATTAGAGTGTTAAAATCTACATCTTCACATGGCTTTTTTCGATACATGTTTAACGTGAAAATCGGGAGTTCGTTTAATTCACAAGGCGAATCAACAGTCGTTGAATTGACCTTGCATAAATTTTGAATTAAAACAACAATTAACCCGCAACAAAGATCAAACAATGAAAAGTGGTGCGAAGTTAAAATTTATTATAACTCTACAACAAAGATGTGTATAGGTGCAAGTATGTGTAGAGTGTCGAACACAGAAAGCAAGCAAGTAGATCGGGGTAATCAAGCTTAAAAATGAATGTAATATATTTTTTTATATTTTATTTTTCTTTTAACAAGGATATAAAACTATATAGGATATATATATATATATGCAAGAGAGATGAGAGAGATAAAAGGTGGTAAAAATAGCCAAAATACAAGAAATAAAATGTTTTTGTGCTTTTTATGTTTTCTAATGTCTTTGTGATTTTCTGTATTTTTTCTATCTTTTTTGGCATTTTTAAAGTCAAAAATACTTAAAATTGTGAATAAAATTAATGGCTAAAATTAAAATGGAGATGAAAAATATCAAACAGTGACAAAATTCTCCAAATTAATTTTAAAATAAAAAAATAATATAAAGAAAATTCAGGAATAGAAATTAGCATTTTTGGATTTGTATGGATTTTATATATTTTTATGAAGGTTTTTTAGAATTTTTCTATTTTTACGAGTTTTCTTTTGTATTTTTTAGTGATTATTGGTTTGAAGGTAAAATATGCAAAAACACAAAAAAAATATAATTTTGTAAATTTTTCTAACATGTTTTATAATTTTTATGTATTTTCTAATGCAAATAGTGAAGAAAATGCATGTTTTTGAATTTTTATAAATAATAAAATGATGCAAAAATATAAAATAAATATATGGCGTAATTGAGCAATGATGAAGGATCACAATGGTTTTTTTAGGATTTTTTAGAGATTTATAGATGCATGAAATAAATAGAGACAACAAAGAGAAACTAAACTACTTGCAAGGGCATTTTCTAATTAGCAGAAAGCTTAAGGGTCAAGTGCAAATTTCTGACAAAATTATAACCGATTAAAAATATTTAAGGGAAATCATGAAAAACCTAGGGGTGTTCCTGCAAAAATGCCAAAGCACGTGTGTTGCCACGGGCGTCTGGCAAGGACTAAATAGTAATTATAAAAAATCTGGGTTGATTTGCAAAACATCCAAAAGGTTTACACAATATAAAAATTTCAGTACTAAATGCAAATAAGGAAACCTTAAGGGGTCCCTTTGCAAAATGGCCACTCCCCTCATGCGCACATGCACGTGAGGTGACGTGGCCGAGACTAATGTGCAATAACCAGAAGTTCATGGGTTTTAACGTAAATGTTACAAAATATCGAAATAGCTGATGAAAGTTTAAATATTAATTATTAATTACAAAAATAGGTGAGGGTATACCACAAAATTACCCAACACCTGTTGATCCAACGACTAAAGGCGATTAACTTCAGACATGTGGCGGCGATCCGATGGTTGATGCTGCCTCGAGATCGAACGATGCTCCTTACTTCACTAATCCACATGTCAGGATGACGGAGCCCGGTGACGGTTCGGTGCAGATGGTGGCGATTAGATCTCCAAAGATGATCGAGTGGTGGTTACGCGCGGAGATCGGACGGTGGCTGTAGCACGGGAGAAGCTGTTCTTGATCCGACGGCGTAGGATACGGATGGAAGAACCAACGAAGAACTTCGTCGCGCCGAGTTTAGATCAAGTTCTCGGCTCGTTTCCAACTGCCATACCCTCGACCAAAGGGTGCATTCGACTCCTGTAACTTCTCCTCGACGCCCAGGTGGTTCCAAGAGGTCCGGGGGGCGACGATCGAGCCCCTAGAGCTTGCGCTCCTTCAGCCAGCCTGGGGGTGCTCTAGAAGGCAAATCCGAGGCTCAGACGCCTCCTTAGTTCCTACAAAGGAGATACAACACGGAATCACACAATGGCAGAAATCCTGGCTTTTATTGGCGAATGGATGGTGGGCGTGGAGTTGGTGAAATTTGTCGGAGCTCAAGGGCTCCGGCGAGGTGTTCGATAGCGGGATCTACACTAACGATTCGATTAAATGACAAGATAAATGCACTAAATAGAAGCTAGAACTATCACTAACTAATCAGCAAGAAAAATGGACAAAAAGCAGCCTTGACTCGGCCTGGGCTGAGGAGATAAGACCTAACAGCCGAAGGCCGGAGATGGGGGGGTGGAACCACGCCTCTAGGGAGCTGGAGGATCTCCTGTCACGAGCTCCAGTCCAGAGCTCACCAAATAGAGGGAAGAAGACGGTCAAAGAAGGTTCAATTAGTCAAGGGATGCTCGGGTGGTTTTCGAACAAGAGAGGTGAGCGGCTCCAAAGATCGAGGACTCTGGAGCATGCCAGTGATCCAATCCCCAAGATGGACCCTAGGCGTGTAAGGTCAATCTAAAATGAGAAAAAGTCCTCAAGGGCGCGACATCAAATAGTGAAAGGTGAGCCCTTGAAAAAATCAAGAAAAATGTGCAGAAACGAGGTCTGACAGGGAGCAAACAGGCAGGTCAGAGAGTTGACCTATGGTCAACGCTCGGACGCTCCTAGTTGGTCCACGTGGACCAACCAGGAAAAAGCCCTGGAAAAATATTTGTAAATTTGTTTAAAAATAGAAAAGGATTTAATTAATTTTATATTAATAAATTAGAAATGTTTATTCTTTATAAATTATTTTATTATGATTTTTATTTATTATTTAGAAGTACAAAATTACAAGTTGCCTTTTATAGGTTATATACAGGTATATTCATCTATATATTTTAATATTTTTTTATTTTGTATTTTTATTAATTTTGTTTGTTATTTTATATATTTATAAATTAATTTTATGAACTTAAATATATTTTTAGTTTATTTTTTTGAAGTATTTTGTACAGTTAAATAAATAGATGTATTACTCATATAGGTATAGTTATAGGTATTTCATCTATGTATTGTATACAGGTATTTTATTTTTGTGTTTCCTTTGTGTTTTTATTCTAGTTTTAATTTACATATGTACTATAAATATTATTGACAAAATTATAAAAATATGAAATTACAAAAAATAATGAATAATAGATAAAATGAATATTTTAGTAGGTATAAGTATACAAGAGGGGTCCAAAACTCAACTTTCAAACCGTAACTCCGAAAATATGAAACCACCTTCATTAAATAGCTTATTGAAAATTATATAAAATTAAAGGTAATTTTGATACATTTCGAGTTTTTATTTGAGAGATACAGGTCTGGCAAGTTGGGATTCTGGAATCTTATTCAGAGTACAACTTTTTATCTGTACATTATTTTTGTGTGAAATCAATTTTGTATTTTTCTATATTTAATTATCTACAACTTTTATGTTTAAAGTTTCTTTATTTGAAGTAGAAAAAGCGGAACTAAAAATAGGTCCCAAAATGAATAAATAATGAATTAAATAAAAGGGATCTTTATTATATTTTAGCCCTTATCTCTCCCTACTTTATTCCTTGTCGACCTAGTCATCGAGATGCCTAGGTCTCGGGGTTTATGGTCATAAAATATTTGCAATATTTTATTCTTTTTTCTTCTCTTTTCTTTATTCTATAATGTTGGCTTTAAAAACCGTAATTTATACAATATTTACACAATAATGCATGAATTCTAAAATGCCTAAATTAACACTATTTACACGCATTTACTAGGGTTTTTAAGGCCAAAATGATAGAATGAAGATGATGAAACGTAGATTCATCATCCCCCTATACTTGCCTTTGCTAGTCCCTAGCAAACACTTATGCAATAAGTGCAGAAAAGAAAAACAAAGAAAAGAAAAAGAAGAAAAATGGATTTAGTTTAATTATCAAACTTGTCTTCACAAAATCAAAGTTTGGAGCTCAAGTTGCACTTTTGGAATTTTAGTGTAGGCAGAACCTTAATTAGAACCGGATTAGAAATCCAATAGCCTTCGAGAATCCCAAAACTCTGCTCAAGTCTCCTCTTATAACTATGAATCTGACTCGTACAGTGTAAGTGATGGTGGCTCTCCCAACTAAAATGACAAAGAGACTGACTTCTCCAGTATGACAAACAAATGATTCCCCAATCCAATAACTCATTCCTTGAGGAGCGAGGTATTCCCTTCTAAGTTCAAGTGACAACCAGCTCAAGAGGAGGGGGTGAAGAGAAGAATGGACGGTAGCCAGTGTAGCTACCTATCCGTGGATGCAAGACTAGTTTAGTCAATTCATCCATCTGCAGGCTCACATAATTTGACTTTGAAGCTCAAGCTTGCTTATTGGCTATACGAATATATACACTCCAGCAGGCACTTTTATTTTTGTATAGGCCTGTCCACTTTTTTTGGAGTTTTTTGCTTTTTGTTGTTTTTTAAATACTATTCACAAGAGCATTTACATAAGAAGTTTTTCCTCTTGAACCAGTAGACTATCCCTCTTTTGAAGCTTTATTGCAACCACACTCTCCTGTCCTCAAAACTCATCATCACTGGATGGGTTGGGTCGCACTTCCCTCCCTAGAGTAAGACAAATGTTTCCACTTGTGTGCGTCTCATACCGGCAAATCCAACCCCCTCATCATCCAACTGAGTGGAGCCAAGTGAAAGGTGCAGGTGTCCAAGTTAGGTCATTATCGACAAGAGTGGTGTGTGTGCTCCGAAATACTCTACTTAGGCAGTCAAGAATCCATTGAACCAAGTCTCATGATCCTCATAGAATTAAGTCAACTAGACTTGAAGTACCTCAATTCCAGCTCATATAAGGTTCCTGTTTAGGTAGATTTAAGGTCCAATCAAGTCATGGGGAGTGTTAACCTTGCGGTCAAGACCTTCTCTCAAGTCTTGTTCCCCCACCAATCTTGAGTCCGAATCATATATCCATTCTTCCCTACACCTCCAGCCATGACCAAGCACCCATCTACTTTGATACCCTTCCTCAATTATCAGGTATGAATATATGAATAAAAACACCCAAAACCCAACATTATCTTCTCCAAGTTTTATCAAACTCCATTGTCATTACATGTACCCAACCCTGTTGCATGACCAATATCCTCTATATTCTCATAATCCCAAATTCTCTGCCACCAACCAAACCTTCCCTCTTCATATGTATCTACCAAAATCTTGTGTAACAACCTACCAATGAAACCCAACCAAACCATACCTAGTCATCTATCGACTCTCTCTAATTAAACCCAGCATCATTCTCCATCTACGATCATCTGTCATTTATCCGGCCAGCATACGATGACTCAAAAGCAAGAGAGACCCAATGGAAAGGGTGCCCGATGATAGCAGCCCCTTGCTTTGCGACAAAGGCATCCCAAGGCGAGATCCACGAAACCACCAACTTCATATTGTTGCTCCTTTTCTAGAATTCAGTCCAATTTCCTCGTGAAACAATCATCAGAGTCTAGGATCTTCTCCTCCAAGCACCATGCAATGAACTTATCAAGTATGTATCCTCTAATCTCTACCATTTTTCTTTCTTATACTGCGTTATTTTTCTTCGTAATTTGTTTCTTCTGCCTAATCCTTCTGCAGCTCCACTTTCCATGTAACCCATCTTGACAATTACCGACAATCCCCAACACATCCTTCTCCCGCAATGTTCCCTTCTCTCCCTCGTAGCCTTTCACCACCCACTCACATATGTTGGATCTCCATTTCCCCTCTTCTATCTCTTCGCCCTAATACCATAGATAAGCTTGAGCTTGAGCTCTATCTTTTTATCTTGCATGTCACGGAGGATAGAAACCACATTCAATGATCTCCAGCCAAAGACCTTACTCGTGCCTCACCAGTTGCAACATCAAAGAAGAATGGAGAGATCCCCCATGTACAACAAGTCATCGTACACCACCACATGGCTACATTGAGGACACCATATCAACCTTCATCAAGTAGTAGGACAAGTACCTTTGAGAAGAGGGAAAGGACCATTTGATCAAAGAAATGGGAATGGGTTGTCTGTTGTAGCATTCCCGAACTGTAACGTAGGTGTTGCGTTGAATGCGTAATGGATGACCCGGATAGGGGGTCAGGGATAGTCAACCCCTATCTGGATATGTCCATCTACAACAGATGATCCACTTACCAAAAAAGGTGCGTATCTTGGTTACTCGATGAGAACAATGCAGCAGGTGCACACTGCACATGATTTGGAAAAAGTGCATGCACGCTCTCGAACGTCTCCTTAATTGCAAAAAAGTATCACTCACATAATCTAGGTCACATGATATGGAATTTTACTTCTGCACTCTCCATATAGTCTAAAATCAAAGAGAAGTCCAGCCTTTAGGGTTTTTTATAGAAGCATGCCTGACAGGAATAAAGAATTATAGATAGGACCTGACAATGGTTAATTCAAACTTTACTTAATTGTGTTGATATCCCTGTTGATATTGCATATTATCTAGCATGTTATTTATCCAAATCTTGATATTATTATTATTGGATTGTCATCTTAATAATATTTCATTGAATATATTGTAAAGATTTGGTAAGCGTCTCTTTTTTGAATTCAATCTTGATTTTAGGATTGTTCGAGCTCTATTAAATTCAATTTACCTTAAACGTTCTCATATAAATTTAGAAAGGAAATTAAAATTATAAACTTTCGATACTAAAGTCATAAAATTTCATGATCATATTCTCTTTGAATAAATTATTCAGTGAAATCCAAACTTGATTCCTCATTAATCGATATAGTAATATCTCCTTAAAAAATCATATGTGCCTAATTGATTAATCTATAATATTTTTTTAGATTATTTGTTTGGACTAAAAATTCATTAACTGCTAAATAGGGTATATGTGAAACTGCAATTTCATATCGTCCATCTCATTTTAGAAAATTCTACAAAAACTTGTATGGGTTGCATCACCATCGTTTTCATATCGTATTTTTTGTTTTACAAAATATTATATTTTCATCATTTAAATTGAAAAATACAAAAAAATCCATTTCTACATATTTATTCATTTCACCTTTCATTAAAAAATCCCAAATTTGTTTTTACATACTTAATTGCATATAGTTTAGGAGAAGTTTATCGTATTTGATTTTCAATATGGTCTTGATATTAAATTTATTCTTTTAAAAAGTTGTAAAAGCAACTTGGAAGCCACATTCATTTTGCATTTCTTTACTCATTGCATTTAGAAAAATCAAAAATAATAATTCCAAAAATCTAGAAAATAATAAAATGCATTATGTGATAATTTGAATTGTTATTTTATCTGAAATACTTCCAAGATCGCATGTTGTCTCCTTGAGTTCAACCTTGGGACTTGTTCAAGTAAAATAAACAAATGACCACTTGATATTAATTTCTGACATTATTTCTTCTATGATTTTTTATTACTCTCTCTTTATCACATGATAAAAAAATATAATACTATATAAATTAGAGTGTTAAAATCTACATCTTCACATGGCTTTTTTTGATACATGTTTAACGTGAAAATCGGGAGTTCGTTTAATTCACAAGGCGAATCAACAGTCGTTGAATTGACCTTGCATAAATTTTGAATTAAAACAACAATTAACCCGCAACAAAGATCAAACAATGAAAAGTGGTGCGGAGTTAAAATTTATTATAACTCTACAACAAAGATGTGTATAGGTGCAAGTATGTGTAGAGTGTCGAACACAGAAAGCAAGCAAGTAGATCGGGGTAATCAAGCTTAAAAATGAATGTAATATATTTTTTTATATTTTATTTTTCTTTTAACAAGGATATAAAACTATATAGGATATATATATATATATGCAAGAGAGATGAGAGAGATAAAAGGTGGTAAAAATAGCCAAAATACAAGAAATAAAATGTTTTTGTGCTTTTTATGTTTTCTAATGTCTTTGTGATTTTCTGTATTTTTTCTATCTTTTTTGGCATTTTTAAAGTCAAAAATACTTAAAATTGTGAATAAAATTAATGGCTAAAATTAAAATGGAGATGAAAAATATCAAACAGTGACAAAATTCTCCAAATTAATTTTAAAATAAAAAAATAATATAAAGAAAATTCAGGAATAGAAATTAGCATTTTTGGATTTGTATGGATTTTATATATTTTTATGAAGGTTTTTTAGAATTTTTCTATTTTTACGAGTTTTCTTTTGTATTTTTTAGTGATTATTGGTCTGAAGGTAAAATATGCAAAAACACAAAAAAAATATAATTTTGTAAATTTTTCTAACATGTTTTATAATTTTTATGTATTTTCTAATGCAAATAGTGAAGAAAATGCATGTTTTTGAATTTTTATAAATAATAAAATGATGCAAAAATATAAAATAAATATATGGCGTAATTGAGCAATGATGAAGGAACACAATGGTTTTTTTAGGATTTTTTAGAGATTTATAGATGCATGAAATAAATAGAGACAACAAAGAGAAACTAAACTACTTGTAAGGGCATTTTCTAATTAGCAGAAAGCTTAAGGGTCAAGTGCAAATTTCTGACAAAATTATAACCGATTAAAAATATTTAAGGGAAATCATGAAAAACCTAGGGGTGTTCCTGCAAAAATGCCAAAGCACGTGTGTTGCCACGGGCGTCTGGCAAGGACTAAATAGTAATTATAAAAAATCTGGGTTGATTTGCAAAACATCCAAAAGGTTTACACTTAATATAAAAATTTCAGTACTAAATGCAAATAAGGAAACCTTAAGGGGTCCCTTTGCAAAATGGCCACTCCCCTCATGCGCACATGCACGTGAGGTGACGTGGCCGGGACTAATGTGCAATAACCAGAAGTTCATGGGTTTTAACGTAAATGTTACAAAATATCGAAATAGCTGATGAAAGTTTAAATATTAATTATTAATTACAAAAATAGGTGAGGGTATACCACAAAATTACCCAACACCTGTTGATCCAACGACTAAAGGCGATTAACTTCAGACATGTGGCGGCGATCCGATGGTTGATGCTGCCTCGAGATCGAACGATGCTCCTTACTTCACTAATCCACATGTCAGGATGACGGAGCCCGGTGACGGTTCGGTGCAGATGGTGGCGATTAGATCTCCAAAGATGATCGAGTGGTGGTTACGCGCGGAGATCGGACGGTGGCTGTAGCACGGGAGAAGCTGTTCTTGATCCGACGGCGTAGGATACGGATGGAAGAACCAACGAAGAACTTCGTCGCGCCGAGTTTAGATCAAGTTCTCGGCTCGTTTCCAACTGCCATACCCTCGACCAAAGGGTGCATTCGACTCCTGTAACTTCTCCTCGACGCCCAGGTGGTTCCAAGAGGTCCGGGGGGCGACGATCGAGCCCCTAGAGCTTGCGCTCCTTCAGCCAGCCTGGGGGTGCTCTAGAAGGCAAATCCGAGGCTCAGACGCCTCCTTAGTTCCTACAAAGGAGATACAACACGGAATCACACAATGGCAGAAATCCTGGCTTTTATTGGCGAATGGATGGTGGGCGTGGAGTTGGTGAAATTTGTCGGAGCTCAAGGGCTCCGGCGAGGTGTTCGAGAGCGGGATCTACACTAATGATTCGATTAAATGACAAGATAAATGCACTAAATAGAAGCCAGAACTATCACTAACTAATCAGCAAGAAAAATGGACAAAAAGCAGCCTTGACTCGGCCTGGGCTGAGGAGATAAGACCTAACAGCCGAAGGCCGGAGATGGGGGGGTGGAACCACGCCTCTAGGGAGCTGGAGGATCTCCTGTCACGAGCTCCAGTCCAGAGCTCACCAAATAGAGGGAAGAAGACGGTCAAAGAAGGTTCAATTAGTCAAGGGATGCTCGGGTGGTTTTCGAACAAGAGAGGTGAGCGGCTCCAAAGATCGAGGACTCTGGAGCATGCCAGTGATCCAATCCCCAAGATGGACCCTAGGCGTGTAAGGTCAATCTAAAATGAGAAAAAGTCCTCAAGGGCGCGACATCAAATAGTGAAAGGTGAGCCCTTGAAAAAATCAAGAAAAATGTGCAGAAACGAGGTCTGACAGGGAGCAAACAGGCAGGTCAGAGAGTTGACCTATGGTCAACGCTCGGACGCTCCTAGTTGGTCCACGTGGACCAACCAGGAAAAAGCCCTGGAAAAATATTTGTAAATTTGTTTAAAAATAGAAAAGGATTTAATTAATTTTATATTAATAAATTAGAAATGTTTATTCTTTATAAATTATTTTATTATGATTTTTATTTATTATTTAGAAGTATAAAATTACAAGTTGCCTTTTATAGGTTATATACAGGTATATTCATCTATATATTTTAATATTTTTTTATTTTGTATTTTTATTAATTTTGTTTGTTATTTTATATATTTATAAATTAATTTTATGAACTTAAATATATTTTTAGTTTATTTTTTTGAAGTATTTTGTACAGTTAAATAAATAGATGTATTACTCATATAGGTATAGTTATAGGTATTTCATCTATGTATTGTATACAGGTATTTTATTTTTGTGTTTCCTTTGTGTTTTTATTCTAGTTTTAATTTACATATGTACTATAAATATTATTGACAAAATTATAAAAATATGAAATTACAAAAAATAATGAATAATAGATAAAATGAATATTTTAGTAGGTATAAGTATACAAGAGGGGTCCAAAACTCAACTTTCAAACCGTAACTCCGAAAATATGAAACCACCTTCATTAAATAGCTTATTGAAAATTATATAAAATTAAAGGTAATTTTGATACATTTCGAGTTTTTATTTGAGAGATACAGGTCTGGCAAGTTGGGATTCTGGAATCTTATTCAGAGTACAACTTTTTATCTGTACATTATTTTTGTGTGAAATCAATTTTGTATTTTTCTATATTTAATTATCTACAACTTTTATGTTTAAAGTTTCTTTATTTGAAGTAGAAAAAGCGGAACTAAAAATAGGTCCCAAAATGAATAAATAATGAATTAAATAAAAGGGATCTTTATTGTATTTTAGCCCTTATCTCTCCCTACTTTATTCCTTGTCGACCTAGTCATCGAGATGCCTAGGTCTCGGGGTTTATGGTCATAAAATATTTGCAATATTTTATTCTTTTTTCTTCTCTTTTCTTTATTCTATAATGTTGGCTTTAAAAACCGTAATTTATACAATATTTACACAATAATGCATGAATTCTAAAATGCCTAAATTAACACTATTTACACGCATTTACTAGGGTTTTTAAGGCCAAAATGATAGAATGAAGATGATGAAACGTAGATTCATCATCCCCCTATACTTGCCTTTGCTAGTCCCTAGCAAACACTTATGCAATAAGTGCAGAAAAGAAAAACAAAGAAAAGAAAAAGAAGGAAAATGGATTTAGTTTAATTATCAAACTTGTCTTCACAAAATCAAAGTTTGGAGCTCAAGTTGCACTTTTGGAATTTTAGTGTAGGCAGAACCTTAATTAGAACCGGATTAGAAATCCAATAGCCTTCGAGAATCCCAAAACTCTGCTCAAGTCTCCTCTTATAACTATGAATCTGACTCGTACAGTGTAAGTGATGGTGGCTCTCCCAACTAAAATGACAAAGAGACTGACTTCTCCAGTATGACAAACAAATGATTCCCCTATCCAATAACTCATTCCTTGAGGAGCGAGGTATTCCCTTCTAAGTTCAAGTGACAACCAGCTCAAGAGGAGGGGGTGAAGAGAAGAATGGACGGTAGCCAGTGTAGCTACCTATCCTGGGATGCAAGACTAGTTTAGTCAATTCATCCATCTGCAGGCTCACATAATTTGACTTTGAAGCTCAAGCTTGCTTATTGGCTATACGAATATATACACTCCAGCAGGCACTTTTATTTTTGTATAGGCCTGTCCACTTTTTTTGGAGTTTTTTGCTTTTTGTTGTTTTTTAAATACTATTCACAAGAGCATTTACATAAGAAGTTTTTCCTCTTGAACCAGTAGACTATCCCTCTTTTGAAGCTTTATTGCAACCACACTCTCCTGTCCTCAAAACTCATCATCACTGGATGGGTTGGGTCGCACTTCCCTCCCTAGAGTAAGACAAATGTTTCCACTTGTGTGCGTCTCATACCGGCAAATCCAACCCCCTCATCATCCAACTGAGTGGAGCCAAGTGAAAGGTGCAGGTGTCCAAGTTAGGTCATTATCGACAAGAGTGGTGTGTGTGCTCCGAAATACTCTACTTAGGCAGTCAAGAATCCATTGAACCAAGTCTCATGATCCTCATAGAATTAAGTCAACTAGACTTGAAGTACCTCAATTCCAGCTCATATAAGGTTCCTGTTTAGGTAGATTTAAGGTCCAATCAAGTCATGGGGAGTGTTAACCTTGCGGTCAAGACCTTCTCTCCAGTCTTGTTCCCCCACCAATCTTGAGTCCGAATCATATATCCATTCTTCCCTACACCTCCAGCCATAACCAAGCACCCATCTACTTTGATACCCTTCCTCAATTATCAGGTATGAATATATGAATAAAAACACCCAAAACCCAACATTATCTTCTCCAAGTTTTATCAAACTCCATTGTCATTACATGTACCCAACCCTGTTGCATGACCAATATCCTCTATATTCTCATAATCCCAAATTCTGTGCCACCAACCAAACCTTCCCTCTTCATATGTATCTACCAAAATCTTGTGTAACAACCTACCAATGAAACCCAACCAAACCATACCTAGTCATCTATCGACTCTCTCTAATTAAACCCAGCATCATTCTCCATCTACGATCATCTGTCATTTATCCGGCCAGCATACGATGACTCAAAAGCAAGAGAGACCCAATGGAAAGGGTGCCCGATGATAGCAGCCCCTTGCTTTGCGACAAAGGCATCCCAAGGCGAGATCCACGAAACCACCAACTTCATATTGTTGCTCCTTTTCTAGAATTCAGTCCAATTTCCTCGTGAAACAATCATCAGAGTCTAGGATCTTCTCCTCCAAGCACCATGCAATGAACTTATCAAGTATGTATCCTCTAATCTCTACCATTTTTCTTTCTTATACTGCATTATTTTTCTTCGTAATTTGTTTCTTCTGCCTAATCCTTCTGCAGCTCCACTTTCCATGTAACCCATCTTGACAATTACCGACAATCCCCAACACATCCTTCTCCCGCAATGTTCCCTTCTCTCCCTCGTAGCCTTTCACCACCCACTCACATATGTTGGATCTCCATTTCCCCTCTTCTATCTCTTCGCCCTAATACCATAGATAAGCTTGAGCTTGAGCTCTATCTTTTTATCTTGCATGTCACGGAGGATAGAAACCACATTCAATGATCTCCAGCCAAAGACCTTACTCGTGCCTCACCAGTTGCAACATCAAAGAAGAATGGAGAGATCCCCCATGTACAACAAGTCATCGCACACCACCACATGGCTACATTGAGGACACCAGATCAACCTTCATCAAGTAGTAGGACAAGTACCTTTGAGAAGAGGGAAAGGACCATTTGATCAAAGAAATGGGAATGGGTTGTCTGTTGTAGCATTCCCGAACTGTAACGTAGGTGTTGCGTTGAATGCGTAATGGATGACCCGAATAGGGGGTCAGGGATAGTCAACCCCTATCTGGATATGTCCATCTACAACAGATGATCCACTTACCAAAAAAGGTGCGTATCTTGGTTACTCGATGAGAAAAATGCAGCAGGTGCACACTGCACATGATTTGGAAAAAGTGCATGCACGCTCTCGAACGTCTCCTTAATTGCAAAAAAGTATCACTCACATAATCTAGGTCACATGATATGGAATTTTACTTCTGCACTCTCCATATAGTCTAAAATCAAAGAGAAGTCCAGCCTTTAGGGTTTTTTATAGAAGCATGCCTGACAGGAATAAAGAATTATAGATAGGACCTGACAATGGTTAATTCAAACTTTACTTAATTGTGTTGATATCCCTGTTGATATTGCATATTATCTAGCATGTTATTTATCCAAATCTTGATATTATTATTATTGGATTGTCATCTTGATAATATTTCATTGAATATATTGTAAAGATTTGGTAAGCGTCTCTTTTTTGAATTCAATCTTGATTTTAGGATTGTTCGAGCTCTATTAAATTCAATTTACCTTAAACGTTCTCATATAAATTTAGAAAGGAAATTAAAATTATAAACTTTCGATACTAAAGTCATAAAATTTCATGATCATATTCTCTTTGAATAAATTATTCAGTGAAATCCAAACTTGATTCCTCATTAATCGATATAGTAATATCTCCTTAAAAAATCATATGTGCCTAATTGATTAATCTATAATATTTTTTTAGATTATTTGTTTGGACTAAAAATTCATTAACTGCTAAATAGGGTATATGTGAAACTGCAATTTCATATCGTCCATCTCATTTTAGAAAATTCTACAAAAACTTGTATGGGTTGCATCACCATCGTTTTCATATCGTATTTTTTGTTTTACAAAATATTATATTTTCATCATTTAAATTGAAAAATACAAAAAAATCCATTTCTACATATTTATTCATTTCACCTTTCATTAAAAAATCCCAAATTTGTTTTTACATACTTAATTGCATATAGTTTAGGAGAAGTTTATCGTATTTGATTTTCAATATGGTCTTGATATTAAATTTATTCTTTTAAAAAGTTGTAAAAGCAACTTGGAAGCCACATTCATTTTGCATTTCTTTACTCATTGCATTTAGAAAAATCAAAAATAATAATTCCAAAAATCTAGAAAATAATAAAATGCATTATGTGATAATTTGAATTGTTATTTTATCTGAAATACTTCCAAGATCGCATGTTGTCTCCTTGAGTTCAACCTTGGGACTTGTTCAAGTAAAATAAACAAATGACCACTTGATATTAATTTCTGACATTATTTCTTCTATGATTTTTTATTACTCTCTCTTTATCACATGATATAAAAATATAATACTATATAAATTAGAGTGTTAAAATCTACATCTTCACATGGCTTTTTTCGATACATGTTTAACGTGAAAATCGGGAGTTCGTTTAATTCACAAGGCGAATCAACAGTCGTTGAATTGACCTTGCATAAATTTTGAATTAAAACAACAATTAACCCGCAACAAAGATCAAACAATGAAAAGTGGTGCGGAGTTAAAATTTATTATAACTCTACAACAAAGATGTGTATAGGTGCAAGTATGTGTAGAGTGTCGAACACAGAAAGCAAGCAAGTAGATCGGGGTAATCAAGCTTAAAAATGAATGTAATATATTTTTTTATATTTTATTTTTCTTTTAACAAGGATATAAAACTATATAGGATATATATATATATATGCAAGAGAGATGAGAGAGATAAAAGGTGGTAAAAATAGCCAAAATACAAGAAATAAAATGTTTTTGTGCTTTTTATGTTTTCTAATGTCTTTGTGATTTTCTGTATTTTTTCTATCTTTTTTGGCATTTTTAAAGTCAAAAATACTTAAAATTGTGAATAAAATTAATGGCTAAAATTAAAATGGAGATGAAAAATATCAAACAGTGACAAAATTCTCCAAATTAATTTTAAAATAAAAAAATAATATAAAGAAAATTCAGGAATAGAAATTAGCATTTTTGGATTTGTATGGATTTTATATATTTTTATGAAGGTTTTTTAGAATTTTTCTATTTTTACGAGTTTTCTTTTGTATTTTTTAGTGATTATTGGTCTGAAGGTAAAATATGCAAAAACACAAAAAAAATATAATTTTGTAAATTTTTCTAACATGTTTTATAATTTTTATGTATTTTCTAATGCAAATAGTGAAGAAAATGCATGTTTTTGAATTTTTATAAATAATAAAATGATGCAAAAATATAAAATAAATATATGGCGTAATTGAGCAATGATGAAGGATCACAATGGTTTTTTTAGGATTTTTTAGAGATTTATAGATGCATGAAATAAATAGAGACAACAAAGAGAAACTAAACTACTTGTAAGGGCATTTTCTAATTAGCAGAAAGCTTAAGGGTCAAGTGCAAATTTCTGACAAAATTATAACCGATTAAAAATATTTAAGGGAAATCATGAAAAACCTAGGGGTGTTCCTGCAAAAATGCCAAAGCACGTGTGTTGCCACGGGCGTCTGGCAAGGACTAAATAGTAATTATAAAAAATCTGGGTTGATTTGCAAAACATCCAAAAGGTTTACACTTAATATAAAAATTTCAGTACTAAATGCAAATAAGGAAACCTTAAGGGGTCCCTTTGCAAAATGGCCACTCCCCTCATGCGCACATGCACGTGAGGTGACGTGGCCGGGACTAATGTGCAATAACCAGAAGTTCATGGGTTTTAACGTAAATGTTACAAAATATCGAAATAGCTGATGAAAGTTTAAATATTAATTATTAATTACAAAAATAGGTGAGGGTATACCACAAAATTACCCAACACCTGTTGATCCAACGACTAAAGGCGATTAACTTCAGACATGTGGCGGCGATCCGATGGTTGATGCTGCCTTGAGATCGAACGATGCTCCTTACTTCACTAATCCACATGTCAGGATGACGGAGCCCGGTGACGGTTCGGTGCAGATGGTGGCGATTAGATCTCCAAAGATGATCGAGTGGTGGTTACGCGCGGAGATCGGACGGTGGCTTCAGCACGGGAGAAGTTGTTCTTGATCCGACGGCGTAGGATACGGATGGAAGAACCAACGAAGAACTTCGTCGCGCCGAGTTTAGATCAAGTTCTCGGCTCGTTTCCAACTGCCATACCCTCGACCAAAGGGTGCATTCGACTCCTGTAACTTCTCCTCGACGCCCAGGTGGTTCCAAGAGGTCCGGGGGGCGACGATCGAGCCCCTAGAGCTTGCGCTCCTTCAGCCAGCCTGGGGGTGCTCTAGAAGGCAAAGCCGAGGCTCAGACGCCTCCTTAGTTCCTACAAAGGAGATACAACACGGAATCACACAATGGCAGAAATCCTGGCTTTTATTGGCGAATGGATGGTGGGCGTGGAGTTGGTGAAATTTGTCGGAGCTCAAGGGCTCCGGCGAGGTGTTCGAGAGCGGGATCTACACTAACGATTCGATTAAATGACAAGATAAATGCACTAAATAGAAGCTAGAACTATCACTAACTAATCAGCAAGAAAAATGGACAAAAAGCAGCCTTGACTCGGCCTGGGCTGAGGAGATAAGACCTAACAGCCGAAGGCCGGAGATGGGGGGTGGAACCACGCCTCTAGGGAGCTGGAGGATCTCCTGTCACGAGCTCCAGTCCAGAGCTCACCAAATAGAGGGAAGAAGACGGTCAAAGAAGGTTCAATTAGTCAAGGGATGCTCGGGTGGTTTTTGAACAAGAGAGGTGAGCGGCTCCAAAGATCGAGGACTCTGGAGCATGCCAGTGATCCAATCCCCAAGATGCACCCTAGGCGTGTAAGGTCAATCTAAAATGAGAAAAAGTCCTCAAGGGCGCGACATCAAATAGTGAAAGGTGAGCCCTTGAAAAAATCAAGAAAAATGTGCAGAAACGAGGTCTGACAGGGAGCAAACAGGCAGGTCAGAGAGTTGACCTATGGTCAACGCTCGGACGCTCCTAGTTGGTCCACGTGGACCAACCAGGAAAAAGCCCTGGAAAAATATTTGTAAATTTGTTTAAAAATAGAAAAGGATTTAATTAATTTTATATTAATAAATTAGAAATGTTTATTCTTTATAAATTATTTTATTATGATTTTTATTTATTATTTAGAAGTATAAAATTACAAGTTGCCTTTTATAGGTTATATACAGGTATATTCATCTATATATTTTAATATTTTTTTATTTTGTATTTTTATTAATTTTGTTTGTTATTTTATATATTTATAAATTAATTTTATGAACTTAAATATATTTTTAGTTTATTTTTTTGAAGTATTTTGTACAGTTAAATAAATAGATGTATTACTCATATAGGTATAGTTATAGGTATTTCATCTATGTATTGTATACAGGTATTTTATTTTTGTGTTTCCTTTGTGTTTTTATTCTAGTTTTAATTTACATATGTACTATAAATATTATTGACAAAATTATAAAAATATGAAATTACAAAAAATAATGAATAATAGATAAAATGAATATTTTAGTAGGTATAAGTATACAAGAGGGGTCCAAAACTCAACTTTCAAACCGTAACTCCGAAAATATGAAACCACCTTCATTAAATAGCTTATTGAAAATTATATAAAATTAAAGGTAATTTTGATACATTTCGAGTTTTTATTTGAGAGATACAGGTCTGGCAAGTTGGGATTCTGGAATCTTATTCAGAGTACAACTTTTTATCTGTACATTATTTTTGTGTGAAATCAATTTTGTATTTTTCTATATTTAATTATCTACAACTTTTATGTTTAAAGTTTCTTTATTTGAAGTAGAAAAAGCGGAACTAAAAATAGGTCCCAAAATGAATAAATAATGAATTAAATAAAAGGGATCTTTATTGTATTTTAGCCCTTATCTCTCCCTACTTTATTCCTTGTCGACCTAGTCATCGAGATGCCTAGGTCTCGGGGTTTATGGTCATAAAATATTTGCAATATTTTATTCTTTTTTCTTCTCTTTTCTTTATTCTATAATGTTGGCTTTAAAAACCGTAATTTATACAATATTTACACAATAATGCATGAATTCTAAAATGCCTAAATTAACACTATTTACACGCATTTACTAGGGTTTTTAAGGCCAAAATGATAGAATGAAGATGATGAAACGTAGATTCATCATCCCCCTATACTTGCCTTTGCTAGTCCCTAGCAAACACTTATGCAATAAGTGCAGAAAAGAAAAACAAAGAAAAGAAAAAGAAGGAAAATGGATTTAGTTTAATTATCAAACTTGTCTTCACAAAATCAAAGTTTGGAGCTCAAGTTGCACCTTTGGAATTTTAGTGTAGGCAGAACCTTAATTAGAACCGGATTAGAAATCCAATAGCCTTCGAGAATCCCAAAACTCTGCTCAAATCTCCTCTTATAACTATGAATCTGACTCGTACAGTGTAAGTGATGGTGTCTCTCCCAACTAAAATGACAAAGAGACTGACTTCTCCAGTATGACAAACAAATGATTCCCCAATCCAATAACTCATTCCTTGAGGAGCGAGGTATTCCCTTCTAAGTTCAAGTGACAACCAGCTCAAGAGGAGGGGGTGAAGAGAAGAATGGACGGTAGCCAGTGTAGCTACCTATCCTTGGATGCAAGACTAGTTTAGTCAATTCATCCATCTGCAGGCTCACATAATTTGACTTTGAAGCTCAAGCTTGCTTATTGGCTATACGAATATATACACTCCAGCAGGCACTTTTATTTTTGTATAGGCCTGTCCACTTTTTTTGGAGTTTTTTGCTTTTTGTTGTTTTTTAAATACTATTCACAAGAGCATTTACATAAGAAGTTTTTCCTCTTGAACCAGTAGACTATCCCTCTTTTGAAGCTTTATTGCAACCACACTCTCCTGTCCTCAAAACTCATCATCACTGGATGGGTTGGGTCGCACTTCCCTCCCTAGAGTAAGACAAATGTTTCCACTTGTGTGCGTCTCATACCGGCAAATCCAACCCCCTCATCATCCAACTGAGTGGAGCCAAGTGAAAGGTGCAGGTGTCCAAGTTAGGTCATTATCGACAAGAGTGGTGTGTGTGCTCCGAAATACTCTACTTAGGCAGTCAAGAATCCATTGAACCTAGTCTCATGATCCTCATAGAATTAAGTCAACTAGACTTGAAGTACCTCAATTCCAGCTCCTATAAGGTTCCTGTTTAGGTAGATTTAAGGTCCAACCAAGCTCCAATCTTTGGATTTTACTTAGACTTGTTCAGCTATCAAACTCAATCCGAAAAATGCTAATGCTACGCAAATGCTATGTAGAATGCAGAAAATATTTTTATGATGCAATTTTCAAAGATTTTGAACTTTTTATGGATTTTATGAAAAGATGATGCATATGCATTTTTTGGGTTTTTCAAAAAGATTTTTCAAATGTTTTTGGTATTTTGATTTTGCAAATGTTTTTGGGATTTTTGAAAAAAGATTTTGGCTAAAAACTAGGTACAAATATTTACACAGGGATAAATCTTATATTTACAAGAAGTAGATTTTAAGAATTTACAAAGTGTAAGTAGTCAATTTTATAGATATATAAAAAGAACTTTAGGGTGAGATGTGAAGGATATTGACAATCCTTAAGCGCATCACGGAAGCGTGTTGATTGCATCATATGCAATCGGAGCAACTAATCGTACTAGATGCTAGATGCGGCGGAAATTAAAAATTTTAAAACTTAAAGATGAAACCACATGATCACGAGAACACTTCTCGGATCGTTTCATCAAACCACAAGTATAAGGAATACCTCTTGAAGCGTGGTTGTGATCGCAAGATCCCAAAGTAGAGATCCTCCTGTCTCAAGTCCGATCCACGAAGAACGCACTTGCGGGCACGATGATGAGTCGCGTCCATCCTGCAATCCTTGATAAAGATCCAAGCAATGGATCCCTGATTTCGTCAAACGAAATCCGTCATCTTCCTTTAGATTAAGAAACTCAAAAGAAGAAGGAGATCCTCGAGTCGTCGAAGAAGAAGCCGAGAGTCTCTCCTTTCTCAACACAAGATGGACGGCCATCTTTTGGAAGAGAGAAAGAGAGAGGGCGAGAATATGAGAGAGAGAGAGAGTTGTACCCTTGTACAACTCTTAATGATATACCTTGGAAGGCTACCCAAGTCCTCCTTTTATATTAGTTTAGGATCCAATGGATCTCAATCCATGGGACACATGGATCCAACGGCCAGGCTTGGTCCATGTAAAATCAATGACTATAATTGTTGTTGGTTAAAACCAACAACATTTATTTATAATTAAATTAAATATATGTTGCAAAATTATCAACACATTTTTAATTTAATATAAATAAATTAGTCAAGAGATTAATCAAGATAATAAAATGGAGATAATGTAGCCTCCTAAAAATGAGGCGTATTATCTCCTTTTATTATATCATATTATCTCTTAATAATTTGTGATAACTATTATCACATAATTATCCACAAAATTAATTCCAAATTAATTTGTGAATATTTCAATCATGCCATTGAAAAATATGTGAATCAAATTCACAACCCAAACTAATTTGTAAATGGCATTTCCAGTTAATTAACAAATGTGATCCAATCCACATTTAATAATTAACAAATGTTATTTACTAAATTTCTCTCTCTTGAATATATGTATATTATAAATCATATTTATAACACAAATATTATGGATAATAATATCCACATTCTCTAATCCATGATAATTAAATCCCATTTAATTATCTTGGATAATCATTCTCACAATATGAATCATATTCATATTAAGCTTGATCATTAAATCTCATTTAATCATCAAGTTCTTCTTGCTTGGATATGAAGTTCATCAAATGAATTATTCTCGAACCCTTTCAAGAATAATGTGCTTTCTCCACAGATACTTGGAGATAAGGACAGGGTGATTGTA
The DNA here is from genome assembly GCA_037367405.1 of Ottelia alismoides. Taxonomy (NCBI): domain Eukaryota; kingdom Viridiplantae; phylum Streptophyta; class Magnoliopsida; order Alismatales; family Hydrocharitaceae; genus Ottelia; species Ottelia alismoides. The sequence goes on along the minus strand of JAZKJV010002251.1, from coordinate 1,284,494 downwards.
TTGTTCCACGTATAGTGACTTGGATATTGAGATCTTGTCTCAAACCCAGATCTTACGAACCTCCCATAGATGCTTGATTAAATCAAGACCATAAATCTAATCTTCTTATTGAATCTGAATCTCATTCAGACCAATGTCCAATACTTGGACTAAGGTCAGATCGCTTCTCTACTGGAAGGAGTCACTAAAATCCAGACATGTTTCATCACTCCCTCGGAATGGAAGCGTTATGGATATACAATCGTTTATGATCACATCACCCTCAGGTATTCCCAATACCTATACATCCTGCATACTGGAAGACATGGTCAACTCATGAAGATAAAGATCAATTTTCACTGTATTCTCTAGGGTTTGATCACTAAGTTTCTCATTTGATCATTGGGATTAGGTATCGATCATATACTTTCCAAAAGCATATATTCATACCTACGTCTTGATCATATACTTTCCAAAAGTATATATCAAACCTACAAATTCAGTCAAGCTTCCAAGGAGAGACGACCGTGCACGGAATTTAATTCTTCCCAATATCTCATGAGTAAGCTCATGTCTTCCAGTTCAGTAATGAACCTGTATGATCCCTTTGAGAGATCGTATTACTCATATGCCCTTATATGCACACCAACGCGCCGGTGTATAGACCTTAGTTAGGTCAACAACCTATTGGTCTGCCGAATGTACATACTCAGACATATAGCGATACATCTGTCTCCGGTCAGAGGATGTGTGCCTTTGCTGTGACAGCATTCAACATAGGACTTAGGTTATCTCGATCTCGTTAAGTCAACCCGTTAGGTAATCTGACACCTCCGAATCTCTATTCATATGCAGAGGACCTGCATCAAGAGGTCGGTCAGATATCAACCTATGTGAGAAAGGATTGCCATCTCCTACTCAGGCTGGAGATGATCTCTTAACAATCATTTGACGGTGCTTGATGAGTCCTCAATATAACCCTTTAGATATTCATCCAAGCACCAGCCTCTATGATTCAGTTATTGAATCAACAACTGTATGATCATCAAGATGGCCATGGTACATAACCCTAATTGTGCAGAGGGACCTATTATGCAAATTATTTATTCTTCATTTCAGATCAGGGAATGATATTCGCAATAACATTTATTGCATAATGGCTCGTTGTGGTCTCACATGTCCAACAATCTCCCACTAGCCCAAAGAGCCATTAATGGGCTAATCATTTAAACCCACACTCATGTGACAATCATAGGCTATTTAGAAAATTGCTAGGTAAGCTGATCAGTCACTCTGTTCCCAAAAGACCATGCCAAGTCCTTTTACGGCACTTGCATATCCCTAGGTAACAGTGCTCGCATCAAATGCGAATGTTGCATCTAATGCAACCAATACTCAATCTTGACAAAGCAATTATAGTGTCCTTGACACTATTTCTTAATAATTATTATAACCAGTATTTCCATAATCCTTATCAGAATACCCTTATTCTGGGAGATCACTATCTCTTAAGGTATCCACAGTTAAGACCTTTTAGATCTCTATCTATAAAGTCTTAAGCTTTTGAAGATATGACTTTTGAGATCATTATCTCAAAAAATCTTGTCATCTATGAAGATTTTGTTATTACTGCAATCAAGTGTTTTTCTCTCTCCATAGTAGGATTAGCAACACTTTACTACTCCCACTGCATGGCAGATATCTGGCTTTTATACACATTTAGCATACACTTAGCTTCTCGTAACTGATGCACAGGTGCAAGCAGTTCTAGCATTCACTTCCTCAACTCTTTGAGGTGTTATCCCTTTAGATAGGTCAGTACCAAATCTCAAGGGAAGGAAGCCTTTCTTGGAATTTCCAAGAATGGAATATGTCCAAGGTGTACTACAAATGTGACAGTCCCAATACCCTCTTTTCTTTGCTTCTGAACAACTTCAGAACTAAGATCTAAGAGGTATTCTTGAGATCATATCTCAAGGTATGGAATAGCCAGTCTATAAAACACTTATTATCATCCTTATATCATTTCAAGTGATTAGGATATTATCTACATTTAGCACGATGAATATAATGGCACTCCCACTAAGCTTCACATGGTTCATCAAGATTCTATCTGAAATCATAACATTTATAATTTCATCACATCTAATGTTCCAACTGTAAGAAGCTTATTTGAGTCCATAGATGGAGTTTCTTTAGCTTGCACACCTTGCTTTCCTCAACCATGAAGCCCTGGGGTTACTTCATGTGAATATCCTCAGAGAGGTATTCTTAGAGGAATGCAATCTTAAATTACATCTTCAAGATGCAATAGTTAAGTCGTGTAGCTAAGGTTAGCAATATTCTGATGATTTTAAGCATGGTTACCGAAGAGCAAGTCCCATTGCAAGCAATGTCTTCTCTTCTGATGTGTAGCTCATGGCTACGAACCGAGCTTTGAAGGTCTCTACCTTCACATCAGGTTCCCTCTTCTCTTGAAGATCCATTTACACCTTAAAGGGTCTTACCCTTATAGGTGGATCCTCTAGGGTCCATATACAACACTTGTATATGAAGTCTACTTTAGACTTTATTGCTAATTTCCATCTTTCCATGTCATGATCCTTAGGAGCTTCATCACATGAAGTCCAATCATTGTCAGACTTAATAGACACATGGAATACATCCTCAAACTCATTTGAAGAGGTATTAGTGTTTCATCTTTAATTGTCCTTTTAGTTCCCGATTTCAGGAGCCTCATTATATTCTCAAGATTAAATGAGTTCCTTCACTTCATTTTCATCTTGATTCTCAAGAGAGTCATCCTCCAAGAATCACATTCTCAGAGATGAGATCATCTAAGAATCTCAAGGTCATAAAGTAGGTATCCAATACCATTCTCTATTTTCCTAATGAAGCAGCACTCTCAAGTGTTAGATTCCAGCTTACATGCATGGAACCTTATTAAGGATATATAATGTAGTCTCTACTACACATATATACCTGGAAACTAAGGGGATAATTATGCTAAAATTCATCATTGATCAAATCATGTCATACATGATCCAATTGTATCTCCCTACAACTCCATTGAGTTTAGGTGTGTTAGGAGGATTGAGATAGAAATGATATTCATATCTCCATAAGATATTCTTTGAATTTTATCTAACAGGTACTTGCTACCTTGGTTAGATCAACTTCATTTCATCTTTCTTCAAACTTTGGTTCTAAACCAAAATTATGAAATCTTTGAACATTTCAAAGGTTTCTCAGGTGAAGAGAAGAAATCTCATATCATACATTATAGATATCACATAAACATAATGTTTACTATGATATAGATGATCTACATACATCCATATGTATGAGATCTTGAAAATCTCGACATCTAACACCATTCCTAGAGAAGGGTGTATTGGACATTTTACTTTGAATACAATATTCATAAGTATATAAGATTTGAAATTTTAGACATTCTAAAGTTTCATCTCTTACTAGTCTATTGATCAAATCAACAGACAAATGTCCAAGGCTTGATGCCAGATCATTGCCAAATGATCTTCATCCTCCTATTGATCTTATAAGGTTTGATTTTCAGTTTGGAAATCTTAATGAACCATTCATTAATTTTCCAATTTTGTGGAGTCCACTAGATGTTAGATTACTATCTGAAATATTTCCATCATAGCTCTTTATGATAGTTCTATCTCAGAATTCATGTTTATTTCCAACATTTAGAAACAAACAATGAGTGTACTCTACTATCTAGGTCATAGAGACATTCTCCAAGACTAAGGGCTCTCCCACTGAGAATATGAAGTCCATCTATCCAATAGAGATTGTCTCAACAATTGCACCAATATCCATGCGGATGACTATTAAACCTTAAGATCAAATTTCTAATCTTCTAATATATATCTGCAACCAATTGCAAATGTCATTAGAAGATTGGGATACAAATTTTCAGACTTTATCTTATGAAATAAGAAAGTCAGAGTCAATGATTATATGTAGATTATTCCGATGCTCTATCTGAGTCCTTTACTAAGGATTTTAGACAGATTTGATAGTCATACTATCAACACATCAACTTATTGCAGTATTGGCATTCATCCAACTCTTTGGATGTCATATGGAAGTCACAGAAGTAGGTCAACTCTTTTACTTTCCTTCTTACTCGGGTCTGACCCATGCTTCCACTGCTCTCTCTTCATCTATAAATAACCATTGTTTAAGACAAAGAATCTCTTATGTTGAATTCCAAATATTTCAATAGAAGAGCACTTCAACATTTATACATGCTTCATTAAATTCATTCAAAAATGATTATTATGAAGCTTCATGAATGACTTGAGTATAGATCGTAGAATGATGACACTCATCATATCTACATACATCTTAACTCTTAGAGACTTAGGTTCAGGTAGGTATTCAAACATTTTGAATGCATCGTCTCTTTCGAGCCACCATTCTGCATAATGCAGAGAACCATGTCATTCATGATTAAATGTCTAGAGCACATATGTATGCCAAAATATCTTCTTTTATTTTATAAGGATTATTTGACAATTATGATCACCATCGACATGTCACTTCCAAAGTACATTCGATGAAAGATCAAGACTATAGAGACATACAAACCCTAAGGTGATGTCTTATTGTCTTAATTAATTGCCATTCCGCATTATGTTGAGGAAACTTGCACATTGCAACCACATACATTATGTGTTCAATTGCAAGTACAATATCTAGATCATGAGTCCAATCCATGATATTTTACTGGTTATCATTGAGTATAACATTGAGTGGGTTTAATGAAGGATTATCTGAAATAAAAAATTTTGCATAAGGGTATATATATTATACGTACATGTTTTACTTTGATTTAGGAATTTTTATATCAAAGTTGTCTTGCCTTGTAAACACTGAAAGTTCATTCCCTTAATCACTTTCAATGTAAGAGATATTCTTACCATTATATCTCTAGCAAGATCTGGGATCTCCTTTCCTATCTTTGTCGCATCCCAATAATATGAGAACTTACGACTCCGATAAAAAGAAGCGGGAACTCATTCCGCCTTGCAAGTCCAACTTGCATTCCCAATTCGGCCTTTAACACCCGGCCCACTACCCCTAAGATGATGTTGACCCGTTGCTAATTGAACCAACCATCAACGGGATTAGAACTCGCTATGCGCAATCCAATATCACCCCAATAATATGAGGACTCGATATTAGGGTCACTCGCATAAAGAGCCCGATCCAGATGTGCTTGCATACAGGATCTGTCACTTCGGACAGGCGTCTCCTACATACAATCCCTGGCGACGGAACCCTTCGCCTTGACGGGAGACCATGGATGTCACTTGTGTGATCCTCCATCTCATATTCAAATTTTATAATTAATTATCGTGAATCATATTCACATAATTAATTCTTCCAAGGGAATTACACATCTATTCATAATAGAGTGTTTATTGGACATAATTAATTTAATCGCATTAAATTAATCATTAATCCAATCATCAATCAACAAACATGTCTTTTGCTTGAATAGTAGGTATATTCTCAAAGTACGTATTATTCGAATTTTAATAATTAGAAAAATACACATTGACTTTCTCCGGCATTATATAGTCCCTACCCGCTGTCATGGCCACTACCGACGAGAGTGGGACGGACCACATACGTTGCAACCCGCGACCCCAATGCTCTCTGACTAGGCACCATATCCGCCTCGGGAAAGGATAATACCAGATAGATCATCATGTACTTTGAGATGCTCATCGGTTTTTCAACCGAAATTATACCATATAATATACATCAAAACCATTTTGATTATAAGGAGATTTGCTAAACAAATCCACAATCCTATTCAAGCAAGAGGGTTTTCCTGTAAATGTTGTCCTACAACTATTGTAGGATAAACTATGGTTTTCATGAAATCAATGTTTGTTGATATACCAATGATCAAGATCTATTATCTCATCATTGTGGTTTAGGCAAATGTCATTCAATGAAATAATTATCTCTTTAAATACTTCACAAATATTTATCACTAATTATTCCAGAAAATTAACAACTAATTTTCATCATAATAATTGAATGACTTATCACAAGGTTCACGATCAAAAATGTTAATTTCCAGCAGTGACCCCCAATCACTAAAATTAACTTATCTTGATCAATTTAAATCCAAAAAATGCAAACTCAGTTTCCAAAGATTGCCTATTTGATTTATTAAAGAACCCAAGTGATAATTCACGCATTTCAAGGCAGATTAAAACCGTAATTATCTCATTAATCATGTTTAAATCCGCAGTTCCCGCAACAGTGAATATAGTCATATTCAAATATCCATATCTTGAGAAAATGAAGTCCAAATTTCAAAAACTCAAATCCTGTGGTTTCCTTAATTAATGGGGAACAAAAATTGAAAATTTCTTGTTTAGACATTTTAAACAGTACTGGAAATTTCAATTAGACAGAGGTACGAAAATTGAAATGCAGAAAACAAATTCGCAACCCTTTCAAGAACCAAATCGTCTAAGGTCTTTTGATCATATCCAAAACCTTATTCAACCTATGGCTCTGATACCACTTGAAGGATATTGAGAATTCTTAAGCACATCACGGAAGCGTATTGATTGCATCATATGCAATCGGAGCAACTAGTCGTACTAGATGCTAGATGCGGCGGAAATTAAAAATTTTAAAACTTAAAGATGAAACCACATGATCACGAGAACACTTCTCGGATCGTTTCATCAAACCACAAGTATAAGGAATACCTCTTGAAGCGTGGTTGTGATCGCAAGATCCCAAAGTAGAGATCCTCCTGTCTCAAGTCCGATCCACGAAGAACGCACTTGCGGGCACGATGATGAGTCGTGTCTGTCCCGCAATCCTCGATGAAGATCCAAGCAATGGATCCCCTGATTTTGTCAAATGAAATCCGCCATCTTCCTTTAGAGTAAGAAACTCCAAAGAAGAAGGAGATCCTCGAGTCGTCGAAGAAGAAGCCGAGAGTCTCTCCTTTCTCAACACAAGATGGATGGCCATCTTTTGGAAGAGAGAAAGAGAAAGGGCGAGAATATGAGAGAGAGAGAGAGAGTTGTAACCTTGTACAACTCTTAATGATGTACCTTGGAAGGCTACCCTAGTCCTCCTTTTATATTAGTTTAGGATCCAATGGATCTCAATCCATGGGACACATGGATCCAACGACCAGGCTTGGTCCATGTAAAATCAATGGATATAATTGTTCTTGGTTAAAACCAACAACATTTATTTATAATTAAATTAAATATATGTTGCAACATTATCAACACATTTTTAATTTAATATAAATAAATTAGTTAAGAGATTAATCAGGATAATAAAATGGAGATAATGTAGCCTCCTAAAAATGGGGCGTATTATCTCCTTTTATTATATCATATTATCTCTTAATAATTTGTGATAAATATTATCACATAATTATCCACAAAATTAATTCCAAATTAATTTGTGAATATTTCAATCATGCCATTGAAAATATGTGAATCAAATTCACAACCCAAACTAATTTGTAAATGGCATTTCCAGTTCATTAACAAATGTGAATCCAATCCACATTTAATAATTAACAAATGTTATTTACTAAATTTCTCTCTCTTGAATATATGTATATTATAAATCATATTTATAACACAAATATTATGGATAATAATATCCACATTCTCTAATCCTTGATAATTAAATCCCATTTAATTATCTTGGATAATCATTCTCACAATATGAATCATATTCATATTAAGCTTGATAATTAAATCTCATTTAATCATCAAGTTCTTCTTGCTTGGATATGAAGTTCATCAAATGAATTATTCTCGAACCCTTTCAAGAATAATGTGCTTTCTCCGCAGATACTTGGAGATAAGGACATGGCGATTGTATTGTTCCACGTTTAGTGACTTGGATATTGAGATCTTATCTCAAACCCAGATCTTACAAACCTCCCATAGATGCTTGATTAAATCAAGACCACAAATCTAATCTTCTTATTGAATCTGAATCTCATTCAGACCAATGTCCAATACTTGGACTAAGATCAGATCGCTTCTCTACCGGAAGGAGTCACTAAAATCCAGACCTATTTCATCACTCCCTCGGAATGGAAGCGTCATGGATATACAATCGTTTATGATCACATCACCCTCAGGTATTCCTAATACCTGTACATCCTGCATACTGGAAGACCCATGGTCAACCCGAAGATCAAGATCAATTTTACATTGTCTTCTTTAGGGTTTGATCACTAAGTTTCTCATTTGATCATTGGGATTCGGTATCGATCATATACTTTCCAAAAGCATATATCATACCTAGGTCTTGATCATATACTTTCCAAAAGTATATATCAAACCTACAAATTCAGTCAAGCTTCCAAAGCGAGACGACCGTGCACGGAATTTGATTCTTCCCAATATCTCATGAGTAAGCTCATGTCTTCCGGTTCAGTAATGAACCTGTATGATCCCTTTGAGAGATCGCATTACTCATATGCCCTTATGTGCACACCAGTGCGCCGGTATATAGACCTTGGTTAGGTCATCAACCTATTAGTCTGCCAAATGTACATACTCAGACATATAGCAATACATCTGTCTCCGATCAGAGGATGCGTGCCTATGCTGTGACAGCATTCAACATAGGACTTAGGTTATCTCGATCTCGTTAAGTCAACCCATTGACCTAACTAATCTGACACCTCTGAATCTCTATTCCTATGCAGAGGACCTGCATCAAGAGGTCGGTCAGATATCAACCTATGTGAGAAAGGATTGCCATCTCCTACTCAGGCTGGAGATCATCTCTTAACAATCATTTGATGGTGCTTGATGAGTCCTCAATCTAACCCTTTAGATATTCATCCAGGCACCTGCCTCTATGATTCAATTATTGAATCAACAACTGTATGATCATCAAGATGGCCATGGTACATAACCCTAATTGTGCAGAGGGACCTATTATGCAAATTATTTCTTCTTCATTTCAGATCAGGGAATGATATTCGCAATAACATTTATTGCATAATGGCTCGTCGTAGGCTCACATGTCCAACAAGATGTATATATTCCTCAAACTTATTTGAAAAGGGTTTTACAAACAATTTTGAAAACTATAGTCCAAAATAATTTTTACAAATTTTTTTTTACAGCATGTACACATATTTGAAAATCATTTTGCAAAGGTTTTCCAAACAGTATATATAGATTTTTCAAACATTTTTGTAACCATTTTTCAAACATTTGCATATAGTTTTTCAAATATTTTTATTTCACACAAAGAAAATAATTTTTCAAACAACATGTCTTACAAAGGTTGGAAACATGTACCAAAACATTTTCCAAATAGTTTTCAAAAGATTTTTCAATAAGATTTTCAAACTATTTTTCAAACATTTTGGAAAAAACATTTTCACCCAATTTATTAATCAGACTATACAAAAAGAATTTGAGGAATAATTAACATCTTTTTATTAAGGATTTTTAATGAATTTTATAAGTATAATTAGCCATAGTGATTAATAAAAATACGAAAGTACGAGTTATGGATAAAGTATATATGAAGTATATACGATCCCCCATAATTAGTTTAAGCTATGTCCTCATAGATCAGAGAGAAAAAGAGTAGACATAACTCGTATTGAGTATAGAAAAGTCTAAATAATAAACAAACAGAGAAATGAATGAACGAATGAGAAGTTGATCATCCCCCCTGTACTTAGGATCAAATAATCCTAAGTATAGGAGACTGTACACAAAGCAGGGAGGGTCAAGGGTAGGAATGAACAAATCATACTCAGACAGTCTCTCCCTATACTTAGGTTAAGATATACCTAAGTATAGATAATAAGAGGAGACAGCGGAGAGGATCAAAGAATAGAAGAAATCGCGGTGCACACCCCTCTATACTTAGGACAAAGTACGTCCTAAGTATAGCAGACTGACAAAAAGGGGTAACACCTTTTCGGTAGATAAAGAAGATAGAAAAGGAAAAGAAGAAAAGAGATCAGAAGATGGAAAAAGATAGAGAAGGATGTACACACCACTCCCCCATACTTAGGGTAAAATAAGCCCTAACTATAGGCAACAACAGGAGTGATGAAACGGAACGATGAGAGAACACTCGGCTCTTCCACCACCCTCTACTTAGACAAAGCACTTCCTAAGTAAAGCAAACACGAGAATTTGTGGACGAGCAATACGGGAAAGGGACATAGATGAAACAAATGTGAATATACAACAAAGTGGATGTACAAAGGATCAAGAAGGTCAAAAGCAAACCTTCTTGCAGGACCGCTGAGGAATAGATCTAGTGTGGTGCAGGTCGACATCGGGGTCCTCAGATGACACTAACTGATTAGGGTCGATAGGATGTCGATCCTCAGTGGCCCTAGGGTGTGAAGGCACAGACGGAGTAGTGGAATAAGTACGACTAGGTCCGGCCTTGGGAGTCTCACTTATATCAAAGTGGAATGGGACGAACTCATCATCATCGAAAGAAGTGTAATCAGTGTCGTCCTGCGAGGTCTCATCTAGGTCAAAATCAAAAGGGATGAACTCATCAGTGGAAGTAGTCGAACTCTGTTCGTCCTCTACAATCTCAATCGGATCATCCCGAATTCCTGAATAAAAGCAACCAAATCAAATTCGGCCTTAGTCTCATCTGAATCCAAGTGAACAGGAACGGACTCATCAGTGAAAGTAGTCAAGTCATGTCTGCCCTGTATAGTCTCTAAATCTTCCCTCCGCTCAATCGTATCAATCGTGTAGATCCCGCTGATGTCATCAACACATTGCCAAGTCCCAGAAAAAGGAACTCCAAGGTCCATGCTTTCCAAGTCTTCCTCCTTGGAGAGGAATTCTTCGGTCTCAGTGGAATCCAACATGCAACAAAAGTCTCTGATAGTCTCATCAAGGTCATGGTCCTCAGGTTCATCCAAGATAGGTGTAGTCACATCAGGTGCAGGTCTCGGATTGGCAGTGGGTGCAGTGATGACCACTTCGCTCTCATCAATAGGACGGAAGCGAATCTCTCCTAATTTATAGTCAATAATGACCCTCGCAGAGGTGAGGAATAGTCTTCCTAGGATGATTGGAGAGTGCTCCCCTGTGGAGGTCTCCGTGGGCAATACGATAAAATCAATGGTGTAGCTCATGCCCTGAATACAAATCACAACATTTTCAAGGATACCCTTTAGACTCTTGATGGATCCATCAGCAAACTGAACTGTCATCTTGGTCTTCTTGAGAGGCCCTAAGTGAAGAGACGGTACCAGTGAGAAGGGTAGTATACTAATAGAAGCCCCACCGTCGAGGAGAGTGTGATCACATGTGAAGTCAGAGATGGTGCAGCTAATGAAAGGTGTGGCAGTGTTCCTCTTCTTAGGAATGGGATGGTGTGTGATGGTGTGGGCAGTGGTCATGGTCAAGATATAACGCTCAGATCTGCTCCTCCGCTTTCTCTTCCTGAGAAGAGGAGTAGATAAATCAGTCATGGCATGCTGAAGTGGGGCACGGATGATCTCATGAATAGTAACAATCACTTCGGGTTCAGTCAATAATTTGTAAATTTTTGGATCTCCTCCATACATGGGAGGAAATCAGAATCATCATATACACAAGGCATGCCAAGAGCAATCTGTACAGCGGCATCCTCAGGGTCAGAGGTGGGTCCGGGTGTGAATGGATGTATGGTCAAGGGATCTGGCAGGTGGGCACTCTCCTCACAGTCTGACTCAACCATAGATCTCCCAAACTCTTTTTGGATTTTTAAAATTTTCTCATTTTTTTGTATTTTTGGTGATTGCAAGCTCTCATGGAAATCCTCGAGTAAACACATATCATCAAATGGTGGAATATCATGGTCTCTCTTATTTATGCTAGTGAGGTTGTCAATCCTCTGTTCCATATGATCCATCGTCTGGGTCAAGTGCTCAAGGGTGGACTCCATGAAAGATGACTCCAACATATCAGTCTCGGGTGGATGTGAAGGGAAATGTGAAGGTGGACGTGGATAAAAGTCTGAGTCCTGAATCTGCGGCTGAGGAGGATATGTACAAAACTCAAGAGAAAAGTCCTCCTGGAAAAAGAGAGGTAGATTTGCTGGAGTGAATGAGGGATCCGTAAAGTCCAGACAAAATACACTCCAGTCGACCATCTCGAAACAAAAGGAAAATGATCGGGAGAACACGACGGTCAAGTCAAGAGAGGTGAGAAAAAGGCGCAAATGTGCAAAGGTGATCTAGAATGCATACAAGCAATAACAAGCAAACTCACACAAAACAAACCCTCAATTCACCTACTCAACTAGATAGAGACCGTAAAAGAACGATCTTTTTATCTTGCCTATTTTAGAGTTAGGTGAGAAGTCCAAAATATTACACAAACACTTAGGGGTTGAAATGGGATTTGGGCACTAATTCTTAGTGTGTGCGTGAGCAAGTAAAAGCAAAGACAATGAGAGGATTACTCGTCCCAATACAAGATTGTTCTTTTTGGTCTTTTTTAAGATCAAGTAATTTTAGCAGTCCTAATTTTATTTGTTATCACTTTTTTGGATTTTTAGTGATAAATGCACGAGCCTAACGATGGATTAATTTTAATTAGCATCTAGGTGGTCAAAATCAGAGGGAGAGTCGGAAAAGAAATGCAAGCAGCAAATCAATGATGTATGCTAAAGAGAAATGCTCACCTTGTCTCCAGCACTCTACATGCAAAGATGCTCAGCAGAATTGAAACCTATCTATATGTAATTGCAAGCCTGTGAAATTGCCCTAAGTTTCAGAAATTTCTATTAGCGTGAAGACCCAATGATAATGACTTAGAATGAAACCGAAGTGTCCGATCTTGGAGTCTCCTCGGTGCCCACCATAATGGCTCCTGTAAGCACTGTATGGAGAACCCTCGCGACGCGGTGGTTCTGAGACTAAGTGAGAAACAATTCAAAATTTGACTAAGTCCAAACGAATCTATAGAAGCACGCAATGGTATTATGTGTTTGGCCTTAATCTGTCGCAAGCAATCCTTAAACTAAGGGCTCAATCACACAAAATAAAGAAAACAAAACTGGAAAACAAAGGGAAAAAGGCGATAAAACCGAAAAAACTGTGGTGAGCCCCCAAGTGAACAATCACTTGGAAATTGGGCCCGAAAGTTCAAAGTCAAGAGAACCTGTTTTATTACTAATAGTAGGTCTCTCTCTCTCACACACACAAATTACACAAGTAAATAAATGCACAAAAAAGGCTCAAAATGTGACTGTCTTCTCAAGTCCTTCGAGCTTCCTTTAATGCAAGGTCAGAAGTCGCACACCGCCTTCACGTGGGTGCACAGGCACCTTGAGTAGAGCGCCACCCTCGATCTGTGGTTCCTCACACAAAGTCAACAAGAGAGAGGTGATTAGACAAGTCACACAATTATATCAAATAAATGAGCATATAAATAAGGTAAAAATACAGACAAGTAATCACAATCAAGCAAAAAGTCGATCTATGTGTTGTTGCTCCCCGGAAACGATGCCATTTGTCTAACGCAAAAATCGGGAGGTCGTGTTAACTCACAAAGCAAATCAACAGTCGTTGAGTTGACCTCGCATGAATTCCGGATTAAAACAAAAATTAACCCAGAATAAAGATCAAACAATGAAAAGCGGTGCAGAGTTAAAATTTATTATAACTCTACTACAAAGATGTGTATAGGTGCAAGTATGTGTAGAGTGTCGAACACAGAAAGCAAGCAGGTAGATTGGGGCAATCAAGCTCAAAAATGAATGTGATGTATTTGTCTATACAAGTGCTATATTTTTGTGGGCTTATGGTTTTATATTTTTTATTTAATTTTTGATTTTATATTTTTATATTTTATTTTTTTAACAAGGATACGAAACTATATAGGATATATATATACAAGAGATGTGAGAGAGAGATAAAATGTTTTTATGATTTTTCTGTATTTTGTTAATTTATTTATTTTTAAAATAAAAAATACTTAAATCAGTGAATAAAATTGATGTCCAAAATTAAAATTGAGATGAAATATATCAAATAATGACAAAAATTCTCCAAATTAATTTTAAAAATAAATATAATAATATAAAGAAAATTCAAGAATAGAAATTATAATTTTTGGATTCTATGGATTTTATATATTTTAATGAAGGTTTTTGAGAATTTTTCTATTTTTATGAGTTTTCTTTTGTATTTTTTAGTGATTTTTGGTATGTAGGTAAAAAATGCAAAAAAAACACACAAAATATAATTTTTTGGAATTTTTCAAAAATGTTTTATAATTTTTATGCATTTTTTAATGCAAATAGGGAAGAAAATGCATGTTTTTGAATTTTTATAAATAATAAAAGGATGCAAAAATGTAAAATAAATATATGGCGTGATTGAGAAACAAAACACGATCACAATGATATTTTTTAGGATTTTTTAGAGATATATAGATGCATGAAATAAATAGAGACAACAAAGAGAAACTACACTACTAGTAAGGGCATTTTTGTAATTAGCATAAAGCTTAAGGGTCACTGTGCAAATTTCCAACAAAACTATAACCTATTAAAAATATTTAAGGTCCAATCACAAATCAGCAAAAACCCAGGGATGTTCCTGCAAAAATGCCAAAGCACGTGCGTTGCCACGCGCACTTGGCAAGGCCAAATAGTAATTATAAAAAATCTGTGGTTGATTTGCAAAACATCTAAAAGGTTTACACTTAATGTAAAAAATTTAGTACTAAATGCAAATAACGAAACCTAAAGGGGTCTCTTTGCAAAATGGCCACTCCCCTCATGCGCACAGGCACGTGAGGTGACGTGGCCGGGATTAATGTGGCAATAACCAGAGGTTCAAGGGTTTTAATGTAAATGTTATAAAATAACTAAACTGTTGATGAAAGTTTAAAAAATTAATTATTAATGACAAAAATGGGCAAGGGTATAGCGCAAAATTACCCAACACCTGCTGATCCAACGACCGAAAGCGATTCACTTCAGACACGTGGCGGCGATCCAATGGTTGATACCGCCTCACAATCGAATGACGCTCCTTACTTCACTAATCCACATGTCAGGACACGGAGCCCGATGACGGTTCGGCGCAGACAGTGGTGATTAGATCTCCGAAGCTGATCGAGCGTTGGTTGTGTACAGAGATCAGTCGGTGGTTGTAGTACTGGAGGAGCAGTTCTTGATCCGACAGTGAAGGATGCGGATGGAAGAACCAACGAAGAACTTGGTCGCGTCAAGATTAGATTAAGTGCTGGGCTTTCTTCCAACTGCCGTACCCTCGACCGAAGGTGCGTTCGACTCCTGTAACTTCTCCTCGACGCCCAGGTGGCTCCAAGAGGTCCGGGGGCCGACGATCAGGCCACTGGAGCTCACGCTCCCTCAGCCGTCCTGGGGGTGCTCTAGAAGGTGAATTCGAGGCTCAGATGCCTCCTTTAGATCCTGCAAAGGAGATACAACACGATAGCACACAATGGCAAACATCCTATATTTTATTGGTGAATGGATGGCGGGCGTGGAGTTGGTGAAGGTCGCCGGAGCTAAAGGGCTCCGGCGAGGAGTTCGAGAGCGGGATCTACACTAACGATTCAATTAAATGACAAGATAAATGCACTAAAAAGAAGCTAGAACTATGACTAACTAATAAGCAAGAAAAATGGACAGAAAGCAACCTCGACTCGGTCTGGGCTGAGGAGATAAGAGCTCGCGGCTAAAGGCCGGAGATGGGGGGTGGAGACGACTCCACGGTCGCCTAACCATGCCTCTAGGGAGACGGAGGATCTCCTATCACGAGCTCCAGTCTAGAACTCTCCAAAGAGAGGGAAGAAGACAATCAAAGAGGGTTCAATTGGTCAAGAGATGCTCGAGTGGATTTTGAAAAAGGGAGGCGAGTGGCTCCAAATATCGAGGATTCTGGAGCACGCAAGCGATCCAATCCCCAAGATGGACCCTAGGCATGTAAGATCAATCTATAGGGAGAAAAAGTCCTCAAGAGGGTGACATCAAATAGTGAAAGGCGAGCCCTCGAAAAAATCAAGAAAAATGTGGAGAAACGAGGTGTGACAGGGAACAGACGGGCAGGTCAGAGAGTTGACCTACGGGCAATGCTCGGACGCTCATGGTTGGTCCAAGTGGACCAACCAGGAAAAAGCCCTGGAAAATATTTGTAAATTCATTTACAAATAATAAATGATTTAATTAATTTTAGGTTATTAAAAGAAAAATGTTTATTATTTTATAAATTATTATACTATGATTTTTATTTATTTTTTAGGGGTATAAAATTATAAGTTACCTTTTTAGAGGTATAAAATTATAAGTTACCTTTTATAGGTTATATACATGTATATTCATCTATATATTTTAATATTTTTTATTTTGTATTTTTATTTTATTAATTTTGTTTGTTATTTTATATATTTATAACTTAATTTTATGAACATAAATAAATATTTATTTTATTTTCCTGAAGAATTTTGTAAAGCTCAATAAATAGATGTTTTATTCATATAGGTATAGTTATAGGTATTTCATCTATGTATTGTATACATTTATTTTATTTTTGTATTTCCTTTGTGTTTTTATTCCATTTTTAATTTACATATGTACTATAGATATTATTTGCAAAATTACAAAAATACAAAATTAAAAAATAATGAATAATAAATAAAATGAATATTTTAATTTGTATAAGTATACAAGTGGGGTCCAAAACTCAACTTTCAAACCATAACTCGGAAAATATGAAACTACCTTCATTAAATAGCTTATTGAAAATTATATACAATTAAAGATGATTTTGATACATTTCAAGTTTTTATTTGAGAGATACAGGTCTGGGAAGTTGGGATTCTGGAATCTTATTCAGAGTATAACTTTTTATCTGTACATTATTTTAATGTGAAATCAATTCTATATTTTTCTATATTTAATTATCTACAACTTTTTTGTTTAAACTTTATTTATTTGAAGTAGAAAAAGTGGAACTAAAAATAGGTCCCAAAATGAATAAAGAATGAATTAAATAAAAGGGATCTTTATTGTATTTTGGCCCTTATCTCCCACTACTTTATTCCTTATCAATCTAGTCATCGAGATGCCTAGGTCACGGGGTTTCGGGTCATAAAATTTTTGCAATATTTTATTCTTTTTTCTTTTCTTTTCTTTACTCTATAATTTTATCTTTTAAACCGTATTTTATACAATATTTACACAATGATGCATGAATGCTAAAATGCCTAAATTAACACTATTTACACGCATTTACTATGGTTTTTAAGGCCAAAATGATAGAATAAAGATGATGAAATGTAGATTCATCAATACATAATCAAGCGACAGCTATATAGGCAGCGGTAGCTAGTGGTGGCTCGAGGATGGAGGTGGCAGGGAGCGGTGCTACATCTTCATCGAAAGGTGGTCCAAATCGTTAGTCATACCTGTAGAAGATGATGGCACTCAAGTTGTATCTCGTTTATCAAGTGAAACATAGGAACTTCACTACGGAAAAGCGATATGGGTTCCTTAACGTAACTGTTGGAGAGGCGATAAGATCTTGTTGACGTAATAGGTAGGACTATAGATTACGCGGGAGGAACATGAAGTAAGGAGGAAGATCAAATTGGGGTTCTATCGGAAGTACAAAAAGAAGGCAAAATGGGAATCATAGGATTTGATTTCAGTGTAAGAAAAAGAAGAGCAGAAGAAAAACTATAGGAAAAAGTAGAAGAAGAGGAAAATAGGAAGTTGAAGAAATGGGTCATATCGTAGTGTTCTTGATTAGGTGTTCATCTGTGAAGGAAGATTGATGCTCCAAATGTCGCTCGAATCTTGCGACATGTTGCACGAGCTCAACAACACTTCTAAGGTTCGGAACGATGAAGTATCTTCACCGCATCATGCTTCAAAGCAGAATGGTCATCATCTCTGAACCATAGCTCTGTCGATTGAGGAATGATGGGGATGGACCTATCCCTCTCGTAGTTGAAGGGGAAGGAAAAATGCAGGTGGATCAAGTTTTTATAAGATGGCAACTGGATTTCAACAAAGGAGCGGAAAGTGGTTAATGAATCAGCCATACATATTCTTTATACATCATTTCTATTCTATACTCCTAATCCAAAATGAAAAAAAATCATGCAATAACAAAACTAAATCAAGAAATAATTGAGTATTATAATATGTAAGTAAGTCTAAGAAATAAAAAAAATAAATTGTCTGAAAATAAGAAGTTAAAATCATGTACATAATCACATGTGAATAAGCACATACTTCTTAGTTTTTTTCCAATAAATTTATGTTAACTTGAAATGACAGGAAAATCAACCCCATTGTGTACATAACACCGACCATAATAAAAATATTAAAAAAACTAACATGTAAATATCTCAAATAAACATAAACTCTAGTTGAGAAATCGAAAGTTATAAGTTGAATAACTCCTCTGTATACTCTTCTATGAAATTGTACTCATCTTTGACTTAAAAGTACGAAATTATCCAATAAACAAGACCAAATTTGTATGAATCGGAGTTCATATGTGAAACTTGGATTTTGAGACCTAAGTGTTTATTGTATATACCTATTGACTTTGATCTATTATCTTACATAAATACTTTTACCTTTTCATTTTATTCCTTTTCATTTCTTCTCACTAATTTATGATCTAACTGATTGTAAAAAATTAAAATCTAAAAAAATCATAAATTCCATAAAAAGAACAAAGTTTAACTTGTGTATTTTAACTCGTTATACATATATATTTCTTATTTTATCTTTATATCATCTTCCTTAATTATTAAAATTGAAAAAATATAATAATTTTTATATATATTTCTAATACTTTTAAATTATATTGTGTATATTATGTGAAAAGTAATTTAAATAAAAAATATAAAATAAGTAAAAAAAACATATGTTTTATACTTATAAAGTATCTCAAAATTTTGTATTTTATATATATGACTTATTATGTTTTTGAATTTTCGAGAAAAATGTTGATCTCATCAAGGTCTACATTTTTTAATTTTAACTACTTTTTTTAGATTATTTGATTTTTATTTCTTTTAGTTCATTTTTAATTTATTTGGTCAACTCCGGCTTAATGGCCCACTTGAGTGACTCTTATTAACGTGCTTCCCATTCCACTTGAGCGCTCTAGCAAACCCTCATTGACCCCTGTGGTAGTTCTTTATTTCTCTAATATTTTCAAGATGACACACACACACAAGAATATATCATAGTTGCTCCCATGTTCTTTGTGATTGCAGACTGCAAGTGAGGATTTCATCTCGACGTGTCTACGAAGCATCATCGATTTCAAGGAAAGTAAAAAAACCTAGCTTTATTGCTAAACTTTGTTAAAAAGTTCTTGCATTATTTATTTTCATTTATGTTGAAAGTTATAATCTGCAGAAAGATTTAACTGATAATTTCCAAATATGAACATTCTATTCTGATCGATCAACTTTTATCAGTGATCAACCAGGCCATTTTTACTAGTCGATCGTGCCTAATAGATCATAATTTGTTAACATGATAAATAACAATTTAAATTCTTTCAAATGGTCATGAACTGATCGATCATGGCCTTTTGACCATATCCATCATTTGCAATTGATTGACCGCCTTAATTTTATTGTAGATCACTTTAGAATTCTTCTCAGATTTCATATGTAAGGAACCCCAAACCCATTGTTAGAAGAAACACAACTCGATCAACCACTCCTACTTTCTCTAGAAAGGAATGAAGCTCTCTCTGAGTGATTTCCTTGACTATTATCTCTCATGTTCATCGATTCAATCGATCTTTTTAAGAGGAATATGGTCAGTTTATAGACGTAAAGCAAACTACCATTTCATTAAGGTTCGATCACTCACCATTGCTTAAGTTTTTCTAATTGGAGTCAGAACACTTTTGACGACCTTCTCAGCATAGTGATATTTATTATTTATTTGATACTAATTATTATCCTCTGCAATCTGTGATATAATTACTATGTTATATCTATAAACTTGGTGTAATTATATTCTATTGATTTATCCCTAGATATCACTATTATATATTGGATAATAATTTCTTGACATCTATGGATATAAAATTCCTATGGAAAAAATTATTACATTATATCCTTTTGTTTCTAGTCAAACCTTTATGTAGAACTTTACGTATTTTATCTTAAGTTGCAGTAAAACTCATGGACGTGAGATATACAAGAAAGCAAGAAGAAAGTTGAAGCACGCATATTCTTTTGCTTCAACTACAATGTTTGCTATATAGTGTTGATCTTGGTGTATGATCCAAGATTGTAAAGCAATAACTTTTTAAATGTCTGAGATATTGTTTAATCGTTCAATACCCTGTGTATTCTCTTGCGGTCCACACAAAGCTGGACCACATTCAATGATCTCCAGCCAAAGCACATACCCGTGCCATGTCAGTTACAACATCAGAGAAAAATGGAGAGATCCCCCATGTACAACAAGTCATCACACACCACCACATGGCTACATTGTGGACACCAGATCAACCTTCATCAGGTGGTAGGACAATTACCTTTGAGAAGAGGACAAGGCCCATTTGATCAAAGAAATGGGAATGGGTCGCATGATTGTATCATTCCCCTACTGTAACGTAGGGGTTACATTGAATGAGGAATTGATGACCCGGATAGGGGGTCGGGGATAGTCAGCCCCTATTCGGGTACGTCCATTTGCAAAAAACGATCCACTCACCAAAAAAGGTGTGTATCTTGGTTGCTCGATGAGATCAATGCATCGAGTGCACACTGCACATGATTTGGAAAAAGTGCATGCATGCGCTCGAACTTCTCTTTAATTGCAAAGAAGTATCGCTCACATAATCTAGGTCACATGATTTGGAATTTTACTTCTGCACTCTCCATATAGTATAAAATCACATAGAAGTCCCGCTTTTAAGGTTTTTTACAGAAGCGCGCCTGACAGGAATAAAGAATTACATAGAGGACCCATAAATGGTTAATTTAAACTTTACTTAATTGCACTGATATCCCTACAAATATTGCATATTATCTAGCATATTATTTGTCCAAATCTTGATATTAGTATTATTGGATTGTCATCTTAATAATACTTTGTTCAACATATTGTACAGAGTTGATAAGCATCTATTTTTTGAATTCAATCTTGATTTAGAATTGTTTGAGTTACATTAAATTCAATTTACCTCAAAAAATCTCATACAAATTTGGAAAGAGAATAAAAAATATAAACTTTCGATACTAAAATCATTAAATTTCATGATCATATGCTCTCTGAATAAATTATTCAGTGAAATCCAAATTTGATTTCTCATTGATCGATATAGTAATATCTCTTTAAAAAAATCATATGTGCCAATTTGATTGATCTATAATTAATTTTTTTGAGATTATTTGTTTGGACCAAAAATTCATTAACTGCTAAACAGGATATATGTGAAACTACATTTTCATCTCATCCATCTCATTTTAGAAGTCTACAAAAAATTATGTGTATCATATCACCATCATTTTCATAACATATTTTTGTTTTACAAAATATTATATTTTCATCATTTAAATTGCAAAATACGATAAATATATCCATTACTACATATTTATTCATTCCACCTTTCATCAAAAAATCCCAAAAATGTTTTTACAAACTTAATTGCATATAGTTTAGGAGAAGTTTATCATATTTGATTTTCAATCTTGTCTTGATATTAAATTTATTTTTTTAAAAAGATATAAAAGTGACTTGGAAGCCACATTCATTTTGCATTTCTTTACTCATTGCATTCAGAAAAATCAAAAATAATAATTGCAAAAATATAGAAAATAATAAAATGCATTATGTAATAATTTGAATTGTTATTTTATATGAAATACTTCCAAGATCGCATGTTGTCTCCTTGAGTTCGACCTTGGGACTTGTTCAAGTAAAATAAACAAATGACCACTTGATGTTAATTTCTGACATTATTTCTTCTATGATTTTTTTATTAATCTCTTTTTACCACATGATATAAAAATATAATACTATATAAATAAGAGTGTTAAAAGCTGCATCTTCACATTGCTTTTTTCGATACACAATCAAACGACAACTATATAGGCAGAGGTAGCCAAAGGTGGCTCGAGGACGGAGGTGGCAAGGAGCGGTGCCAGATCTTCATCAAAAGGAGGTCCAATTCCTTAGGCATACCTACAGAAGATAATGGCGCTCAAGTTGTATATCATTTATCAAGTGAAACAGAGGAACTTCACTGGGGAAAAGGATTATGCATTCCTTAACGTAACCGTTGGAGAGGTGCTAAGATCCTGTTAACATAATAGGTAAGATTATAGATTATGAGGGAGGAACATGAAGTAAGGAGAAGATCAAATTGGGGTTCAATCGAAAGTAGAAAAAGAAGGCAAAATGGGAATCATAGGATTTGATTTCAGTGTAAGAAAAAGAAGAGCAGAAGAAAAACAATAGGAAAAAGCAGAAGAAGGGGAAATAGAAAGATGGAGAAATTGGTCACATGGTATTGTTCTTGATTAGGTCTTCACTTGTGAAGGAAGCTTGATGCTCCAAACGTCGCTCGAATCTTGCGACATGCTACACGAGCTCAACAACACTCATAAGGTCTGAAATGATGAAGTATCTTTACTGCATCATGCTTCAAGTCAGAATGGTCATCGTCTCTCAACCATAGCTCTGTCGTTTGAGGAATGAGGGGGATGGACCTATCCCACTCATAGTTGATAGGGAAGTGAAAATGTAGATGGATCAAGTTTTTCTATAAGATGGCAACTTGATTTCAACAGAGGAGGGGGAAGTGGTTGATGAATCAGTCATACATCTTCTATATATCATATTTATTCTATACTCCTAATCCAAAATGCAAAAAAAACTCATATAATAATAAAACTCACACAAGAAATAATTGAGTATTATAACTTGTAAATAAGTCTAAGAAATAAAAAATAAATTGCCTGAAAATAAGAAGTTAAAAACATGTACATAATCACATGTGAATAAGCACATACTTAGTTTTTTTCCAATAAATTTATGTTAACTTGAAATGACATGAAAATTAACCCCATTGTGTACATAACACCAACCTTAATAAAAATACAAAAAAAACTAACATGTAAATATCTCAAATAAATGTAAACTCTAGTTGAGAAATCGAAATTTATAAGTTGAATATCTCCCTCGTACGCTCTTCTATGAAATTGTACTCACCTTTGAGTTAAAAGAACGAAATTATCCAATAAATAAGATCAAATTCATGGGAATCGGAGTTCATATGTGAAACTTGGGTTTTGGAACCTAATTGTTTATTGTATATATCTACTTACTAGATCTATTATTTTACGCAAATACTTTTACCTTTTCATTTTATTCCTTTTCATTTCTTCTCACAAATTTATGATCTAACTAATTGTAAAAAATTAAAATTTAAAAAAACGTAAATTCCATAAAAAAGACCAAAAATTAACTTGCGTATGTTGACCCATTATACTTATATATATGTGCGTGTGTGTGTGTGTGTGTGTGGGTGTGTGTGTGTGTGTGTGTGTGTGTCTGTGTGTGTGTGTGTGTGTGTGTGTGTGTGTGTGTGTGTGTATTTCTTATTTTATCTTTATATCATCTTCCTTAATAATTAAAAATTGAAAAAATATAATAATGTTTAAATATATTTCTAGTATTTTAAAATTATATTGTGTATATTATGTGAAAAGTAATTCAAATAAAAAATATAAAATGAGTAAAAACCTGTATTTTATACTTATAAAATATCTCAAGATTTTGTATTTTCTATATAGGACTTGTTATGATTTTGAATTTTTGACAAAAATGTTTATCTCATAAAGGTACATTTGTTAATTTTAACTACTTTTATTTTAGATTATTATTTTTTATTTCTTTTAGTTCGTTTTTCATTTATTTGGTCAACTCCTGCTTAATTGCCCACTTGAGTGACTCTTATTAACCTGCTTCCCATTCTACTTGAGCGCTCTAGAAAACCCTCATTGACCCATGTGATAGTTCTTTATTTCTCCAAGATTTTCAAGATGACACACACACACACAAAAGAAAATATCAATATCGCTCCCATGTTCTTTGTGATTGCAGACTGCAAGTGAGGATTTCAGCTCGACATGTCTATGGAGCATCACCGATTTCAAGGAAAGTAAAAAACTTGGCTTTATTTCTTAACTTTGTTCAAAAGTTCTTGCATTGTTTATTTTCATTTATGTGGAAAGTTATAATCTCCAGCAAGCTTTAACTGATAATTTCCAAATCAATAAAATGAACATTCTATTCTGATCTATCATGTATTATCAGTGACCAACCAGACCATTTTTACTAATCGATCGTGCCTAATAGATCATAATTTGTTAACATGATAAATCATAATTTAAATTCTTTCAAATGATCATAAACTGATCGATCATGGCCTTTTGATCGGATCCATCATTTGTAATTGATTGACAGCCTTATTTTTATTTATCGATCACTTTAGAATTCTTCTCTGATTTCGTAAGGGACCCCAAACCCATTGTTAGAAGAAACACAACTCGAGCAACCACCTACTTTCTCTAGAAAGGAAAGAAGCTCTCTCTGAGTGATTTCCTTGACTATTCTCTCTCATGTTCATTGATTCATTCGATCATTTTAAGAGGAATATGGTCAGTTTATAGATGTAAAGCAAACTGCCATTTCATTAAGGTTTGATCGCTCACCATCGCTTAAGTTTTTCTAATTGGAGTCAGAACACTTTTGACGACCTTCTCAGCATAGTGATATTTATTATGTACTTGATACTGATTATTATCCTCTATAATCTGTGATATATTTACTGTGTTATATCTATAAACTTAGTGCAATTATTCTCTATTGCTTTATCTCTAGATATCACTATTATATTGGATAATACTTTCTTGACATCTATGGATATAAAATTCCTATGGAAAAAATTATTACGTTATATCCTTTTGTTTCTAGTCAACACCTTTCTGTAGAACTTTACGTATTTGATCTTAAGTTGCAGTAAAACTCATGGACGTGAGAGATAAACAAGGAAGCAAAAAGAAAGTTGAATCACACATATTCTTTTGCTTCAACTACAATGTTTGCTATGTAATGTTGATCTCGGTGTTTGATCCAAGATTGTAAAGTGATAACTTTGTAAATGGTTGAGAAATTGTTTAATCGCTCGATACCCTGTGTAATGTCTTGCAGTCCAAACAAGGTTGGTCCACATTCAATGATCTCCATCCAAAGCCCTTACTCGGGCCTCGCCAGTTGCAACATCAGAGAAGAATGGAGAGATCCCCCTTGTACAACAAGTCATCGCACACCACCACATGTCTACATTGTGGACAACAGATCAACCTTCATCAAGTGGTAGGACAAGAACCTTCGAGAAGAGGGAAAGGACCATTTGATCAAAGAAATGGGAATGGGTCGTCTGTTGTAGCATTCCCCTAATGTAACGTAGGGGTTGTGATGAATGAGGAATGGATGACCCAGATAGGGGGTCGGGGATAGTCAGCCCCAATCTGGGTACGTACATCTGCAACAGATGATCCACTCACCAAAAAAGGTGTGTATCTTGGTTGCTCGATGAGATCAATGCACCAGGTGCACACTGCACATGATTTGGAAAAAAGTACACGCATGCTCTCGAACTTCTCCTAAATTACAAAGAAGTATCGCTCGCATAATCTAGGTTACATGATCTGGAATTTTACTTTTGCACTCTCCATATAGTTTAAAATCATAAAGAAGTCTTGTCTTTAGGGTTTTTTTACTGAAGCACGCCTGACAGGAATAAAGAATTATAGATAGGACCCGGAAATGGATAATTCAAACTTTACATAATTGCATTGATATCCCTACAGATATTGCATATTATCTAGCATAGTATTTATCCAAATTTTGATATTAGTATTATTGGATTGTCGTCTTAATAACATCTCATTGAATATATTGTACAGATTTGGTAAGCATCTATTTTTTGAATTCAACCTTGATTTTAGGATTGTTCAAGTTCTAAATTCAATTTATCTCAAAAATTCTCATAAAAATTTGGAAAGAGAATTAAAATTATAAACTTCTGATACTAACATCATTAAATTTCATGATTATGTGCTATCTGAAATAAATCATTCAGTGAATCCAAATTTGATTTCTCATTGATCGATATAGTAATATCTCTTTAAAAAATTCGTATGCGCCTAATTTATTGATCTCTAATTGATTATTTTGAGATTATTTGTTTGGACTAAAAATTCATTAACTGCTAAACGGGGTATATGTGAAACTGCATTTTCATCTCATCCATCTCATTTTATAAGTCTACAAAAAATTATATGGGTATCACAACACCATCGTTTTCATATCATATTTTTTGTTTTACAAAATATTACATTTTCATCATTTAAATTGGAAGATATAAAAAATATATCCATTGCTACATATTTGTTCATTCCACCTTTCATTGAAAAATCCCAAAAATATTTTTACATACTTTATTGCATATAGTTTAGGAGAAGTTTATCATATTTGATTTTCGAGCTTGTCTTGATATTAAATTTATTTTTTTAAAAGCTATAAAAGCAACTTGGAAACCACGTTCATTTTGCATTCCTTTACTGATTGCATTCAGAAAAATAAAAAATGATAATTGCAGAAATCTAGAAGATAATAAAATGCATTATGTGATAATTTGAATTGTTATTTTATCTGAAATACTTCCAAGATCGTACGTTGTCTCCTTGAGTTGGACCTTGGGACTTTCTCAAGTAAAATAGATAAATGACCACTTGATATTAATTTCTGACATTATTTCTTCTATGATTTTTCATTACTTGCTCTTTATCACATGATATAAAATAATAATAATAATAATATATAACTAAGAGTGTTAAAAGGTGCATTTTCACATTGCTTTTTTTCGGTACACAATCAAGCGACAACTATATAGGCAGAGGTAGCCAATGGTGGCTCGAGGACGAAGGTGGCAGGGAGCAGTGCTAGATCTTCATCGAAAGATGGTCCAAATCCTTAGGCATAACTACAGAAGATGATGGTGCTCAAGATGTATATTGTTTATCAAGTGAAATAGAGGAACTTCACTAAGGAAAAGGGGTATGCGTTCCTTAACGTAACCATTGGAGAGGCGCTAAGATCCTGTTGACGTTGTTGGACATGCGAGCCCACGGCGAGCCATTATGCAATAAATGTTATTGCAAATATCATTTCATGATCTGAAATGAAGAATAAGTCATTTGCATAATAGGTCCCTTAGTACAATTAGGGTTATGTACCATGGATATATTAATGATCATACAGCTATTGATTCAATTATTGAATCATAGAGGTTGGTGCTTGGATGAATATCTAAAGACTTAGATTGAGGACTCATCAAGCACCGTCAAATGATTGTTAAGATGTGATCTCCAGTCTGAGTAGGAGATGGCAATACTTTCTCACATAGGCCGATATCTGACCGACCTCTTGATGCAGGTCCTCTGCATAGGAATAGAGATTCGGAGGTGTTAGATTAGTTAGGTCAAAGAGTTGACTTAACGAGATCGAGATAACCAAAGTCCTATGGCGTATGCTGTCACGAGATAGGCACGCATCCTCTGACCGGAGACAGATGTGTTACTA
Source organism: Ottelia alismoides (assembly GCA_037367405.1). NCBI lineage: Eukaryota > Viridiplantae > Streptophyta > Magnoliopsida > Alismatales > Hydrocharitaceae > Ottelia > Ottelia alismoides. The sequence goes on along the minus strand of JAZKJV010002251.1, from coordinate 1,256,801 downwards.
TATGTTTGAGTATGTACATTTGGCAGACCAATAGGTTGATGACCTAACCAAGGTCTATCCACTGGCGTGTTGGTGTGCATATAAGGGCATATGAGTAATACGATCTCTCAAAGGGATCATACAGGTTCACTACTGAACCGGAAGACATGAGCTCACTCATGAGATATTAGGAAGAATCAAATTTCGTGCACGGTCGTCTCGCTTTGGAAGCTTGACTGAATTTGTAGGTTTGATATATACTCTTGGAAAGTATATGATCAAGACCTAGGCATGATAAATGATTTTGGACAGTATATGATCGATACCAAATCCCAATGATCAAATGAGAAACTTACTGATAAAACCCTGAAGTAGACAGTATAAAGTTGATCTAATACTTTGGGTTTATTCCGGGTCTTCCAGTATGCAGGATGTACAGGTGTTGGGAATGCATGAGGGTGATGTGATCATAAATGATTGTATAACCATGACACATCCATTCCTAGGGAGTGATGAAACGGGTCTGGATTTTAGTGACTCCTCTCAGTAGAAAAGTAATCTGATCTTGGTCCAAATGTTGGACATTGATCTGAATGTGATTCAGATGCAATGAGAAGATTAGATTTGCGGTCTTGATTTAATAAAGCATCTATGGGAAGCCCGAGATCTGGATTTGAGATGTGATCTCAATATCCAAGTCACTATACGTGGAACAGTACAATCGCCATGTCCTTATCTCCAAGTATCTGCGGAGAAAGCGCATTATCCTTGAAAGAGTTCATGGATACTTTCATTCTTGATATAAGTATCCAAATATCGAGAAAATTGATAATTAAATGTGATTTAATTATCATGGATAATATGAATTTGATTCATATTATAAGGAGAGATATCTGAGATAATTAAATGTGATTTAATTATGAAAGATATGAATAATGTGAATGTGATTCATGTTATTTGGACACATGAGAAAAGAGATCCAAGATGATTAAATGTGATTTAATTATCATGGATATAAATAATGTGGATAGCACTATCCATATTAATCATATATATTATAAATATGATTTATAATATATTAGAGAGAGTATATTGTGTTTTATATTTGTTGATTAATTGTTAATGCGAATGGGATTCACATTGAATGATTAATTGAAAATATAATTACATTTGATTTTCGGTTGTGAATAAGATTCACATAATTTCAATGGCATGATTGATATTTTTAATAAGATATTTTGGAATTATTTTTTGTGAAAATATTGTCAATAAGAAATGATAATATATATCACGAGATAATGAGATCTCATGATAATTTAAAGAGATAGACCACGTCCACCAAAGAGGAGTGGACGACTACAACTCTCCTTGAGAAGAAGAGTAGCCGTCCCCTCTTATGGGAAAATTGGTTTGTCCTCTTCGTTAATTTTATCTTATCAAAGATGATTTAATTTCGAATTAATTTTGTAGATTTATCAATGGAAATTAATTTAAATTAAATCATTAGTTGTTGTGTTTTTTACAACAACATCTTGGCCATTGAAAGAAACACAAGTCAATCTCACATTGATTGTGTGTTGTCCATGGATTGAGATCCATGGACTCCCAGAACCCTATATAAGAAGAGGCATGCCTTGCTCTTCGACTTGCACCGACTCGACGAGTCTCTCTCTCTTATTCTCTATACATGTCCTCTCTCTTCCTCTCTCATGGCCGTCCACTATGGATGCCCTAGAGGGGTTCTTCATCGCTGCAGTGTTGTCGTTATGTTGCCCGATCGTTTGCTCGTGGATCTCCGTCTCCTTCGGCGCGCTTCACTCGTAAAGAAGGCATCGGATCTCATGTGTCGAGATCAGGAGATTCGCTGCTTGGATCATCAACATGGATTGCGAGAAGCAAGCGATTCATCCCCGCGCTCGCAAGCGTCTCCTCCGTCGGATCGGACTTGAGACAGGAGGTCTTTTCGTTTAGATACTCGATCGGAACCACGCTTCAAGAGGTAATACTATTACTTGTTTGTGGTTTAGATGAAACGATCCGAGAAGTGTTCTTGGATCATGTGGTTTCATCACATAAAAATTTTAAATTCCGCTGCATCGAGCAACTAGTACGACTAGTTGCTCCCGATCGCATTCGATGTGATCATCACGCTTCCATGATGCGCTTGAGGATTTTATCCGCATCCTTCAAGTGGTATCAGAGCCAGGTTGTCGAAGGTTTTGGATTAGATCCATGAACCTACGAAGATTTTGGCTCGTTTGGGTTCGTGAAGATTTTAGCATTTCGATTTTCGCAGCCATGTCTTGTAATAAAATTTCGGCCCTGTTTAAAATGATTAAACACGAAATTTTAAATTGGATACTATTCTCCATTAATTAAGGAAACAGTAGGATTTGAGTTTGTATGATTTGGAATCCGATAACTCAAGATATAATGTTTTTAATAACCATATGTCCACTGTTTCGGGGATGGCGATTAGAGACGTAATTAAGATGTTAATTACGATTTTAAACCCTGGAAATGTGTGTCTACCATATGGTTTCGTTTTTAAATCAAGTTATCAATCTCTGGAAATTGATTTTTCTTAATTTGGATTTAAAATGAATGAGATATGCTATTTTTAGTTAGTGAGGGTCACTGCTGAAAATTGCATGATTATCCAAAACCTTGTGATAGTCATTCAAATAAACTGATGAAATTTAATTGTTATTTTTTTGAAATGATTATTGATAAGTATTTATGAAATATTAAAAGATGATAATAAATTCCATGAATGACATTTCACTAAACAAAATGATAAGATAGTTGATCTTGATCATAATTGGTTGATATGAAATAATCAACAAACATTGTTTTCATGGAAAACCCTAGTTTATCCTACAATAGTTGTAGGACAACTTTTACATGCAAAACCCTTTGCTTGAATATAATTGAGGATTTGTTTAGAAAATCTCCCTATAATATTATCAAAATGATTTTGATGAATATTATATGGTATAATTTCGGTTGAAAAATCGATGAGCATCTCAAAGTACATAATGATCTATCTGGCATTATCCTTTCCTGAGGTGGATATGTTGTCTAGTCGGAGAGCATTGGGGTAGCGGGTTGCAACGTATATGGTCCGTCCCACTCTCGTCGATACTGGCCATGACAGCGGTTAGGGACTCGATAATGCCGGAGAAATCAAAGTGTATTTTTCTAATTATTAAAATTCGAATAATACGTACTTTGAGATTATACCTATTATTCAAGTAATAATCAAGTTTTTTGATTGATAATTGGATTGATAATTAATTTAATGTGATTAAATTGATTATATCCGATTAAAAAACTCTATTATGAATAGATGTGTATTTCCCTTGAAAGAATTAATTATGTGAATATGATTCACGATAATTAATTATTACAATTTGAATATGATATGGAGGATCACATAAGTGACATCCATGGTCTTCCATCAGGGCGAAGGGTTCCGTCGCCAGAGATTGTATGTCGGAGACGCCTGTCCGAAGTGACAGCTCCTGCATACAAGCCATTTGGTTCGGGCTCTTCGCTTCTCGAAAGAGTAAGGTCATATACATAATGACCCCAATATCGAGTCCTCATATTATTGAGGCGATATTGGATTGCGTATAGCGAGTACTAAGCATGTTGACGGTTGGTTCAATTAATGACGGGTTAACATCATCTTAGGGGTGGTGGGCCCGGGTGTTAAAGACCGAATAGGGAGATGCAAGTTGGACTTGCAAGGTGGAATGTGTTCCCGCTTCTTTTTATCGAAGTCACAAGTTCTCATATTATTGGGATGTGATAAAGATAAGGAAGGAGATCCCAGATCTTGCTTGAGATATAATGGTAAGTATATCTCTTACATTGAAAGTGATTAAGGGAATTAACTTTCAGTGTTGACAAGGCAAGACAACTTTGATATAAAAATTCCTAAATCAAAGTAAAATGCATATATAATATATATACCCTTATGCAAATTTCTTATTTCAGATAATCCTTCTTTAAACCCACTCAATGTTATACTCAATAATAACCAGTAAAATATCATGGATTGGACTCATGATCCAAATATTGTACTTGCAATTGGACATATAATGTATGTGGTTTCAATGTGCAAGTTTCCTCAACATAATGAGGAATGACAATTAAATAAGACAATAAGACATCACCTTAGGGTTTGTATGTCTCTATAGTCTTGATCTTTCATCGAGTGTACTTTGGAAGTGACATGTCGATAAGGATCGCAATTGTCAAAATAATCCTTATAAAATCTAAGAAGATGTTATATGTGCTCTAGAAATTTAATCATGAATGACATGGCTCTCTACATTATGCAGAATGGTAGCTCGAAAGAGATGATGTATTCAAAATGTTTGAATACCTACCTGAACCAATGTTTTAAGAGTCTAGGTGGATGTAGAAATGATGAATGTCATCATTCTACTGTCTGTACTCAAGTCATTCATGAATCTTCATAATATTCATATTGTATAAATTAATGAAGCATGTATAAATGTTGAAGTTCTCTTATATTGAAATCTTTTGAGTTCAACATAAGAGATCCTTTGTCTTGAGCAATGGTTGTTCATAGATAAAGAGAGCACAGTGGAAGCATGGGTCTGACCCAAGCAAGAAGGAAAGTCAAAGAGTTGACCTACTTCTGTGTCTTCCATATGGCATCCAGATAGTTGGATGAATGCCAATACTGCAATGAGTCGATGTATTGATAGTATGACAATCTGGACTATCTAGGATCCTTAGATAAGGACTCGGATAGTGCATCAAAATAATCTACATTTGATCATTGAAATTGACTTTCTTATAAGATATGATTAAAGCCTAATAATTGTATCTCATTCTTCTAATGACACTTGCAATTGTTGCATTTGCTTTAGAATACTGAAAAATTTGATTGCATATGCTTTAGAAGACTGAAAAATTTGATCTTAAGGTTTATAGTTATCCACATGGATATTGATGCAATTGTTGCAACAATCTCTGTTGGATTGATAGACTTCAAACTTTCAATGGGAGAGCCTTAGTCTTAGAGAATGTCTCTATGACCAAGTTATTAGAATACACTCATTGTTTGTTTCTAAATGTTGGAAATAAACATGAATTCTGAGATAGAATTATCATAAAAGGTTATGATGGATATATTTCAGATAGTAATCTATCATCTAGTGGACTCCAAAAAATTAGAAAATTAATGAATGGTTCATTAAGATTTCTAATACTGAAAATTAAACCTTAACAGATCAATAGGAGAATGAAGATCATTTGACAATGATCCAACATCGAGACTTGGACTTATATCTATTAACATGATCAATAGACTAGTGAGGTATTGAACTTTAGATTGTCTGAAGGTTCAAATCTTACATACTTGTGAATATTGCATTCAAAGTAAATATGTCCAATACACTTTTCTCTGGGAATAGTTTAAGATGCCAGGGTGTTCATGATCTTATACATATTCATGTATGTGGATCATCGGTATCATAATAAACATTGATTATATGTGATATCATTCAATGATTATTTGTGATATGAGATTTCTTATCTTCACCTAAGAAACCTTTGAAATGTTCAAAGATTTCACAATTTTGGTTTAGAACCAAAGTTTGAAGAAAGATGAAATGAATTTAATCTAACCTAGGTAGCTTGTACCTGCTACATAAAATTCAAAGAATACCTTATGGAGATATGAATATCATCTCTATCTCACTCCTCCTGATAAACCTGAACTCAATAGAGTTGTAGGGAGATACAATTGGATCATGTGTGACATGATTTGATAAATGATGTTTTTAGCATAATTACCTCTTAGTTTCCAGGTATATATGTAGTAGAGACTACACTATACATCCTTAGTAATATTCCATGCAAGTAAGCTGGAATTAAGCACTAGAGAGTGCTACTTCATTAGGAAAATAAAGGATGGTATGGGATACCTACATTATGACCTTGATATTCTTAAAATATCTCATCTCTGAGAATGTGATTCTTAGAGGCTGAGACTCTTGAGAATCAAGAAGAAAATGAAGTAAAGGAACTCATTTAATCTTGAGAAGATAATGAGGCTCCTGAAATTGGAAACTAAAAGGACAATCAAAGATGAAACACTAATACCTCTTCAAATGAGTTTGAGGATGTATTCCATGTGTCAGTTAAGTTTGACAATGATCGGACTTCATGTGATGAATCTCCTAAGAATCATGACATGGAAAGATGGATATTAGCAATAAAGTCTAAAGTAGACTTCATATACAAGTGTTGTATATGGACCCTCAAGGATCCACCTATATGGGTAAGACCCAAAAAGTTGTAAATGGATCTTCAAGAGAAAGGTAATCTGATGATAAGGTAGAGACCTTCAAAGCTCGGTTCGTAGCCATGAGCTACACACTGGAAGAGAAGACAATGCTTGCGATGAGACTTGCTCTTCAGTAACCATGCTTAAATCCATCGGATTATTGCTAACTATAGCTACACAACTTGGCTTTGACATCTTTGAGATGGAAGTCAAGATTGCATTCCTCTATGAATGCCTCTCTGAGGATATTCACATGAAGTAGCCCCAGGGCTTCATGATTGGGGAAAGTAAGGTGTGAAAGCTAAAGAAATCCATCTATGGACTCAAAAAGCTTCTTGTTGGAACATAAGAGTTGATGAAATTATAAATGTTATGATTTCATATAGAATCTTGATGAACCAAATGAAGCTTAGTGGGAGTGCCTTTGTGTTCATCTTGCTAAATGTAGATAATATCTTAATCATTTGAAATGATATAAGGATAATAATAAGTGTTTATATACTGGTTGTTCCATACCTTGAGATATGATCTCAAGAATACCTCTTAGATCTTAGTTCTGAAGTTGTTCAGGAGCTAAGAAAAGAGGGTATTGGGACTGTCGCATTTGTAGTACACCTTGTACATGTTCAATTCTTGGAAAACTCCAAGGAAGGCTTCCTTTCCCTTAAGATATGGCACTGACCTATCTAAAGGGATAGCACCTCAAAGAGTTGAGGAAGTGAATGCTAGAACTGCTTGCACTAGTGCATCAGTTACAAGAAGCTAAGTGTATGCTAGATGTGTACAAAAGCCAGATATCTGCCATGCAATGGGAGTAGCAAGTGTTGCTAATCCTACTATGGAGAGAAAACACTTGATTGCAGTAATAACAAAAATCCTCAAAGATGACAAGACTTAGAGATAATGATCTCAAAGTCTCATCATCAAGAACCTAAGAGTTTATAGATAGTGATCTAAAAGGTCTTAACTGTAGAAACCTTGGGAGATAGAAATCTCCAGGAATAAAGGTATTCTGATAAGGATTATGGAAATATTGGTTATAATAATTATTGAGCAATAGTGTCAAGGACCCTATAATTGCTTTATCAAGATTGAGTATTGGTTGCATAAGATGCAACATTCGCATTGGATGCGAGCACTGTTACTGGGATATGCGAGTGTCGTAAAAGGACTTGGCATAGTCTTCTGGGAATAGAGTGACTGATCAACTTATCTAGCTATTTTCTAAATAGCCTATAATTATCACATGAGTGTGGGTTTAAATGATTAGCCCATTAATGGCTCTTTGGGCTAGTGGGAGATTGTTGGACATGCGAGCCTACGGCGAGCCATTATGCAATAAATGTTATTGCAAATATTATTCCCTGGTCTGAAATGAAGAATAACTAATTTTCATAATAGGTCCCTTAGTACAATTAGGGTTATGTACCATGGCTATCTTAATGATCATACAGCTGTTGATTCAATTATTGAATCATAGAGGGTGGTGCTTGGATGAATATCTAAAGAGTTAGATTGAGGACTCATCAAGCACCGTCAAGTGATTGTTAAGATGTGATCTCCAGCCTGAGTAGGAGATGGCAATCCTTTCTCACATAGGCCGATATCTGACCGACCTCTTGATGCAGGTCCTCTGCATAGGAATAGAGATTTGGAGGTGTCAGATTAGTTAGGTCAAAGAGTTGACTTAACGAGATCGAGATAACCAAAGTCCTATGTCGTATGTTGTCACGAGATAGGCACGCATCCTCTGTCGGAGACAAATGTGTTACTATATGTCTGAGTATGTACAATTGGCAGACCAATAGGTTGATGACCTAACCAAGACCTATACACCAGCGCGCTTGTGTGCATATAAGGGCATATGAGTAATACGATCTCTCAAAGGGATCATACAAGTTCACTACTGAACCGAAAGACATGAGCTCACTCATGAGATATTGGGAAGAATTAAATTCCGTGCACGGTCGTCTCGCTTTGGAAGCTTGACTGAATTTGTAGGTTTGATATATACTCTTGGAAAGTATATGATCAAGACCTAGGTATTATATATGCTTTTCGAAAGTATATGATCGATACCAACTCCCAATGATCAAATGAGAAACTTATTTATAAAACCCTGAAGTAGACAGTATAAAGTTGATCTAATACTTCGGGTTTATTCTGGGTCTTCCAGTATGCAGGATGTACAGGTGTTGGGAATACCTGAGGGTGATGTGATCATAAACGATTGTATAACCATGACGCTTCCATTCCTAGGGAGTGATGAAATGGGTCTGGATTTTAGCGACTCCTCTCAGTAGAAAAGTAATCTGATCTTGGTCCAAATGTTGGACATTGATATGAATGTGATTCGGATGCAATGAGAAGATTAGATTTGCGGTCTTAATTTAATCAAGCATCTATGGGAGGCCCAATATCTGGATTTGAGATGTGATCTCAATATCCAAGTCACTATACATGGAACCATACAATCGCCATGTCCTTATCTCCAAGTATCCGCGGAGAAAGCGCATTATCCTTGAAAGAGTTCATGGATAATTTCATTCTTGATATAAGTATCCAATCATCGAGAAAATTAATAATTAAATGTTATTTAATTATCATGGATAATATGAATTTGATTCGTATTATAAGGAGAGATATCTAAGATAATTAAATGTGATTTAATTATGAAAGATATGAATAATGTGAATGTGATCCATGTTATTTGGGCACATGAGAAAAGAGATCCAAGATGATTAAATGTGATTTAATTATCATGGATATGAATAATGTGGATAGCATTATCCATATTAATCATATATATTATAAATATGATTTATAATATATTAGAGAGAGCATATTGTGTTTTGTATTTGTTGATTAATTGTTAATGTGAATGGGATTCACATTGAATGATTAATTGAAAATATAATTACATTTGGTTTTGGGTCGTGAATAAGATTCATATAATTTCAATGGCATGATTGATATTTTTCATAAGATATTTTGGAATTTTTTTGTGAAAATATTGTCAACAAGAAATGATGATATATATCATGAGATAATGAGATATCATAATAATTTGAAGAGATAGATCAAGTCCACCAAATAGGAGTGGACGACTACAGCTCTCCATGAGGAGAAGAGTAGTCGTCCCCTCTTATGGGGAAATTGGTTTGTCCTCTTCATTAATTTTATCTTATTAAAGATGATCTAATTTCGAATTTATTTTGTTGATTTATAAATGGAAATTAATTTAAATTAGATGATTAGTTGTTGTGTTTTTACAACAACATCTTGTCCATTGAAAGAAACACAAGTCAATCTCAACCATTGATTGTGTGTTTTCCATGGATTGAGATCCATGGACTCCCAGAACCCTATATAAGAAGAGGCATGCCTTGCTCTTTGACTTGCACTGACTCGGCGAGTCTCTCTCTCTCTCTCTTATTCTCTATACACGTCCTCTCTTGTCCTCTCTCATGGTCGTCCACTATGGATGCCCTAGAGGGGTTCTTCATCGCTGCAGTGTCGTCGTTATGTTGCCCGATCGTTTGCTCGTGGATCTCCGTCTTCTTTGATGTGCTTCGCTCGTGAAGAAGACGTCGGATCTCATGTGTCGAGACTAGGAGATTTGCCACTTGGATCATCAACATGGATTGCGAGAAGCACGCGATTCATCCCCGCGCTCGCAAGCGTCTCCTCCATCGGATCGGACTTGAGATAGGAGGTCTCTTCATTTACAGACTCGATCGCAACCACGCTTCAAGAGGTAATCCTATTACTTGTTTGTGGTTTAGATAAAATGATCCGAGAAGTGTTCTTGGATCATGTGGTTTCATCACATAAAAATTTTAAATTCCGCTACATCGAGCAACTAGTGCGACTAGTCACTCCCGATCTCATTCGATGTGATCGTCATGCTTCCGTGATGCGCTTGAGGATTTTTCCCACATCCTTCAGACGTGATATGTAAGAATATAGATTATGCGGGAGGAACATGAAGTAAGGAGGAAGATCAAATTGGGGTTCAATCATAAGTAAAAAAGGAAGGCAAAATGGAAATCGCAGGATTTGATTTCAGTGTAAGACAAAGAAGAGCAGAAGAAAAACTATAGGAAAAAGTAGAAGAAGTGGAAAATATGAAGATGAAGAAATGGGTCACACAGTAGTGTTCTTGATTAGGTGTTCACTTGTGAAGGAAGCTCGACGCTCCAAACGTCGCTTGAATCTTGCGACATGTCGCACGAGCTCAACAACATGCATAAGGTCTGGAATGTTGAAGTATCTTCACCTCATCATGCTTCAAGTCCGAATGGTCATTGTCCCTCAACCATAGCTCTGTCGATTGAGGAATGAGGGGGATGGACCTATCCCTCTCGTAGTTGACGGGGAAGGGAAAATGTAGGTGGATCAAGTTTTTTATAAGATGGCAGCTAGATTTCAAAGAAGTATCGCTCACATAATCTAGGTTACATGATATGGAATTTTACTTCTGCACTCTCCATATAGTTTAACCTCATATAGAAGTCGTGCCTTTAAGGTTTTTTTAGAGAAGCACGCTTGACAGAAATAAACATTTACAGAGAGGACCCGACAATGGTTAATTCAAACTTTACTTAATTGCATTGATATCCCTGTAGATATTGCATATTACCGAGCATATTAATAAATAATATAGGGGTCACACTCAGGGAACACATGTGATAGCACAGGACATTATTTATAAATAAACAATTAAAAGAATATAGGTATAGATGTATATGTATGCACACTATTTACTTAGGTTTTTTGAGTTTTTAATTTTTTTAAATAATTTTTAATATTTAATTCTATATTTTTTATTTTTAAAAAATTATAAAATACTTATAATAATGATTAATATTGAAACTTGTATAACTACATATAGATATATAATACACAATATTGGGTAATATAGTTATAAATATATATAAAAATAGTCAAAATAACACAACAAATTTTGTATGCTTTTTATATTTTCTACTATTATGTTATTTTTTTAGATATTTTTTATAATTTTAAGGTATTTTTAAAGTCAAAAAAATCCCAAAACATGGATTAAATAAATAGATTGAATTGATTTGAGATTTAAAAATAGTAAAAAGTCTTAACTTTTTTCTGAATCAATTTTAATATATACTAATATGTATAAATAAACATATAGGACAAGAAGAAATATTTTTAGGGTTTTCGTTTTTTATAAGTTTTTACAAGATTTGGAGTTTTTCAGGTTTACTGATTTTCTTTTTCTATTTTTACGGGTTTTGATCTGGGTTAGACTCTATGATAAATATATATTATTTTTTGAATTTTTGAACATGATTTTTAAATTTTTTTTGGTATTTTTAAGGTAAACGAGGAATATCTGTGCACTTTTTATTTTTTATTAAATAGAAAAAATGCATGAAATGCAAAATAAATTATGGTGAGAAAGAGCATTGCAACAAGCACATTATCCTATATTTACATTATTTTTGAAGTACGGATGATATTTATAAAAAAAAAAATAATAATTATACATAAAATTTGTTGAGCTAGCAAGGGTATACTTGTAATTAAAATAAATTATAGGGGAAAATATGAAATAAATATTAAACTACAATTACAAAAAACCATAGGGGTACATATGCAAAATGTTTAGATGAGTTGGCAATGGAGTCACATGCAAATACATAGAGCTGCAAGGGTTAGTTTGCACATTATTCAAAAAGTTTTGAATGTAGTAGAATAATTATAGGACTATTAATAAGTTGTAAAATGTCATAGGGAATAAATGAAATTTACCCAATTAAACGCTTGAGGCTTAGGTCATTCGTTGCTTGACACGTGGACGATATGGTGTCAGTAGTGCGCATCACCATTTCGATTAGAACCAAGGGCCAGGATTAGACATGTACCCTTGTTCTTGATCCAACGATACCAGGAACCTCAAGAAGAACTCACAAGAATGCCGCTACCCTGATCTTCGATTTAGTCATTCTCTGTCGTGTAGAGACGCTTTCTTACTTTGACTGCAGCCACAGACTCCTGGTGGTCCCCTATATGTGCTAGGGGGTTCATATCACGTCGAGGGGGCTTTGATAGCCTCGACGGCTCTTGACCACCTGGAAGATCTCCAGGTATCTCATGAGGGCCCAAAGGACACCTTGAGCTCTCTTTCCTGTAACAAAAAGTTAGGGGCACAAAGGCTACTTTCTCAGCATGGTTTTCAAGCTGCAATAGTAGGGGAGGGTGAAGTATGAAGAGCTCCGACAATATGGATAGGAACTCATTTCCCAAATACATGAAGGATCGAGGTTGGATAGATGGAGTGGAAGGCGAAGAATACATCTGGGAATGAGGGGGGATGGTTCGCGGGTAGAGATAGTGTCGGAAGATGGAGGATTTGGACGTGCAGCTCAAGCACCCGATCGATTAGATATACATAAATTACACATACATAATTAAAATCAAAACTAAAAGTCATACATAAAACTACAAACGGAGATTTACCAATTAGGCCAGGGTAAAGGTGCCTCCATTTCCGAAAGGCCTAGGTGGCTGAACCTTGACTACAACTTGCCAGAGGTGACTGGGTACGCCCTTCCAAAGCTCCTCCTCTTTATGAATCAAGTCTATACGTCACTGTCACCAACTCTAAGTAGATTAGGTGGATCCGAGTGGCTAAGAAATAAGGAAGAGTAATCAAAACTTGCAAAAAGGATCTGGGGGTTTTTTTATAGATGGAAGTCTGGATCGATTTAGAGGCTCGATTACATGAGCGATCAAGGGGTTGGTCAGTAGGAGACTAAGGAATCCACGATTCATTAACATTTGATCTGCATTTTATCTTAAAACCCTTAACAAATACATGTAAATATCCATTAAATTTCAGTTTTTAATGAAACTTTAGCCATGAATAAAAATACACTTTTATGCATTAAAATCATGTAAATAAATAGAAGAATAAAAATAAAGAAAACAAAAATAAAGGCAAATTGTAGATATGTATATATGTACAATGTGACTTGTAAAAATAAATATATATGAAAGATATATTTATCACCTAATCTCCGAGACCAATTCAGCAAGGATTCGTCCGACAAATTGGGAGATAAGGAAGAAAACAAATAAAATAATTAATTGTATATCTCAGGCATTCTTCATTAATTATCCAATAAATTCCAAAACTTTAAAGATTTTTTATTAATTCATATTAACATATTTTTCACCGAACTCTTTTCCTAAATATTTCTAAAAATATATAAAAAATATAAAAATAAGTTAAAAATATTACCTTGTATAAATACCAAGAAATCCAACTTGTAAATTCTTAAAATTCCAACTTCCGAACATCATAACTTGTTCATGCGAACTCCAATTTCTTTCTACTCACCTTTAAAGTTCATAAAATAATATTCTCTAATAATAAAGTTGATTTCACTAAAATCAGAGTCCCTTTGCAAAAAGTCAGTTCTGGGACCTAACCACAATTGGGTTTCTGGGCTATTTATTTTATTTAGAACTTATTATTTATTATTTTACTTCTTTTATAATTTCCAATTACTTTCTTGATCTTGTATTTTAACTCTAATTTATTTCATAATTTTTGGAAATAATTTATTTAAGTAAATAAATCAAAAACCCTAATTTATATGTATAAATGAACTATAAGACTTATACTTGTATTTATTAATATATCTATATTAATTTATTAAAATCCAAAAAAATGTATACTTTATTTACTAATTTAATAATTAAGAAAGGATAAAATTAATATACTATTTATAATTTTTTAAGTTAAAAATACAAAACTTATTTATTAAGTATTAATTATATTTATTTATTTATGTAATATTTATATTTCATATAATAATTATTATTTATTAAAACTAATTATACCATAATTTAGATAATTTAATTACCTACATTTTTCATTTTTATACCTAATTAAAATAAAGATATTTACTATTTATTCCTTAATTAATAAGTTATTTCTTGAACTTGGCCAACCAGTTGCTGACACGTGTCAGCACCTAGGACCTTCTTCTTCAAGAAGGCCAGTCGGATTCTGTTCCAACCACCGATATTTGACTTTTTCTCCATGCCACCTCCAATATTCTTCCTCCGATCTCTACCCTCTATCTCCTTCTCCTAACAATCTACTTACACGCCAGTCATTGATCCTCCAACTACCTTTCATCGATTCACCTATAAAATCCCTCCAAAACGTCCATTAACAACTAACTGCTCCTGATCTAAGATTCCGGAACTAACCTGGACAACCATCCAACTTCACCGCCATGCTCGTCCCTGACCTGAAGGTGACAGCTCCGACCAAGGCCACCCCGTGGAAGAGGGATCATCGGAGGAGGGTTCCAAGGTCTTTGACGCCTTACATCGTCTCCATTGCCGCGTAGAGATCCGGCCATCACCGCTCGTCGAGCAGCCATCGACGTTCATACAACCTCATTCCCAAGTGAGTGCCTACATCCTTTCCTATTCTATTTCTCGATCTCAGTGCCCACATTAGGATGGCTAGTTGCGCCATTAGTAACTTCAATCTTCATCCTTAAATGCCAGACATTCGACTCATCAAATCATATCCATTTCACTCACAAATTCATTTTCCCTTTTAATGTTCATACATTTCTCTTGATTCTTGGAAAATGCAAATTAGATCTGCAAAATCTATAATTTATTGGTTGTTTCCTTGCGGATTGAGCAAGAAATCATTCAATTGTAGGTTATTCTTACATTCGGAGCGTTCAACTCATCATATGGAGCTTTGAAATCCAAAGAAAGATCAAATCAAAGAACATCCATCATTATCTTCCAGTTCTTGCCGGATCATTTCCTTCACTGGAGATTAGACGACGTTCTCGATCACCTATAGCAGAGATCCACCGCAGGCGAGATCGAGGGGTGAAGGTGTCATCCCTCTTGCCATGCAGGAGGCCCAAACCTAGCATTAGTCTATGAGAAGAAATCGGAGAACAGGCACCCATCGCCAGTTGTATAGAAGACCTGAAGAACACGAAGAACAACTAGATGCTACAGGTTGCTGCCACATGTCCCCATTGGACAATCCAGATCACGCCTCATCTTCTAATCACTTCTTTCTAGATGAACCGATAAAACATTTGCATACTATACCCAGCGAAGATCCAGAATTCTAATCCGCTCCAGACATTTCCAAATATTGCATTTACGTCCCTGTGTAGGGACCTAAATGTAATAACTTTACTTTTCTTTGCATTTTAGTACTTTCCATGGACCAGTTTGTAGCAGAACAAAAAAGTTTGCTTTGCAGTTATACCCTTGGCGCGTAGGGCTGCTTTGGACCTCCCTTTTGATGTATTTTTCCAAGATTTCTTTAGGATAGTTCCATATCTACCCAATATACCTTTCATTTTTCGTGATTTTTCCTCGCTTTGTCATGTCGGTTTGATATTCGCAATATTGAGTTAGTTTTGAGTCTTTTATTCCGTTCTTTGTAAAATCAAGAATAAAGTGAATATTTTCGAGATTTGTTTCTTTCATCGAAAATCGAGGTATTAATATCCTGCCACCTCGAGTTTGACCCAAGCATACTTACCTGGATAAATAATCAAGTGCAGATAAAATAGGAGAGAGCTCGTTATTGTTATCCTTCTCTCTCTCCTATTTTATTGATTTTTATTTGATAAACCGAGTACGATTTCACGGTTATTTCTACATCGACAACTCTGTATCAATTAATCGTTGGTTGGATTTCAAGCAATCAAAATGGCGTCGTTGTCGGGGAGGTGTTATTTCTACATCGGTTTTTTATCTAATTTCGAAATTTTCATTATTCTTGCCTTTTGAGTCTATTTCGATTTTCGTGAAAGTATGTTTTACGACCTTTTTCTTCATTTTATTTTTTAAATTTTTAAGGCATTTTGAGTGTTTAATTTTTCAAACAAATTTTGATGGGTCGGTAGGTTCAACCGGCTTCTTCGGAAGCTGAAACAGTTGAAAGTACAGAGACCCACCCCTTATCTCACGGGTTAGTTGCTAAGGGCAGAATTAGCTAGGATTTTTATTTCTTGTAATATTTTTGTAAAAAAAAGAAAGAAAAAGAAAAAATATATATATATAAGGACACTTGCCCGTGTTTTTGTATTTTGTAGAAAGGGCCCTGTAAGGGCATCCGACTTGTACCTCCCCTCGCCTTTTTCTCGGGATCTGTTTCATCGAGTGCCGTGCATTCGGGTGAGCAGAGCACTCACGATGGTTTTTCTTGCATTTATAGTTTTTTACGGCTTTTTCAAGGATAGGTGCTTGTTAGGAGTTTTTGTTTTTCTTCTCTCTCTGCTTGTGCCTTCGTAGTTAGTTTTAGGACTCATAATCTAGGAGATTGCTTATCTAGGATAAATAAAAATAAAAAAATCATTAGACGTTTGTGTGAAAACATCCAAAAAAGAGAAAATCGAAAATAAAATCGGGACTGCCTTAAATATCTGACCCTAAAAGAAATGTAAGGAATCATTTGCTTTGGGAGAGGAATCCCCCACTTCAACTGCAGGTACACTTCCATATATTGTGAGTGAGGGACGACACTTAAGGCTAGAACCAAAATCTTGTTTCCTTCAAGATACTACTTCATCCATACACCTAATCATTGTTCGTTATTGGCTATGCTCGGGTAGTCAGAAATGGTCCGGGTTTGCTTAGCTAAGTGGGTGGTTTAGAGAACACTACGTAAGGTTCCATCCTCAAGCAACACGAGTAGCCGGAAACGGTTCATACATACTCCCATACTGGCTGAGAACAAGTGATTTTCTGTAAGGGCTCGGGACAGTATTGCGAGGAAATTCTAGGCACCTATCAGGTGAAAAGACTTGTATGCCAAAAGAACCTAAAAACTGACAACATAAATGATCAAACTCTTACAATCATCATCGGGTTGTGTTGGCGAACACGGGGTTTGCTTTGTATTTGATTGTGAGGTGTGAGTTACTGCATCCTATACGCCTTCTCCCTTTCTTTTGATTTGATATCGTGCTCTCCTGATTATCTCCCGATTATCCACTTGACATCGAAGATGATGACACGATGACTATTTTGTTCAGACTCCGTGAGCCCTCGATATTTCACCGTTCATTGTACGTCTTCTTAGGATCAGGATGACCCTCTTCCCGAGACAGTCCCATCTGATCCCGAGGAGAGTCAGACCCAGGCCCCCTCACCTCTTAGACCATCTTTTGAGGTAGACCCCCCACCTCAATTTATTTTCACTTTCTCCGGCTAATTTTTCTATGAATTTTTACGAGAAGTTTTCCTTCCCAGAGGATTTGAGGCAAATGGCTGGTGGGAAGGGATTAATAGAGGAGCGACTAGTTGAGGAACCGCATGCTGATGGAAGACCAGATCCAGCCGCAGATGTCACAACCATGATTCTCTATACATTACAACAGATGAATATTCAGAATTGAGACCAGTTCAGAGCATGGAATGAGTTGCAATCTAAGATCGCTGCACTCAGAGTAGGAGCCAGGAACCCACGGCCACCTATCATGGTTCCCGCAACACTCGGAGATGAGTATGACCCTGGTGCTAGATTGCGACATCATTGGATTCGATTGCCACTGAATCAGGAGCTATACGAGTTATGTCTGTCATTCATCTCACTGCTTCCCAAGTTCTATGGGAATGTCGTAGAGGAATCGTTTACCTTTTTGCAACAATTTGAGATGATCTGTGGAACGTCTAATTACCATGGAGTTACATAGGAGGTTATTTACCTCAAATCCTTCCCTTTTGCCTTAGCAGATAAGGCGCTTTACTGGCTCAGTCATTTAGAGAAAGAGATTTCTATGTAGAATGACCTAAAGTCCACGTTCCTGCGTAATTTTTTTCCTCTCGAATGGACAAACATGATGAGGAGTCAGATCCCAACTTTACTCAGTTGCTAAATGAATCATTCCACGAGGCATGGGATCGATTCAAGGACTTACGGAAAGATGTCCTCATCATGAGATTTCATTAAAGGTGCTTGTTGATAACTATTTTGGAGGACTCCAGTATATACAGGGGCTTGTAAGTGTTGTATGTGGTGGCAGCTATCTAAATTGGGATGTTGAGTCTGTCTGATCCATCTTCGAGGGGATGGCAAAGAACTCGAGAGTCATCTACTCCACTCGGGAATTCCAGAAGACCCCACCTCCACCGCATCATCGAGAGCATCATGGGGTGGCGAACATTTCAGACTCTGAATCCAATACCAACATGGGTTATATTAATGAGAAGTTAACATTGGTAGACATGATTCAGAAGCAAGTTCTGGACTTGCAGCAGCTGCGAGAGTTGGAGAAACTCTTATCTCTGCCTCAACAGCTGAGTTATCTAACAAAGAAGGTGACGGAACTGCAGCTTCAGTATCAGCAAGCTCAAGCATCTTTGACTGCAGAACCTACTAGGAGATCTTTAATAGCTCGACCCACCCGACAGATCCACTTCATCCAGAGTGAGCGGGAGACTCCGTAGATTGACACCTGACCATAGAGATCATGCACAAATCTGAATGGGTTATTAGAGAAATTTCATTAGAGCTACAGAGAGCAGGTGCCAAGAGAAAGTTAAATCTGAATGAGCCGGTAGAGATTCGAAATCAGGCAAACGAGAACACCCTCATTTACAAGGACAAAGTGAAGCGATTTCATGATAGACATATCCGACTCAAGATCTTTGTTCCTGGATAGAAAGTTTGGTTGTTCAATGCACGGTTGTGAATTTTTCATGGAAAATTGAAAAGTAAGTGTGAAGGACCGTATATAGTCAGAATGGTGCACGACAATGGTAGTATTGCTATATCAGATATGTCAACTGGTGCAGAACCATTTACAGTGAATGGGCAGATGCTGAAACACTTCGTAGAGACAACTGATCATCTAGCCCGAGTAGAAGTGATCTACTTTATACAGGATGCATGACTGCTCTTCCACTTCATCTCATCATGTACAGAGACTTGTGAAGACATTCGATTTTTCTGGAGTACACACATGTATATTCTTCATAGAACCACAATCGTCTCCATTTTTTCTCATCTTATATGCTTAGGATACTGGATCCTAAGTATAGGGGGACCGATTGCTTGTTGATTCACGCAAGTTGATTTTTTTTATCTTTTTACTTTTCTCTTGTATATCCTTTCATTCACTCCAATCATTGATCCCTAATTTTGACCACACTCTTTTCTATACTAAGGATACCTTATCCTAAGTATGGGGGGACCGAGTGATTTCGATGATTTCATCTTCTTTATTCCTTTTGTTCCTTCATTTATATATCCCTTTTCCTCAGTCACGTTGTTTTCTATTCCACTATACTTACGATGACCAGATCGTAAGTATAGGGGGTAATCGACATCACATCACTTATTCTTT
This sequence comes from Ottelia alismoides, assembly GCA_037367405.1. NCBI lineage: Eukaryota > Viridiplantae > Streptophyta > Magnoliopsida > Alismatales > Hydrocharitaceae > Ottelia > Ottelia alismoides. The sequence continues at coordinate 1,237,100 of JAZKJV010002251.1, read as the reverse complement.
TTCACCTACTTTTACTTAGCACGACTTTTGTCCTCCTTTTCTCTTTGAAGCTATGAGAATTTAGCACAAGCTAAGTATAGGGGGAGCGTATATATTTTATATATACTTTTGTCCATAACTCTTAGTTTTATGTATTTTCTTTATCTATAAAATTCATAAAAAGCGAGTGAGGGTAAGTTAAAATCACCTATTTTATTAAAATTATTTAAAAAATCCTTGTAAATAAATAAAATATGTTTAAAACCCTTATTTTAAATCTTTATTTAAAATCCTTAATTTAAAATGTAAAATATGTATAACACTTATTTAAAATCCTATATATTAAAATATGTGTCAAATTCATGTAATTCTTGTAAAATACTTTGTATATAAAATTTGTATAATCCATTAATTCTTTAATCCAAATAAAATATGGGTAAATTATTTCGTAAAATTCTTGTACATAAAATTATTTATAAAAATCACAAAATTCATAAAAAATATAGTCTAAATCCATAAAAAATTACAAAATTCTTAAAATATTTAAAAAATCAGTAAAATCCAGAAAATTTACTTCACAAAAACATGGTTGCATTTGCATTAGCATTTTTCAGAATAAGTTTGATTTCTAAAACTAAAAGATTGGGAAAAGTCTGAAGGATGGAGCTTGATTACTGCTTTTAACGTCACTGTAAGGAGCCTGATTAGGAAATGGAATTTAGACTCTTCAGGTCTTTGACTTAAATCTTTGGGTTCCATGAGACCATGTTTGGGAAGTCAACTCGAAAAGTGTTTAATTAGAACAATTGGTGTCATCCGTACAACTCTTCATCAATGAACTAATTTTTGACACATGCACTTTTGCACTTATCTCGACTTGCATGGGGCTACGAAGGGCAATCCATCTTGGTAGTGTGTTTCTATCCTTGTCTTTGCAGCATTGACGTCTAAAGACGGGAGAGATTGGGGTTGTGATAGTTGCTTCGGATGAAGGAAGGATCTGCTGACACAATTTTTCCGAGACCTCAAAAAATGGACGGAATGAAAAGATGTTATATCTGTCGAGGCACAAAGAGACGAATGCAGTGCTAGAAAATTACAAAATTAATTCTAAGAAGAAGCCACCAAATACAAATACGACCACAATGGTCCGAGCTTTCACCAAAAAGCCTACACATCTTAGTGGAGACTTAGCTACACCGGTTGGGCTTCACAAGGAGATGCGTCTACACTGGTCGCACTCCAGTTCTTTTCTCGTTCTTCTACTTGCTCTCTATATTCGATTGTGGACATAGCACGAACTGACCTCACAAGGGAATACCTCCCTCCTCGAGGAAAGAGTAGCTGGATGAGGAACTAGTGGAAGTGTATAGCTGGGATGGATGGTTTCTTCGCTTCTTTAAGCGGGAAGAGCTAAAACAATTCACACACCGTACAGATTGATTTCAAGGTTGATAGAGTTTAAAATATGAATGAGTGGATTTGAACTGCATGTTGACGTGAACTTAAATAAGGATTTGTGGAACTTGAGGACTGTTGAAGATAAAATCCTAATCCTAGTTAAAGCTCCGACAAAATGCTTGTTTCAGGCCGATCGAGCTCTGTCCTTTGTTTGTTCTCATGAATTGGTTTAGGAAAACAAATTCATTCTAACTTTCTTTCTTATTTTTTAAATAAGTTTTTTCTAGGGACTAGTAAAGTTTAAGTATAGGGAGTTGATGAATCATTCATTAACATTCTGTCTGCATTTTATCTTAAAACCCTTAACAAATGCATGTAGATATCCATTAAATCTCACTTTTTAACAAAACTTCAGTCATGAATAAAAATGCACTTTTATGCATTAAAATCATGTAAATAAATAGAAGAATAAAAATAAAGAAAATAAAAATAAAGCCAATTATAGATATGTATATATTTACAATGTGACTTGTAAAGATAAATATAGATGAAAGATATATTTATAACCTAATCCCCGAGACCAAGTCAGCATGGATTGGTCGATAAATAAATAAGTAGGGGAGATAAGGAAGAAAACAAATAAAATAATTATTTGTATATCTCAGGCATTCTTAATTAATTATCCAATAATTTCCACAGAAAAATATAAAAATAAGTTAAAAATATTACCATATATAAATACCAAGAAATCCAACTTGAAAATTCTTAAAATTCTAACTGTCGAACATCATAACATGCTCACACAAACTCCATTTTCACTCTACTCGCATTTAAAGTTCATAAAATAATATTCTCTAGTTAATGAAGATGATTTCACTAAAATCGGAGTTCGTTTGCAAAAAGTTGATTTTCTGACCTAACCACAACTTGGTTTCTAGCTATTTATTTTATTTAGAATATATTATTTATTATTTTACTAATTTTATAATTTCTAATTATTTTATTGATCTTGTATTTTAACCCTAATTTATTTCATAATTTTTGGACATTATTATATTAAATAAATCAAAAACTCTAATTTATAGGCACAAATGAACTATATGACTTATACTTGTATTTATTAATATATCTAAATTAATTTATTAAAATTCACAAAAATTTATATATACTTTTTTTACTAATCTGATAATTAATAAAAGATAAAATAATATACTACTTATTAATTTATTAAGTTAAAAATACAAAACCTATTTATTAAGTAGTAATTATATTTATTTATTAATGTAATAGTTATACTTCTATGAAAACTAATTATAGCATAATTTAAATAATTTAATTACCTACATTTTTCATTTTTATACCTAATTAAAATAAAGTTATTTACTATTTATTCCTTGACTGAATCTGGCCAACCAAGTGCTGACATGTCTCAGCACATGGGATCTTCTTCTTCAAGGCCGACTAGATTCTGTTCCAACCGTCGATCTTTGACTTTTCTCTACGCCACCTCCAAGCTTCTTCCTCCGATCTCCACCCTCGAGCTCCTTCTCCTAACAATCTACTTACACGCCAGCCACTGATCCTCCAACTACCTTTCATCGATTCACCGATAAAATCCCTCCAAAACCACCATTAACAACTAATAGCACCTGAGCTAAGCTTCCAGAACTAACTTGGACAACCATCCAACTTCATCGTCATGCTTTGCCCTGATCAGGAGGTAACAGCTCCGACCAAGGCCATAGCGTGGAAGAGGGGTCATCGGAGGAGGGCTCCAAGGTCTTCGACACCTTGCATCGCCGCCATCGCACCGCGTAGAGCTCCGACCATCACCGCCCATAGAGCAGACATTGAGGTTCATACAACGTCATTCCCAGGAGAGTTCCTTCATCCTTTTCCTATTATATTTCCCGATCTTAGAGCCCACATTAGGATAGCTATTGTGTAATTAGTAACTTCAACCTTCATCCTTAGATGTCATAAATTCAACTCATCAAATCATATCCATTTCACTCCCAAATTCATTTTCCCTTTTCATGTTCGTACATTTCTCTCGATTCTTGGAAAATGCGAATTAGATCTGTAAAAATCCATAATTTGTTGGCCGATGCCTTGTGAATTGAGCAAGAAATCATTTAATTGCATGTTATTCTTACATATGGAGCGTTCAACTCATCATATGGAGCTTTGAAATCCAAAGAAAGATCAAATCAAAGAACAACCATCGTTATCTTCTAGGTTTTGTCTGATCACCTCCTTCATCGGCGATTAGCCGACGTTCTTGATCACCTATGGTGGAGATCCACCGCAGGAGAGCTCGAGAGGTGAAGGTTTCACCCCTCTGGCCTTGCAGAATGCCCAAACAAAGCATTAGTCGATGGGAAGAAATCGGAGAAGAGGCACCCGTCGCTAGCTGCATAGAAGACCTGAAGAACAACCAGATGCTACAGGTTGTTGCCACGTGTCTCCATCGGACAGTCCAGACCACGCCCCATCTTCTAATCACAGCCGTCTAAGTTAATCGGTAGAACATTTGCATACTAGACCCAACGAAGATCCATGGTTCTTGTCTGCTCCATACATTTCTAGATATTGCATTTAGGTCCCCACGCAGGGACCTAAATGTAATAACTTTACATTTCTTTGCATTTTAGTTCTTTCCAGGACCAACTTGTAACAAAACATAAAAGTTTGTTTTGCAATTACACCCCAAGTGTGTAGGGGTGTTTTGGACCTCCTTTTTGATGTATTTTTCCACGATTTCTTTAGGGTAGTTTCATAACTACCCAAGATACCTTTCTTGTATTTTTCACAATTTTTCCTCACTTTGTTTTTTCGATTAAATTTTCTCAATATCGAGTTAGTTTTAAGTTTTTCTATTGAGTTCTTTGTAAAATCAAGAATAAAATGAATATTTTCAGGATTTGTTTCTTTCATCAAAAACCAAGGTATTAATATTCTGCCTCCTCGAGTTTAACCCCAACACACTTACCTGGATAAATAAGGAGATAAAATAGGAGAGAGCCTGATTTTGTTATCATTCTCTCTCTCTCCTATTTTATTGATTTGTGTTTGATAAACTCAATCTGATTTCGTGATTATTTCTACAACGACAACTCTATATCAATTAACCACTGGTTGGATTTCGAGCTATCAGAGACGGGTGGAATAGAGAACGATCGTGGGGGGATTAGAAATGTGGAGGGTTCATGGTGAGAAATGCGTGGTAGGAAGCGTGAAAATTTGGTGAAAGAGGGATCCTCGTGAGCTTCTGACAGAAGTTAGAAGAGGGTTAGACAGTTGACCCTAGGTCAAAGAAAGAAGACTCATGTTTGGTTAGTGCTCCTGATCTTTACAACCGAATGAGGGAAGAAGATAAAAGAATGGGAGAAGTAGCGGGAAGGGATTGGTGTAGTCTTCATTCCCTTGTGAAATCGGTCAGATAACCAATTCTTCACCAAAAATCAGGATTTTTCTGAAGCTCAAATTTTTGGTAGAAGTTTTGGTGTAGGCATTTTTGGATATTTTCTTTGACTTTGTACAGCTTCGACATTCTTGCTTGTCTCTCGATGGATATATCATCTTTTGTTCCCCCCTGTTTTGGGGGTCTTAGAAAATGTTATGTCGGAAGACCATCCCTCATCTGAAGCACTGCCTTAATACATCTCTATTCTTAAGATATCATTATTACCAGAAGAAATGGGTAAGAGTACTGGTGTCGGAAATACCCAAGAATGGTTACTGAGCCACTCTTGACGAAGCAGCCATGTATCTTTACAAATTAGACTCAAAGATTCTTCAACAATCCATCTGAGTTGAACTAGATGCAAGGTTTTCAGTCAAGTCACTGTCTCAAGAGTCTTACGGATGATATGAAGGGTTATATTTATGCATATTCAATTGGCTCGTGAATATTAGTCTTATGGAACTATCTCCAATTCCAGTCCAGGTGACCTGAAATATCTTTGATTCCAGTCCGCAAAGGGTTCCTCTGAAATTAAGTGTATTAAGGTCTATTCCAAGCTCCAATCTTCAGACTTTATTTAGACTTGCTCAATTGTTTATATTATACCGAAAAATATGAATGATATGTACAATGCAGAAAAATATTTTTATGCGCCATTTTTTAATTTTGAAATTCTGTGGATTTTCGAAAATGTTTTGCAAATTTTTATGCATGTCTTAGAAAAGATTTTGTAAGTATTTTTGGGATTTTTAATTTTGCAAAATTTTAAGGGTTTTCAAGGACAAAAAATTTTTGACAAATAATTATATGCATTTATTTACACATGCATGCATCTTAGTATTTACAAGAGCTGGACAAAGAATTTACACTATGTATTTACAAGGATTTAGTTACTATTAATAGCTTAACGGCCTAAGTTTGTAAAATATTTTTATTTGCTTGGATTATGTACTTAGTTCTCAAAATAATTTGAAATAATTTTCACACACATTTTGAAAACTCGCTTTTGTAGAGTAGTTTGACAAATAACTTTTACAAACATTTATAAAAATTGAAAATCATTTTTCAAAGATTTTTCAAATAATATATATAGATTTTCAAACTATTTTTGCAACCATTTTCCAAACCATTTACAAATAGATTTTCAAAAAACTTTATTCAAAAAATGAAAAGAAATTTTTATAAAGAAAACATTTTTACAAAGGTTGAAAATATTTTACAAAATATTTTCCAAACAGTCAAAAGATTTTACAACCAGTTTCAAACATCTTGGAAAAACTTTTTATCTGATTTATTAATTATGTATATATAAAAAATTTAACATGTATTAAATTTTTTATTAATTAACTAGTTAGCCCTATTATTAAAAATATGCAAGTACGAGCTATGGATAAAATATATACAGAGTATATATTTACCTCCCTATACTTAGCTTGAGTTATGTCAACATAGATCAAAGAGAAAATGAAGACATAATGTGTACTAAGTACAAAAAAGTCTATACGACAAAGACTCAATAAGTAATAGGAAGTCGACCATCTGCTCTTTACATAGAATTAATTAATCCTAAGTATAGAAGAATGTATTCGTCATGTAGGGAGGGTTGAGTATGGGAATGAATAAATGAATCATCAGCTCGGCCTGTCTCCCCTGTAGTTATGGTAAAATATCCATAAGTATAGACATATTACCAAGAGTTGAGGAGACATGCGAGGGATCTAAAGAATGAATAACCCGAGGGCACTCACCCCCCTATACTTAGGATAAAGTATATTCTAAGTATATCACAAATGAATGGGGTGAGGGCAACATGGGAGAAAGAATTTGAAGAATGAAAACAAAAAGAAGAAAAGAAGAAAAAAATTAACTAATCAAAAATGTTTTTATGGATCATCTAATTGCACTGATGTTGCGACGTTGAGCTCCTCGTGGTAGACCACCTGTACTAAATCAACCACAAACAAGAACGTATAAGGTTAGAGATAAGGTTTAAGTAGTTTTCCATTGATCTCGAAGAGTTGTGTATCAACTAGCAGTCTGGATATCACGATGCTTCCATTGTCACGCACATGTTTCATTACGAAAGGCCATGTCCACTTGCTCTTCAACTTCCATGAGAATAATTTGAGCTTTGCATCAAACAATGAAATCGTTTGTCCTGGTTTGAAAGTCTTGCAACAGATGTACTTGTCATGCCACTTCTTGACCTTCTCCTTATACATCAGGCTATTGTCATATGCATAGTCATGGAATTTGAGAAGCCGATTCAGATCCAGCTTTCTATTCTTTCTATCCTTCTTGGAATCCAAATTACAGACATTGATTTCCCATAAAAATTTATGAATGAGTTCTACAGGAAAATGGCATGGCCTGTCGTACACCAGGCGATAGGTAGACATTCCTAATGGTGGCTTGTAGGTTGTTTGATAAAGCCAAAGTACTGAATCAAGCAACTTTTCCCAATTCTTCCTATCATGGCGCACAATTTTCTGCAAAATTGTCTTTATCTGATTATTTGAACATTCGACCAGGCCATTGGACTATGGGTAGTACGGAGATGTGACACTATGTTCAATGTAGAATTCTTGTGTTAGCTTCTTCACCTCTCTATTGATGAAATGGCTACCCCCATCTGATATAAGAATTTTGTGGATCCTGAACCATGCAATTATGTGATCTCTCAGAAACTAGTAGACAATATGACTGTCAGCGGCTCAGGTCGGGATAACATTCACCCAACGACTGACATAACAGATAGCTAGCAGAATATTCTCAAAAACTTGATTGTTGGGGAACGTGCCCAAGAATTCAATGCCCGGTGCATCAAACACATCTAAAAACTGAACGTACTTCTAGGGCATTGTGTCTCTCATTCCAATAGTGCCACCCAATCTTTGACAATTAGTGCAATGTATAACAAAGACATCTACATATTTGAATAGAGTCGGTCATCAAAGGCTGCATTTTTGAACTTTTGTTATACTTCTTCTTTCAGAGTGGTGTCCTCTTGATTCTCCAGCACAGCAATGCTCGATGACACTTTGGACTTCCTACTGAGGAATGAACCTCCTCAAAATGTAATATACCCCCTCATGAAAGAGATAAGGATCCTCCCACTGATAGAAATGAATATCTAAAAGAAATTTATTAACCTTTAGCTTCGGCCAATGTTGTGGAGTTCTCTTAAACACAAGACAATTCACAATATCGGTGAAACAGGGGAGAGAGGTGTCTGACAGAATGGCTTCATCCGGGAAAGTCTCTATAATCGATAGTAAGCTCTACTCAGGAATGTCAGTCTCTAGTGATCTTGATAAATGATCTGCCACCACATTTTTAACTCTGGGCTTGTCACGGATTTCAAGGATAAATTCCTCGAGCAAAAGAATCCATCTGAAAAGTCTCAGTTTGGCATCCTGTAAGTACTTGACGGAAGAGTAGTATGTATAAACTATCACTTTGGTTCCAAGCAAGCGGGATCTGAATTTCTCTAGGGTAAAGATGATTGGTAGCAGCTATTTTTCAGTGACAGTATAGTTTTTCTGAGATTCATCGAGAGTTCATCTAGAATAGTGAATTGGAGAATGGCATATTGTCTCTTCATTATCCTAGAACCGCTCTAATAGTGTAATCTGATGCATCTGTCATGATCTCAAAAAGGAGAGACCAATCTTGCGCTTGAAGGATAGGGGTCTGGGTGATCAATTCTTTCAATTGATTGAATGCTTGGAGGACTATGTCATCAATGATAAAATATGCATCCTTTCCCAAAACCTCAGTCAGCTGTCACGAAATTTTACTGAAATCTTTGATGAATCGTCGGTCGAAATCGACGTGCCCTAGAAATGATCTGACTTGCTTCAGATTCATAGGTGGCTCGAGTTTGAAAATGACATCCACCTTTGTAGGGTCTACCTCCATGTCACGTTTTAATATGACATTGCCTAGCACAATATCGTCAGTCACCATAAAATGGCTCTTCTCCCATGAGATCACAAGGTTCACTTCACAACATCTCTTCAGAACCCAGGCCAGGTAAGATAGGAATTTATAAAATCTATCATCGTAGGCCTTGAAATCATCCATGAAAACCTCAAGAAAACTTCCAACCATATCTACAAATACGGCCAACATGCACCGTTGAAATGTCACTAGAGCACTGCACAACCCAAACGGCATTCTGCGGAAGGCATAAGTCCCAAATGGATAAGTGAAAGTCATTTTCTCTTGATCTTCTAGGGTAATGGAAACTTGGTTTTTACTGGAGTAACCATCCAAGAAGCAAAAATATTCCTTCGCGGTCAATCGCTTAATGATCTGTTTGATGAAGGGGAGCGAGAAATGGTTCTTCTTGGTCGTTAAGTTCAATCATCTATAGTCCACAAAGATTCACTAAGATGTTGGTACTCTAATTGCAAACTCCTCCCCTTTGTCATTTTTGACCATGGTGATCCTTGGTTTCTTGGGAAAGACATGTAAGGGACACTCCCATTTCGATTTGAAGATGGAATATGCGAATCCCATATCACACCATTTTGTGATCTCATTCATCACAACCTCTCGGAGATTCGGGTTTAATTTACGCTGAAATTCTCGGGAAGGCTTGTTGTCCTCTTCAAGGTACATGTCATGCGAGCACAATGATGGATTGATCCCATGGAGATCCGAAGATTTCTATCCTATCACCTTGCGATTTCTTTCTAGAAGCTCGAGCAACCAAGATTCATGTTCCTCGCTCAGTTGTGAATTAATAATCACGGGGAATATGTTTTGCATGCCCTCAAGGAAGGCATATTTCATGTTTGCTGGAGGTGGTATGAGCTCAGGCGAGGTTTGATTCAGCTTGGTGCTGACTTCAGCTAATGTGTGAGGCAATGGTGTCGGATCTTTCAACCGAATGGTGTCCACCAATGGCATTGAGGGCTCTTCATTCAATGTTGTACAAAATTCTTCTATCACAGAATCTTGTTCACAAAAATTTCAATGATTACCTCCTGCTCTACGAAGGATAGATGGCCATAGATGTATTCACAAAAATTTTCAATGATATCAAGGTATTCCAGGTGGACCAACCAGGAAATTCCAAGGGAAAATGCCTTGAAAAATGGAAAAAATAAAAAAGATTAATAATTTTTAGGTTATAAATAAAAAGTATTTCTAATTTATGTATAATTTAATGCATATTTTTATTTATTTTTATGAGGTTATTTATTAAAAGTATTATTAACAAGTGTAAGTATAGGTATATTGATCTACGATTGGAGTATTTCATTTTTATTTTGTATTTTAAATTTTATTATTTTCTACATTCAATGTATATATTTATATCTTATTTGACTATTCACAAAGATATTGTCATTGTACTTTTCTGATATAATATGTACACTTAATTAATTATAGGTATAAATTACATAGATATAGTATATTCATCTATATATCTTGATATATATATATATATATATTATTCTTATTTTAGTTTATTTTTTATGGTTTTATTTTATTCTAAATATGTACAAGATCTATATAAATAATATTTACAAAATTACAAAATATAAAATAATGAAAAATATAAAGAATAAATAAAATGAATATTTTATTCTAGTATATTGTACATTAGAGGTCCAAAACTTAACTTTTGCATCTTAACTCCAAATTTAAAGAAACCACCTTCATGACTAATAAAAGTTCATATACAATTAAAGATGGTTTTGATGCATTTTTAGTTCATATAGAGTCAATAAAGGTTTGTTAAGTCAAGTTTTTGGATTTTTATTCTGGGTGTAGAATGTACGAATTGCATTATTTTTGCACAAAATATTTTTTTATTTTTCTATGTATTTTTATCTGCAGCTTTCATGTTCAAAGTATATTAATTTGAGCCATAAATAATAAAGAATTAAATAGATGCCAAAAAGTAATTATTGACTATATTTTTAGGGGGTTTAGACTGCGTGATTTGTATAACTAGTTGTTGTATCTCTCCCTTACTTTATTCCCTATTGACTAAGTCATTTTAATGACTGAGTCTCGAGGGATAGGGTCACTCAACACCTATGGTGTCTCATTTCTTTTCTTCCTTTATCATTTATTTTGGTTTTAAGAACAATAAATGTACAAAATTTTATACAGTATTTTGGACATATTACAGTTTTTATTTTAACAAATTAATGATATATACATACATTTAGCTAGGGATTTAAGGCCAAAATGAAATAATGAAGGTGATGATGTGGAGATTCATCACCCCCCCCCCCATACTTGCCTTTCTTAGTCCCTAACAGTCACTTACGTCTATAAAGTGCATAAAAGAAAATAAAGAAAATAAAAAGAAATAACTTGAAATAATTGTTGACTTTTAAACTTGTCTTAATAAAATCAAATTTTGGAGCTCAGAGAAGGCCTTTGGATTAATAGTGTATTCGGAACCACATACAAGTCAAAAAGTGTGACACAACAACCATGAGGTTCCATACTCCTATCATCAAGTCCAGTTCACAGCCAGGTCAGAACCATCCTCTCAGTCGCATACTCTTGCTATCTTGAAGTGATAGAATCATGTGTGTCAAATTGTTCATCTCTCCCCAGACAAAACTGTTGAACTATCGAGGTGTCTTCTCTTCTGGTAGCTCATCCTCGTGGAGACATTTATCCCTTCTAAGGTTAGGTGCTCCCAATCTTTACAATCGAATGGGGGAAGAAGTAAAAATAATGGGGAAAAAGTGAGAATGAAATAGTGCAGTCTTCATTCCCTTGTAAAGTCGGTCGGTATAATCGTTTCTTCACCAAGAAGCAAGCTTTTCTGAAGTTCAAATTTTTGGTAGAATTTTTTGTGTAGGCCTCTTTGGGAATTTTCTTTGACTTTGTACAGCTTCTGCATTCTTGCTTGTGCCTCATTGGATATAGCATCTTTTGTTCCACCCAGTTCTGGGGGTATAAGAAAATGCTACGTCAGTAGACCAGCCCTCATCTGAAGCATTATATTAATCCATCTCTAGTCCTCAGATATCATTATTACCAAAAGAAGTGGGTAAGAGTACCGGTGTTGGAATTCCCCAAGAATGGTTCCTGAGCCACTCTTGATGAAGCGATCTTGCATCGTTGTAACTTAGACACCAAGATTTCTCAACAGTCCATCTGAGTTGAACTAAGTGCTAGGAGCAAGGTTTCCAGTCAAGTCACTGTCTCAAGAGTTGTATGGATGATATGAAGGGTTCTATTTAGGTATATTGAATTGACTCATGAATGTAGTCTTATGGAACTTAAAGAATTAAGTCAAGGTGACCCGAAATATCTCCAATTCCAATCCTTCATGGGTTCCTCTAAAATTAAGTGTATTAAGGTCTATTCCAAGCTCCAATCTTTAGACTTTATTTGGATTTGTTTAATTGTCTATGTTATTCCGAAAAATGCAAATGCTATGTACAATGTCGAAAAATATTTTTATGCAACAATTTTCTGGCTTTGAAATTTTATGGATTTTTTAGAAAAAAATGCAAATTTTTAAGCATGTTTTTGAAAAAGATTTTGTAAATGTCTTCAGGATTTTTAATTTTGCAAAATGTTAAGGACTTTTCAAGGACGAAAAAGTTTTGGCCAATAATTATATGCATTTATTTACACAGGATTTCATTTTATTATTTACAATAGTTAGGTAAAGAATTTACACTGTGTATTTACAAGGGTTTAGTTATAATTAACAAGTTAATGTGCTAAGTTTGTAAAATATTTTTATTTACTTGGATTATGTACATAGTTCTCGAAATAATTTAAAATGATTTTCACATACATTTATAAAACTCTCCTTTACAAACTAGTTTGACAAATAATTTTTACAAGCATTTACAAAATTTGAAAATCATTTTTCCAAGATTTTTCAAATAGTATATATAGATTTTCAAAAAAAAAATTTAAACATTTTCGAAACCATTTGTAAATAGATTTTCAAAACATTTTATTCAAACAATGAAAAGAAATTTTCACAAAGAAAACATTTTTACAAAGGTTGGAAATATTTTACAAAATAGTTTCCAAACAGTTTTCAAAAGATTTTTCAAAAAGATTTTACAACCATTTTCAAACATTTTGCAAAAGAGGTTCATCTGATTTGTTAATCAATATATACAAAGAATTTTAATGTGTATTAATTTTTTATTAAATAATTAGTTTACATATTATTAAAATGTGCAAGTTTGAGTTATGGCTAAAATATATACATAGTATATATTGACCAACTATATGTAGTTTGAGCTATATCCTCATAGATCAAAGAGAAAATGAAGACATAACTCGTACTAAGTACAGAAAAGTCTATACTACAACGACTCGATAGTGAATAGGAAGTCAATCGTCCCCCTTTACTTAGAATCCATTAATCCTAAGTATAGCATACTATATTCATTCATGTAGGGAGGGTTGAGGGTGGGAATGAATAAATGAATCATCATCTCGGCTTATCTCCCCCTATACATAGGGTAAAATATCTCTAAGTATAGACATATTATCAAGAGTTGAGGAGACATGCGAGGGATCTAAGAATGAACAACCCGAGGGAGCTCACCCCCCCCCCCTTTACTTAGGATGAAGCATGTCCTAAGTACAACACATATGAATGGGGAGAGGGAAACATGGAAGAAATAATTTTAAGAATGAAAATAAAAAGAAGAAAAAGATTAACTAATCAAAAATAATTTTTGTGCCTCATCAGATTGCGCTGATGTTGCGACATTGACCTCCTCATTGTAGATCACATGTACTAAATCAACCACGAACAGGAACACATCATGTTTGAGATAAGGTTTAAATAGTTGTCCATTGATCACGAATGGTTTTGTGTCATCTGATAGTCTGGATATCACGATGCTTCCATTGTCACGCATATGTTTCATTGTGAAAGACCCAGCCCACTTACTCTTCAACTTCCCTATGAATAATTTGAGCTTTGCTTTAAACAACTAAATCTTCTGACCCAATTTGAATGTTTTGCGATAGATGTACTTAATCGTGCCACTTCGTGACCTTCTACTTGTACATCAGGCTATTGTCGTATGCGTACTCACAGATTTTGAGAAGTCGATTCAGATCCAGGTTTCTGTTTTTTCTGGCCTTCTTGGAATCCAAATTACAGACATTGATTTCCCGTAAATATTTATGAATGAGTTCCGCGAGCAAATGGCATGGTCTCTCATACACCAGGCAGTAGGAAGACATTCCTAATGGTGACTTGTAGGCGATCTGATAGGCCCAAAGTACTGAATCAAGCAACTTTGATAAATTCTTCCTCTCGGGGCACACAAGTTTCTCCAAAATTGTCTTTATCTCCCTGTTTGAACATTCGTCCAGGCCATTGGACTAGGTGGTATGAAGAGGTGACACAATGTTCAATGCAGAATTCTTGTGTCAGCTTCTTCACCTCCCTGTTGATGAAATGGCTACCCCATCTTATATAAGAATTTTGTGGATCATGAACCTTGCAGTGAAGTGATCTCTCAGAAACTAGCAGATGGGGCGACTGTCGATAGCTCAGGTCGGGATAACATCCACTCAACGAGTGACGTAATAGACAGCTAGCAGAATATACTTAGGGAATGAGCCCATGAAGTAAATGCTTGATGCGTGAAACACGTTTGAAATCTAAATGTGCTTTTGGGCATTGTGTCTCTCATTGCAATAGTGCCGCCCAGTCTCTAACAATTAGTGCAATGTTTAACAAAATCTTCCGCGTCTTTGAATAGAGTCGGTCATCAAAGGCCGCATTGTATAACTTTTGCTATTATTCTTCTTTATAGTGATGTCTTCTTGATTCTCCGTCTTGCCAATGCTCGATGACACTTTGGACTTCCTCCTAAGGAGTACACCTCCTCTAGAAGCAATATGCCCCCCATGAAAGAGATAAGGATCCTCCCACTAAAAGAAATGAATATCTGACAGAATTTTGTTGACCTTCATCTTCATCCAATCTTGTGGAGTTCTTTTAGACACAAGATAAATCACAATATGAGTGAACTTGGGGAGCAAGGTAACTAAAAGAATGGCTTCATCCAGGAAAGATCTGTAATAGATAGTAAGCTCTGCTCAGGAGTGTCAGGCTTTGGTAATCTTGACAAATGATCTTCTAGCACATTGTTATCTCCATGCTTATCACGAGTTTCAAGGTCAAATTCTTGGAGGAGAAGGATCCATCTGATAAGTCTCGGTTTGGAATCCTTCTTGGTTGGTACGTACTTGTTGGAAGAGTAGTATGTATAAACTATCACTTTGCATCCAAGTAGGTGGGATCTGAATTTCTCCAGGGCAAAGACGACTACTAGCAGCTCTTTTTCAGCGACAATGTAGTTTTTCTGAGCTTCATCTAGAGTTTGGCTAGCATAGTTAATTGCAAATGGTAGATTGTCTCTTCATTGTCCTAGAACTGCTCCAATGGTGTAATTTGATGCATCTGTCATGATCTCAAATGGGGAGAGACCAATATGGCGTTTGAAGGATAGGGGAATGGGTGATCAGTTTTTCAATTGATTGAATGCCTAGAGGAGTCTATCATCAATGATAAAATCTGTCTCCTTGCCTAAAAGCTTAGTCAGTGGTCTGGCAAATTTACTGAAATCTTTAATGAATCGTCGGTAGAAATCGACATGCCCCAGAAATGATCTGACTTGCTTCAGACTTGTAGGCGGCTCATGTTTGGAAATGATGTCTACCTTCGTAGGGTCTACCTCCATGCCATGTTTTGATATGACAGTGTCTAGCACAACACCCTCAGTCAAAATAAAATGGCTCTTCTCCCATGAGAGCACAAGGTTCACTTCACAACATCTCTTCAGAAATTGGTTCACGTAAGATAGGCATTGATCAAAGTTGTCACCATAGATCAAGAAATCATCCATGAAAACCTCAAGAAAACTTCCAACAATATATACAAGTATGGCCAACATGCGTCGTTGAAATATCGTTGGAGCATTGCACAACCCAAACGACATTCTATGGAAGTCTTAAGTCCCAAATGGACAGAGGAAGGTCGTTTTCTCTTGATCTTTTTGGGGAAATGACAACTTGTTTGAAACTAGAGTAACCGCCCTCGAAACAGAAATATTCCTTCACAGCTAATCACTCAACAATCTAGTCGATGAAGGGGAGCAGGAAATGGTCCTTCTTGGTTGTTAAATTCAGACGAGTCTAATCCACAAAGATTCACTAAGATGTTCTTACTATGGTTGTGAACTCCTCTCCTTTGTCATTCTCACACCATTTCTTGATCTTATTCATCACAACCTCCTGGAGATTCGGGTTTAATTTACACCGAAATTCTCAGGAAGGCTTGTTGTCCTCTCCAAGGTATATGTGATGTGAGCACAATGATGGAAATTCCAAGAAAGGCTTCCTTCCTTGAGATTTGGTACTGACCTATCTAAAGGAATAGCACCTCAAAGAGTCGAGGAAGTGAATGCTAGAACTGCTTGCACTTGTGCATCAGTTACGGAAAGCTAAGTGTATGCTAGATGTGTACAAAAGCTAGATATCTGCCATGCAGTGGGAGTAGTAAACTGTTACTAATCCTACTATGGAGAAAGAACACTTGATTGCAGAAATAACGATATCTTCAAAGATGACAAGGCTTTAGAGATGGTGATCTCTGAGTCTTATCTTTAAGAAATTAAGATTTTTAGATGGGAATCTAAAAGGTCTTAACTGCGAATACCATAGGAGATAGTGATCTCCAGGAATAAGGGTATTCTGATAAGGATTATGGAAATACTGGTTATAATAGTTATTAAGCAATAGTGTCAAAGACACTATAACTGCTTTGACTAGATTGAGTATTGGTTGCATTAGATGCAACATTCGCATTGGATGCGAGCACTGTTACCTAGGGATATGCAAGTGTCGTAAAAGGACTTGGCATAGTCTTTTGGGAACAGAGTGACTGATCGGCTTACCTAGCTATTTCTAAATAGCCTATGATTGTCACATGAGTGTGAGTTTAAATGATTAGCCCATTAATGGCTCTTTGGGCTAGTGGGAGATTGTTGGACATGTGAGCCCACGTCGAGCCATTATGCAATAAATGTTATTGCACATATCACTCCCTGATCTGAAATGAAGAATAAATAATTTGCATAATAGGTCCCTCTGTACAATTAGGGTTATGTACCATGGCTATCTTAATGATCATACAGCTGTTGATTCAATTATTGAATCATAGAGGCTGGTGCTTGGATGAATATCTAAAGAGTTAGATTGAGGACTCATCAAGCACCGTCAAATGATTGTTAAGATGTGATCTCCAGCCTGAGTAGGAGATGGCAATCCTTTCTCACATAGGCTGATATCTGACCGACCTCTTGATGTAGGTCCTCTGCATAGGAATAGAGATTCGGAGGTGTCAGATTAGTTAGGTCAATGGGTTGACTTAACGAGATCGAGATAACCAATGTCCTATGTTGAATGCTGTCACAGCATAGGCATGCATCCTCTGACCGGAGACAGATGTATTGCTATATGTCTGAGTATGTACATTTGGCAGACCAATAGGTTGATGACCTAACCAAGGTCTATACACCGGCGAGCTGGTGTGCATATAAGGGCATATGAGTAATACGATCTCTCAAAGGGATCATACAGGTTCACTACTGAACCGGAAGACATGAGCTCACTCATGAGATATTGGGAAGAATCAAATTCCGTGCACGGTCGTCTTGCTTTGGAAGCTTGACTGAATTTGTAGGTTTGATATATACTTTTGGAAAGTATATGATCAAGACCTAGGTATGATATATGCTTTTGGAAAGTATATGATCGATACCAAATCCCAATGATCAAATGAGAAACTTGGTGATCAAACCCTGAAGAAGACAGTGTAAAATAGATCTTGATCTTCGGGTTGACCATGGGTCTTCCAGTATGCAGGATGTACAGGTATTGAGAATACCTGAAGGGTGATGTGATCATAAATGATTGTATATCCATGACGCTTCCATTCCGAGGGAGTGATGAAACAGGTCTGGATTTTAGTGACTCCTTTCAGTAGAGAAGCAATCCGATCTTAGTCCAAGTGTTGGACATTGGTCTGAATAGAATTCAGATTCAATGAGAAGATTGGATTTGCGGTCTTGATTTAATCAAGCATCTGTGGGAGGTTCGTTCGATCTGGATTTGAGATAATATCTCAACATCCAAGTCACTATACATGGAATAATACAATCGCCCTGTCCTTATCTCCAAGTATCTGCGGAGAAAGCACATTATTCTTGAAAGGGTTCAAGAATAATTCTTTTGATGAAATATCCAAGCAAGGACTTGTTGATTAAATAAGATTTAATTATCAAGCTTAAATATGAATATGATTCATATTGTGAAAATGATTATCCAAGATAATTAAATGAGATTTAATTATCAAGGATTAAGAGAATGTGGATAACACTATCCATGATATATGTGTGTTATAAATGTGATTTATAATATACATATATAAGAGAGAGAATTTATGTAAATAGCATTTGTTAATTAATAATGTGGATTGGATTCACATTTATTAATTAATTGGAAATGCAATTTACTAATTAGTTTGGGTTGTGAATATGATTCACATTGTATTCAATGGCAAGATTGAAATATTCACAAATTAATTTGGAATTAATTTGGTGAATATTTATTGTGATTAATTAAGGAATAATAAGATAAATAAAATGGAGCAAAATAAACCACCCTCCATAGGTGGCGTCACCCATGAATTGTTCATGGGTGACGCCCCCCATTTTTAGGGAGGTTGGTTGACTCCATTTTTATTTATCACATTATCTCTTAATTAGTTAATGTTAAATTAAATTATGTTGATAATGTTGCAACATTTTTTAATTTAAATTAATGTTGTTGGTTTTAACCAACAACAATCATAGCCATTGATTTAGCATGGACCAAGCATAGCCTTTGGATCCATGTGTCCCATGGATTGAGATCCATTGGATCCTAAACTAATATAAAAGGAGGGCTAGGGTAGCCTTCCATGGCGCATGATTATGAGTTGTGCAAGGTTACAACTCTCTCTCTCTCTTTCTCATTCTCGCCCTCTCTCTTTCTCTTCTCCATCAAGTGGCCGTCCACTTTATGTTGAGAAAGGAGAGACTCTCGGCTTTCGCCTTCGACGACTCATGGATCTCCATCTTCTTTGGAGTTTCTTACTCTAAAGGAAGACGACGGATTTCGTTTGACGAAATCGGGGGAGCCATCGCTTGGATCTTCATCGAGGATTGCGGGAAGGAACGTGACTCATCATCGCGCCCGCAAGTGCGTTCTTCGTGGATCGGACTTAAGATAGGAGGATCTCTACTTTGGGATCTCGCGATCACAACCACGCTTCAAGAGGTATTCCTTGTACTTTGTGGTTTGATGAAACGATCCGAGAAGTGTTCTCGTGATCATGTGGTTTCATCTTTAAAGTTAAAAAATTTTAATTTCCGCTGCATCTAGCATCTAGTACGACTAGTTGCTCCGATTGCATACGATGCGATCGACACGCTTCCGTGATGCGCTTAAGGATTCTCAATATCCTTCACTATCCACTCATTCCTCCATGGAGAGAAATTCGTGGGTTTCAATATCATCCACGAAAAGATTTGTGTCGCGGATTTCTACAGAAAGTCACGGTCTTCTATTCGATGCTCAGCTGGTTCACTCTC
The DNA here is from genome assembly GCA_037367405.1 of Ottelia alismoides. Classification (NCBI taxonomy): domain Eukaryota; kingdom Viridiplantae; phylum Streptophyta; class Magnoliopsida; order Alismatales; family Hydrocharitaceae; genus Ottelia; species Ottelia alismoides. Next base: position 1,217,585 of record JAZKJV010002251.1, on the reverse strand, counting down.
ATCTGATGCAGACGCTAAAGGTTTCAGCACTTGGATCATGTTAATAGGCACCTTGTCATTGCTAGACAGAAGGCAATCTACCCAGTGCCATCCACCAATTTTCTGGCTATTCGAAGGAATGCCCATCCAAGGATTATCGAGGTATGTAGAAGAGGAGCTGAGGAGTCCATGTCAAGGACTATGAAGTCCACATGGAACTGCATTCCTTAGATAGTGACGATGGCATCCTCCAAAATTTCTTAGGGCCGCTTGATGTATGTATCTATGAATTGCATAATCATTCTAGTAAACTTGAGCGTTGCCAATCCAAACTCTTTGAGTAGCGAAGTGGGCATCAGATTGATTGAGAATCCACTATCGAGTAGAGTTCGGTCAAACTCCCAGAGGAGCTCCTATATCCTTCTTCTTCATCAGGAGATAGCTTATTGCATTGACAGTTGTTGTAGAATATGTTTCACATTTCTTTCTCTAGCACGAGTCAACTATCTTGTCTAAGTACATGCTTCTTTACCCTTTTTTGATGTTAGGCATCTACTTGATGGCTTTAATCAAGGACATTTCAAGCACAAGATTCTGAATAATTTTTACCACATCAGGGTCGGACAAGGAATTTTTAATTTTTTTTATTTTTTAGAATTTTCTCAAAGCATTTGAAAACGGAATATTTACATAATCAAAGAAGTAGTAGAAATAGTGTTCTTATTTACATAAAAATCTGTGCCCACATCAAGCTATACAAATGGATGACAGAAATGAGCAGAGTCATTTAAGAAAGGCAGGCATCCAAAGTCTGCAAGTGGGTCTCCATTGGTTGGAATCAAGGTGTTTGCAGGTGTGGTCTCCTTGGTGGATGGCATTGTGGTGCTTTGGCTGCTGATGCTGCTACTTTCTTTTGTAATTTTTTATTTTGCTGATTTTTTGTGTTTTTTTTCTGGTGTTTCTCCTTCGTCTTCTTCTTCCTCACCCGTCCTGGATGTTGGATCGGGTGATGTAGAAGATGATGATTCACATGGTGAAGCTTTATTCTTCCCCTTCATGGTGGCAGATGGCTGCAAGGTCCTACTGCTCCTGAGAGTGATAATATTATTGTAAACAAATCATTTACACCCGATTTTTTTAGACTAGAAATAACATCACTGACTTCCTGCTCTTTCTTCATGAAATTATTAGGCTTGGCTTCCACCTGAGCTGGAATTGGGGTTTTCTCTACAATGAGGTCATCAAGCTTATGGCTCATTTCGGCTAGTCTTTTCACTAGCTGAGCCAAGCAATCCAAGGTAGGGTTTCGGAGTAGCCTTAGATCGTTCAATGTGATGTCCATGCGGATATTGGGGATGGTGTGGAGGCTACGAGTGTGAATACTGATTTTAGTAGTGAGTAGAAGGATGGTTTTGTTGATACTATTGAGGAGGTAAGTTCTGATATGGGATAACTGAGTACTGTTGATTCTGATGGTTTTGACGGTACTGTGGTTATTGGTACTGATTTTTTCACCCATTGCCATGGTACGGCAGAGACTGTTGGTGGTACTGAGGTTGAGGGTTCTGAAATCTCCCTTCTTGTTGATAAGGGAGTTGGCGATTGCCTAACTGTTGGCCCTGCTAGGGTCCACCTGAATGGGTCGGTTGTGCATCGTTGGCCAATACACCATTCACCTCTTGAATGAGAGGTGAAGGAGGGAAACATGGATCCTGCATGGGCTAGGTCTCAGGCTGGTAGACTACCAGCTGCTAATGTGGTTGTTGTGGAGATGTTGGCTCGGGGAAGTGCATGTAATATACATGTTGAAACGTTGGCTGGGTTGACTTGGCTCAGGAGGTAGTGGCAATGCTTGTTCCTTCAACTCATTGGGAGGGGTGGCCGATGTAGACATAGAATTGCATGAGTTGATCGTACTTACTAGCAACTCCAACTGCTTGGTAATCTAGTCCAATTTGTCCAGGTGTTGTGTCCTCTATTCGATCACAGCAAGTTTCTTCAGTTCCTGTGATCGTTTTTCAATAATATCCACCTTGGATAGGTGTCTCCCTATAATACTCAGATTGGAGATCTCGTCCATGTCCGGTTAACGTGATGTCTCCCTATAAACTGGCTTTTATAGGTGTTGTGGTTAGTCATTGATATGCTTGGGATGATGACAAGGAGGCCTCTCTTTTGACCATTTCCTCAATGATTTGTCAAACTATGTCCTTGTCTTTGTTGAAATACGAGCCACCACAAGTAGCATCAACGAGCTTCTGACTTTCAATTGCTAGTCCCCTAAAGAAATGTTGGACCAGGTTGATCCTAGGAATTTCATGATGGGGACATTTCTCTTGCAATTCTAAGAATCGCCCACAATTCTCATGAATTGATTCGTGGGGTGCTTGGGAGAAATTGGCAATGTGGTCACACATCTAGTTAAGTCTCCCAAGAGGATAGAATTTATGCAAAAATGAGGACTTGAGCTCTTACCATGTTGTGAGGACCTTCCCCAAGTGGTTGATCCAATGAAGTGCTTTGTCCTGAAGAGTGAATGGAAATGTCTTCATCCTAACTATGCCTAACGGTGTGTTAGAGTAGTGAGTTGTACCAGTGACGCGCCCAAATTGTTGCGGATGGATATAGGTTTCTTCATTTGCATTGTCATTGAAGGTACGTAGGAGATCCAAGAGTTGAGGCTTCAACTCGAAATGTGCGTGGATCACTGGGATTTGAATCCACTCTGTGACTTGCTCGACTCCATGGTTGTAGGTCTTCTTGAGAGTCAGCTTGGGCCACTGTCCTCTAGCTTCATCTACTTGGCTTCCATGGCCTACACTTGCTCTCTCTTCTCCTCCTCCTCTTGGGTTCTCTCCCTTTCTCCTCGGATCATTAAGCATGTCTTGGAAGGCAACCTGGGCCAATGCTTGGTCGGTGAGCTGTTACTAAATCGCCTGAATGGAGGTGAGAAGTTGTGCATTCACGACATTCTGATCTGTCTGAACCTGATCTGGCTATAGTTGTGGTGGTTGCTGTGATCCCTTCCCTTTTCCCGAAGGATCCATCTTTATATTTGTTTCTGACTCTAAATATGAGAGAATCTCTATCTCTAGATCGGGCTCGTGATCTAAGGGTGAATGAAAAGGCCTTAATTCGGCTTGATATCCAATAATCCAAAGAGGCAGGACCACCCGGCAAAGCTTCGATGATGTCTTGATCCACCTCTACTACTATCCTCCTAGTTGCATATGACCACCAGACGATTCATATCACCGAGCTCTAGATGGACGAAGAGGTCTGATTGGCTAAGACGGGCTGAAGAGGGATCAACTTGCAAAAAGGATCTGGAGGTTTCTTTATAGGTGGATGTCTGGGTCAATTTAGAGGCTCGATTGCATGAGCAATTGAAGGGGTTGGTGAGTGTTCAACCACTCGGATCAAAGGAGAGAGTCGTACACTCCAAACAGGGTGGGAGTGAAGTTGCTGAGTTGATCCCTCACAGAGACCAGGTGATCAAAACAACAATCAACCCACACAATAGATATCCATCAATGAATAAATAGTTATGAATCAAAGTTTATTACAAACCCTACAAATAAATGTGTATAGTGACAAGCAGAGTAGAGTGTCGAACATAGTAAGCAACACGATGTAGCACTCAATATTATTTATAAATAAATGATGAATAAATAATATATGAATAAATAATACATGAATAAATGTATATAGGTATGCACACTAATAATCAAAGAATGTGAATTTTTAAAATATTCATTTTATTATATTTTTTAAAATACTATTGGATTATATATATGTGATTTTAAAATAATTATAAAATATTTATATGTATGACTAGTATTATAACATATATATTAATATATATAGATATATAATACTTTATAGGGTAATCGAATTATAAGTTTTGGTAAAAATAATCAAGAATATCAAAATAAAATTTTTTTATAGTTATTACCATTTTTGTAATGTTCAAGTAAGTTTCCTAATTTTTAAGCATTTTTAAAGTAAAATATAATAAAAAACTTGGATTAAGTAAATAGGCCAAATTGATTTGGGGTTCAAAAATAACAAAATACCTCTGAATTTGTCCAAATCAATTTTAATATATTATATATATAATTACAGAATAAAGAGAAATATTTTGAGGGTTTTTTTAAGTTTTTCATATTTTTTATAGGATTTTGGAGCATTTTATTTTTTTTCTCATTTTCTTATTCTATTTTAGGATTTTTGGTCTGAGGATATTAGATACAATAATAAATACACATATTATTTGGGAAATTTTAAACATTATTTTATAATTTTTCTAGTTTTTTTAAGCAAACATGGAATATCCATGCAATCTTTGATTTTTAATAAATAGGAAACGGGTGTAAAATGCAAATTTGATTACATGGCATAAAATAACATGCATCGGGGTGTATCATTTTATTTTTTTTTCATAATTTTTAGTCATGGGTGATATTTATACAAATTCAAGAAACATACATAAAATCATTAAACTGGCAGGGATATATTTGTAATTAAAAATAAACACAAGGGGTCGTTGACCGTTAAATTCGAGTATTTAAATGAATTATTCACAAATGAAATGTGATAGTTACAACCCAAACAAGTGTCAAGTAAAAATTTATTCGATTCTCAAGCCAAAATATATGAAGAAAATGTAGCAAGAGAAATTTATTATTTAATTTATTTGTATAGCATACAGGGTCGAACTCAAGAGGCTACAAAAAATCCTGAGGTTTATTCAATTAATTGAAAAATCAATGAAAAGAATCTTGGAATTTCTATGCATACTACTCTTGGTTCTTGCATTTTGATTTTATTTTTGTATTTTTCATGGAATTTTAATTTTATATTTTTTATTTGATTTTATGATTTTTACATTTTTAATTTTTTTCATTTTACAAAAGAATATTTAAATATAATTAAATCGAAAGGAATACAAGAAATTAAAAAAGTGAATAACAAGGGTTATCCTTTCGGATTTTTACAAAGTGGGAAAATACATAAGAAATTGAAAACAAAATTATTTTTGGGTTTCTAACAATTTTTTAATGTTTTTATGATTTTACCAAAATTTTACAAAATTTTTAAAACTCTTACATAAATCGAAACAATAGATAAAACAAGCAAAATACAAAATGGATGTTCTCGGAATTATAAAATATCAAATAAAGACAAAAATTGATGTATATATGATGAAAGATGATTTTTTTATTATTACATAAAGGTGTTTTATTTTTTGGAATTTTCTCTGAATTTCTATAAATTTTTTATTAGTTTAAGTTTTTTATGATTTTTATGGTTTTTATGTGGAATAAAAATGACAAAAAACTTCTAAGATTAAAATAATTAAAAAAGTTACCATATTTTTTAGAATTTTTAGAAAAAGGTTTACCTTTTTTATTTATTTTCAAATGCAAATATGGATTTTTATGGAGTTTTTAATTATTAATGAAAACAATGAAAATGCAAAATGCAAATTAGGGATGCAAGATCCAGTTAACATGATGCTAAAATAATTTTTTTAGAATTTTTTATGAGGTTTTGATAGTTTCAATTTGATTTTTATCATTTAAAATAAATGCATACGCATAGGGCATATGAAGGATATGGCGAGATCCTTAAACGCATCACGGAAGCGTGAGGATCGCAATGTATGCGATCGGGAGCTACTAGTTGCACTAGTCGCTCGATGCAACGGAAATTAAAAATTTTCATGTGATGAAACCACATGATCCAAGAACACTTCTCGGATCGTTTCGTCTAAACCACAAACAAGTATTAGAGTTACCTCTTGAAGCATGGTTGTGATCGAGTTTCTAAACGAAGAGACCTCCTGTCTCAAGTCTGATCCGATGGAGAAGACGCTTGCGAGCGCATTGATGAAACATTTGCTTCTTGCAATCCATGTTTATGATCCAAGCATGAATTTCCTAATCTTTTCACACGAGATCCGATGTCTTATTCATGAGCGAGGCATACCAGAGGAGATGGAGATCCACGAGCAAACAATCGGGCAGCATAACAATGACGATGTGGCGATGGAGACTCTCTTTAGGGCTTCCATGGTGGATGTCCATATGAGAGAGAGGGGGTGTGTAGAGAGAGAGAGAGAGCTTTATGTTCTCATGTTGTGTTGTAACAAAGAAGAGCAAGGGGTGCCTCTCCTTTTATAATATTTTGGGATCCATGGACAACACAAATCCAATGGCTTACATTGATTTGTGTTTCTTTTAATGGCTATGATCTTGTTGTTAAAAACAATAATTAATTTAATAAAATCAAATATATATTAAATATAACTTTATTTATATTAAATCAATCTCCATTGGAGAAATAGGAAGGAGGCAAGCCTCCTTCCATAAGAGGAGTGGACGACCATGTAGGAATTGTGGTCGTCCATCCTCTCTACAAGAAAGGTGGATTTCTCCTCTTATTCCATGAGATTCCATTATCCCATGAATTTCTCCAATATTTGCAACGACTTTTGTTGCAAATTATTTCACAAAAATAAATCCAATATATTTTGTGAACATTGCAATCATGCTATTGGAAATTTGTGAATCACATTCACAACCCAAAAATAAAAATATAAACTACATTTTGAATATAATGTCCAATGTGAATCCAATTCACATCAACATTTAATTAACAAATGTAAATTACATATAGCTCTCTCTTATATACTATAAATCACATTATAATATACATGATTAATATGGATAGTGCTATCCGCATTATTCATATCCATGATACTAAATCACATTTAATCATCTTGGATCTCTATTCTCATGTTCCCAAATAATATGAATCACATTCACATTATTTACATCTTTGATATTTAAATCATATTTAATTATCTTAAATAACTCTCTTTACAGTATGAATTAAATTAATATTATTCATGGTAATTAAATCACATTCAATTATCAGTTTTCTCAATGCTCGAATATATAGTATCAACAATGAAATTATCATGAACTCTTTCAAGGATAATGAGCTTTTTTCGCGGATACTTGGAGATAAGGACATGGTAATTGTATTGTTCCTTGTATAGTGACTTGGATATTGAGATCATATCTCAAATCCAGATCTTGGGCCTCCCATAGATACTTGATTAAATCAAGACTACAATATAATCTTCTCATTGCATCTGAATCACATTTAGATCAATGTCCAACATTTGGACCATGATCCAATGACTACTCTACTGAGAGGAGTCACTAAAATCCATACTTGTTTCATCACTCCCTAGGAATGGAAGCGTCATGGTTATACAATCGTTTATGATCACATCACCCTCAGGTATTCCCAATACCTGTACATCCTACATACTGGAAGACCCAGAATAAACCCAAAGTATTAGATCAATTTTACACTATCTACTTCAGGGTTTTATCAGTAAGTTTCTCATTGATCATTGGAAGTTGGTATCGATCATATACTTTCCAAAAGCATATATCATACCTAGGTCTTGATCATATACTTTCCAAAAGCATATATCAAACCTACAAATTCATTCATGCTTCCAAATCGAGACGGTCGTACACAGAATTTGATTCTTCCCAATATCTCATGAGTGAGATCATGTCTTCTGGTTCAGTAATGAACCTATATGATCCCTTTGAGAGATCATATTACTCATATGCCCTAGCATGCACACCAGTGCACCAGTGTATAGACCTTGATTAGGTCACCAACCTATTGGCCTACCAAATGTACATACTTAGACATATAGTAACATATCTATCTCCGATCGGAGGATGTGTACCTATATCGTGACAGCATATGACATAAGACTTCGGTTTTCTCGATCTCGTTACATCAACTTTTTGACCTAACTTATCTAACACCCCTTAATCTCTATTCCTATGCAGAGGACCTGCATCAAGAGGTCGGTTAGATATCAGCCTATAGATAAAAGATTGTCATCTCCTTATCATCTCTATTTAATCATTTGACGGTGCTTGATGAGTCCTCAATCTAACTCCTTAGATAGTCATCCAAACACCAGCCTCTATGATTCAATAATTGAATAATAACTGTATAATTATTAAGATGGCCATGGTACATAACCCTAATTGTACTGAGAGACCTATTATGCAAATTAGTTATTCTTCATTTTAGATCAAGGAATAATATTTGCAATAACATTTATTGCATAATGGCTCGTCGTGGGCTCGCATTTCCAACAGCATAAATGCAAATATTTAATGTTTTTAAACCAAACAACAATACATGAATAAATGCATGTGGTAATCATGTAAAATTTCCAAGACTCACGTGCTAATTCACGTATGCCCCGTTGGACATGACCTATATGTAAATAAACTATTTTGAGGATCCAATTAATAACTCAAAACGTGTAGACATTTTATTGCAATTAACCCAACAAGTCACATGTTAGGCATGTTTGCAGTTCAAACAGGACATAAGTGCAATCAAAATAAAAGAGAAGGGTAGGAGTACAAATGTTTGAATAATGACAAGCAGACACACATCCTAATGAGGACTTATTCACAAATTAAATCAATTTAAGGGATCAGGTGCAAATATACCCTTTAAATATGTGGCGTTCTGGATGGCCTTGATGCTCTATAGATTTGATCCAACGGCTGAGAGTGACTCGTGCTTGAATGGCGCGGATGAGCTCTGGAAACTTGATCAACAGCTGACTTTTAGGTGAAATCGAATGACTAATTAAAACCGGACCCCTTGTTCTTAATCGTGCGATGTTGGAGCAATCTGGAAGAATACAGAGGAAGGGAGTCTTCTTCTTGCAGTGATGCTCTATCGATCCTAGACTTCAATAGTGGTCGGCAGTGACTGATAGATGAGTTGGAGGTCAAGGGATGAATCGCTCCAGGTGGACCTCTAACTCAGACTTCTTCACTCCAGAAGCGCATGAAGGACCTGCAATGAGTTCCTTGTTTGGAGGCAAAGCTTCGGTTAGGTTTATTAGAGCGATAATATGGGGAAATGGATGAGAGCTCCGGCATGGGGTGGTCGAGAGAGGGGCTAAACTTCAGATCTTAGAAGATCCGAAGGAGATCAGAGTTGGGCGGAGATGTAGAAGATGTTGGCGTATGTAATAGCAAGATCAGATAGTGGTTTGAATGATCGGGACCCCTTAATCGTACATATTGAAGGATGAGTATGAGTGGTTGATTTGTCGAATCTTAGGAATTAAACAAAAAATTTTGCAGAAAAGAAATCAATTAGATGTACTACGGGTACTTAGGATGAAGGAATGAGGATGATTCACCTCGATCTGTGGGTATGGTGAAGAGGCAGAACACATAGCAGAGAACTCTGGCATGTAGCTTGGTCAGGGAATTTGGCATTCCACTCATGCTCTCGATTGGATAATCTCTCCTCTATCATTGGAGAATATCCTCTATCACTCAATCATGGATGAACAGGGGACAAAGTAGGATCAAACCTGCGATGGAGGCGAAGGGTTTGGATTTATAGAGATTTCATTGGTGGGTTTGAATTTCAATCGCGAGTGAATCAATGAGACAATGGTGATCTGGAGTACTGGAGGTGGAGAGGAATGAGCGGGCAAAATTTTTGGAGAAGGGCGTGGGGCAAGTTAGTGAGAGAGGCTCGTGTGAAAATGGGAGAAAAATGGGTGGCATACGAGATTGGCGGAAGAGGCGGGAAGACCAAGCAGTTGACTCGGGTCAACAAACCTAGCTCGACCAATTAAGATGTCCACGAAATAAGACAAAATAGTGAAGAAACCATAATTCCAAGAAAAAATTTAAAAATGAATTAAAAATAGAAAATAATTTTAAATATTTAAATGATGGTAAATAAAAAATGTTAAGAATAAAATAAAGATAATTTTGGGGATTTTTAATTAATTAAATAATGTCCTACAATGTTTGAAATAAGTACAAGGAATTATTTATAGGTATGTATACTTTTATATACATTATTTTGATTTTTAATTAATTATTTGTACAAAAATATATATAATTTTCTATTTTATTTATTTACATTATTTTACAAGAGTTTTAATAAAAATTTTATTGATTTTTAGGAATTAATTTATTAGGTAAATAAATAGATATAGGTACACTATATACATAGTGATACATATACAATATATACATGATTTTATTTTTATTGATTTTTGATTTTGTGATTCTTATTTGTATTTTATATAAATTAAATACAATATTTGCAATTGATAAAAAAACATAATATTCACAAATATGTATAGTAAAATAAATAATTAAATAATATGCATAGTATACATAAGTATAATATACAACGGTACCCTTATTGGCCACATTTCACACCTTAACTCTGATTTTTATGAAATCACCTCCATTTTAAAGATTACTTAATTTTAAGTACAATGAAAGTGAGTTTGATGAGTTTGGAGTTTTGGTGGAGAAGATATTGATCGTGCTAATTAAGCTTTGTGCCTTTTTAGTGTGATGTTGTTTACACAATATACATATATTTTTATTGCAATTATTTTTATTATTTAAAAAAATTATTTACAAGTTTCAAGAAGAAATAATTTTTATTTACAAATAATTTGGGGATGAATAAATTAAATAAAAAATATGTATTATGGACAATATTATACAAATGATGGATATACAAGTTATAAATGAATTTCTTGAATTTTTGGCCTTATCTCCCCCTACTTTATTTCTTATTGATCATCTTGACCTTCTCTTGAGTCTTGGTCAACTTGTATCTATTGCAAATATACAATCTTTGTTTTCTTTATTTTTCCTTTATTTATTTATTTATTTTATGTTAAAATAGTGATAAATATACAACATTTATACAAGAATAAAGGTTAGTACAAGAATGAATCTATTGATATTTACAAGTGTTTTTAAGGTATTTTAAGCTAAAATAAATGAATAAAATAGTGCAAATAACTCAGAAGTTTACAACTTATATTCATAGTTATATATTAAAAAACAATTAAAAGAACCATAGAGTGTTTACATGCAATTTTTACAAATTTATACGTGCGGGTGCACGTGAGTTGAGGGGACTATATTACAATATTTAAAACTTTCAAGGATGTACATGCAAATATCCCACTACTTTTAAATTGCATGTAATATTTACAGGTTTTATTTAGAAATTACAAAAGGCAGACGGGGGTCTTAGAAATATAACTACTTAAATGAATCAATCCAATTGTTCCCTACATCGTCACGTGTTTGATCGAACGACCAGCCTCATGTACCCCTTCGACTTAATTCAACTTCCCAGATTAGATATGGGCAACTATTCTTGATCAGACGGTCCAGGGAGGTGCAACAAGAACTGGCAAAGAACAGGTCCTCGGTGAGCTTGGCACTATCAATTCCTCATGCTCTGGCAAAGGACAGCTCCGCTAACGAGCCCAACAGAGAGCTGGGAGTACTCCATGTGCAATGGCAGGATCCAATGAAGGTGAGATAGCCCAAGGTGCTTAGGAGAGGTCGAACCACCTGGAGTTGCTCTAGGCGATCATCAAATCTCCATACTCCTCCCAGAAGTCACGGATCTGCACCAAAAATTCCTGGTACCGAGATCTAATTCCTCGACCCAGGGGTTAGAAAAAAGATGGGTGTAGTGGAATGAAGGTAGACCTCCGGAGTTGGGTGGCAGAGGGAGCTCTGGTCCCTAGATCCAAGATGGATCTGGGTTGGATGAGCTAGGGGTTTGATGGAGAAGACGAGGGCGAATGAGATGGTGCGATGATCGAGGTGAGTTGACGGACGGATGACAATGAATGCCTAGAGTCCTAGCTCCAGGATTTGGGGATTTTTTATTTACGGCTAAAGGATCAATTAAATATAAATTAAAAATGAAAATCGAAAATAAGGATAATGAATTACCTAATGATGTGAAGAAAATGGGCTCAACCGGCCTGAAGGGACGAGAGCAGAACCTTACAATGATGCTCCGCCGGAGATGGTGGATCTCCTAATACGTCAGTTCTCCTCACTGAAAAAGGTTGCTCCACAAAGTTGTCACCTCCACGATGCTCAAGGGCACACTTCGCGGGTTGCGATCGGCCAAGAAGGGATCAAAAAGCAAAAGAAGCAAAGTAGGTGGTTTTATAGACAAGCTTGGTGAAAGGTGGAGATCACAGGTTTGTTCTCGATTGAGTCTCTGTGTGTAAGATCTAAGGTGCTAGCGAGATGTGGGATATGTGGAGCACAATAATGATGAAGGAAAAGGTGAATTGATGTGTGTATCACCCTCCAAAAATTGGCGAAGAGTGGCGGCTAGGTGGGTTTTACAAGGCGACAGGGGACAGACGTACAATTGACCCAGGTCAACAAACGGAGGTCCCTGGTTGGTCCACATGGACCAACCAGGAAACGGATACCCACAAATTCTTTATAAAATCAATAAATAATAGTATGATTTTATTAATTTTAGGTTATAAAATAATAAATGTTTATTATTTTCCGTAGTATTTTACTCATATTTTTATTTATTTTTACAAATTTATTTATTGTGAGTTACTTTTTAGGGGTATAAACATATGCATATTTACCTATGTTTTGCCTTATCTTTATTTTGTATTTTTGATTTATTATTTTATTTTCTTAATGGTTACGAGTAGCTAGAGAGGATCAAAAAGGGGAAAGAAGACCATGAGGTTTTTTATAGACATGGTGAATGGTGATCTTGTGAGGAAGATTGCATGAAGATGGAAGTGGATGGTGAGTCTATGGAGGTAGCGAGATGGAGGGGTATGTGATAAACATAAATGATGAAGAAATCGAGGGGATCAGAGGTGAGGGGAAGGCATGATAATTTGGTGAAGGTGGGAGGCTTAACGTCCTCACTGAAGGGGCTAGGGGGTCCGTGTAGAGGGAGTTGTTGATCGGGGGTGAACAGTCCCAAGGCCCAATTGGTTCAATTCATCCCTAATGACAAAATAAAAAATAAAATCAAAATAAAATAAGAAATGAAATAGTAATTTAATTTGAACAATACTTATTATTTTATAAACTATATTTAGGGATTTTTATTTATTTTTACAATTTCTATAAGTTAATGTTTACAAGTACATTTATATGTATGAATACATGTATTCCATATGTTATATTTTCCTATTTTATGTATATAATATTGTATTTTCATATTTTACATATTTGTAAGATTATTAAATACGTATTTTTATTGTTTTTGTGTAATTTTATTTATATGTGTAAATCAATACATGTATATACATTGTAGGTAATTATACCTAGGTATTATAATGTATTATTTATTCAAATATATTTGTTTAAGTTTACATTTTTATTATCTTTTTACTCTATATAAAATTATTTAAAAATATAAAGGGGATAAAATTTTAAATAATTAAATAAAATAGTGTTATATGCAGGTGCCACAACACAATGGTACCCCCGAAAGCCAACTTTTGCATCTTAGATCCAATTTTGATGAAACCACCTTCATTAGATGGATAATTTAATTTGAAATATATTGGAGGTGGTTTAGTTCAATTTGAGTTCATACGGAGTAGATATTGATCAATGAAGTTCCGTTTGCAGCTTTTTCATATATGTGTACCATATGCATTGTGCATGATTTTTATCGGCTAATAATTTTATATATATTAACGTATATAAGTTTTGTATTGAAAACAATATTGTTTGAGGTGTGTAATGTGTGAAATAAGATAGTGAAAAATGTCTATATTCACAGTATATTATTCGTGGATGAATTAGGGTTTATGTGAATTTTGTACAGTATATGGACTTCTCTCCCCTACTTTTTTCATGGTCAACCTAGTCAATATTGACTTGATCTAGGGATTTAGAGTCATTAGGTATCTTTGACACTTCATTTATTTTTTTTCTTTATTCTTTTATTTTGGGTTTAAATACAAATAATTACATGTTATTTACATACTAATTACAGGTCAATGTTAGATGTTTATTTATGTAAATTAGTGGTATTTACATGTGTATATATAGGTATTTAAATATAAAATAAAAGAATAAAGGTAGAGAATGACTATTCATCAATTATCTTAGGACCATGAGTTGTTATAAGCATAAGATTAATTATCTCTTTCTTATAATAAGAAGATGAGATGGAGTCTCATCATACCCCCATGCTTTCAACTTACTGGTCCCTAGCAAGACACTTATTCCAAGTTTTACCTCTCGTTTATAGACATTTTAGACTTTTTGTACAAGAAAAAGAATTACTTTTGATGTTACCTTCGGATTAATGGTATGTTGGGGACTTGCATTGAATCAATATTGTAGACTGACAACCTCCAAGCTCTGTTAACCGTAAAACAATCTCGAATCCTTAGTCAATTCAACTTATTCGATATGTAATCCCAGATCTTTACGACATGTTAACCTGAACTTGTTAGTGATAAATGGTAGCCTTCTCCACTTTATCATGCGAACAATTCCTGCAATCCTTCTTAGCACCCTTTATGTACCCCTAGCAAGAAATTCTTTCCTCGTGGAGCGGGATATTTCCTTCTAAGTTCAGGTCAGTTGGTTGAAGTTGAGAAGATGTATCTTTCTTGGACAGTGATAAGTGTAGTCACATTTCTCAAGTTGAGCTTGGCCAATGTAGCCAAGTCTCAGGATGAAATGTCAGCTTTTGCTTCATCATTTTTTAGAGCATATCTTTACATGAGTATGGAATCTTTTTACCACTCTTTTTGGCAATTTGGAAACATGAGCATTGTGCTCTACATATTGAGGAGGAGGATAAGAAATGTCAAATAATCATTCCTCATCCAAAGCTTTATTTCAACCCACACTCCAATCTTCATACATCTATGTTGCAAGGCAGGGCAAGGCAACGAGCGAGTTGGGTTCTGCAATCGCCTAAGATGAAGCAACCATACTTGCACCATTTGTGATTGTAGTAGTCTTTCGCATCACTATGTAAGTCAAGCTATGTGTAAGTGAAGTAATCCAATTTGATCATTCATCAAAAAGCATTGTGATACTCTCAAGATAAGCTATTTAGTCACGGGAGTCAAAAGCTGCACAAAGATTGCAGACCGAGAGAATCAAGTCTAAAAGACATGAAGAATATTCAATCTCAAGTTTATTAGTACCTATGGAAATTAAGTGGGTTATGGTTAAAATCAAACTTTATTCCTTATGTTTTGTACAGAAACTTAATTCCAACAACTATACATATTCTAAGATTCAAAAAGAGAAGGTAAGTGCAAAGAGAATTTTTGGGTTTTGGGAGCTCTAAATTTTTAGTCAGCTTTAATTTTGAAATTATTTTGTATTTTTGAAAATGTGATAAATTTTGGATTCCTATAACACCTACAACCTCACATGAGATCTAGCAGTAGTGATCATAAGCCATCAACAACATCAGAAAGAGTCAACATCCAAGAAGATTCATTTCCTCCTTTTTTGTACATTCTTCAGATCACATCAGACCCCCATTCCCACAATTCCACACTTGTGTTGGCTAGATCTTAAGTATTGGGGATGGTTGGGGGTGCACGTTGTATACTCTCCAGTCCTTCCCATCATGCATACCTTGCTCTCGCCTGGCTCATTTTTGTCCTCTTATATAGTTAGGTCTTTAATAACCTAAGTATAGAGGGCGTGTCAATTTATATTTTTTTCACTCACTTATGCTTAGTACGAGCTAATGTCCTTTTGCCACCGAGTACTATGAGGACATAGCACAACCTAAATATAAGGGGATGTATAGATGTGATATATACTTAACCCATAGCTCATACATTCAGTGATTTGTAAATAAATACTAGGATATGGGTATACATTCGTAAAAGAATTGTATAACCACTTGTAAATTTTGTAGAATTTTGCAAAATCTTGTATAATGTGTATAAAAGTTGTAAAGTGTGCATACTTTTATAAAATTATTGTATATGATACCTATTTGTAGATTTTTATCAAAACTGAGGGTGTAACAAAATTATTGAAAATAAAAATATCTTTTTGAAAAAAATATGAACTAAAGTTTTATCCCTGACACATGCACTTCCCACAAGACTTGTGTATCAAGTTACTTGATATGGGGTGACTCTTAACTCAGAGTCTCATCATTCTTGTTGATTAGAGTCTTATGACTTAATTACTCAAACCCCCTGATTTAAAGATAGGCATGCAATATAAGATTAAAACAATATGACTTGCACTACACATACATAATTACATACTTCTCGTGATGAGTCATCATTTTGCCTAAGGCACTAGGATTTGAGAACATAACTTGTGACTTGATTTTATGAAACTTGAGGATGGGAAGGAGTCAGGAATGGCCTCATGAAACCAGAGTGTCAACACATAGCTAGTATGGGGACAAGGATCCATGTACTACTTTCATTTTACCTAAGTATCAGTGCCTGTAAAACCTAAAAATTAGTGGATCGGTATGTGTCAACTTGGTAGGAGGTGAGCATCTAGCTGAACCCATCATTATGTTATCTAAAAAGAGAAAAAGCTGAAAATTATAGAAAAAAACCACTTAAAACATCTTGAGAATAACTGGTGAGCGCTCCTAACCTTTTGAGAGTCCTCTTGGACCAACTGAAAGTAGGCCACTGTATCTTCTCTTCCCAGTGCTACTATGCGACCAAATAAGATCCATGCGAGCATGAAGAAACATCCATGCATCATAAATGTTACAAGTTTGGTTGTAGAAGTATACATTAGGTACTCATAAAAGGACCACCCCGGTGCATCCCAGAAAACAAGTGCAGACAGTTCAATCTTCTTGATAGACATATTGATCCACACAAAAATATACATGTGTGTGTTTTGGTACCTGAATGATTACCTTATCCAATGAGAGGATAAAATAATAAGACATAATGCTACTTGATCCATAACAGGCCTTCCATATTCATATTTTTGAGCTTAAAAACTAAAGAGACATGGACTGAAGTGAATTTTGACTATGAAACTAGAGTTGAGAATTGGGTTCCTAAGCTAGTCTCTTAGACGGGGACCTTGGGAAAAAAAGAATTTACATTTGAGGTTGTAATCAACAATTAAAGTCATACATATTATATGTACTTGTGGACAGTCTGAAAAATCAGAGAAATTGAGTTCCTTTTGAGTAAAAATCGACAGTGACTTGGAGTTATAGGGACACTCGGAACTTGTCGCCTAAGTATCAAGTCTTGTTCCATCATGTAATAGTGGGAATTTAAATGATGTTTTTCTATTAAATAATTAATTGCTCATGGATGAGTAATGGTTAACCATGGAGGGGGGGATGAATCCACAATTCATCTATGTAATTCGTTGATCTTAGCTCGATTCCCAAGATAATTCAATCCAAGAAATCCCCTTTAAAGAAACAAATAAACAATTGGTGTGTTGTGTATAATCAAGGTTAATGATTGTTTATTGAATAAACCATATTCTTCATTTGTATATATTGTATATTATCACACCTTTTTCTCTTTGCTTTGAATCTAAGAAAAATCACATTAAATTACTATAATGTGTATAAGTATTGTATTTAAGGTCTCTATTAAAAAAATTCCCAAACAATAAAATATGTAATTGGTATTTAGTATGCATTGAATACCAACCCAAAAATTCAAGTATGAACAATTAAGGTATTTTGCATTTTTGTCCACCATGAAAGTTATAGATCTCATTGAGATGAACTACTTTCATGATTTAATGCTTTTCTTCTATTTTATTTGAATTTCCTTTTATTTTCGTTTCTGGAATTTTTTGGCTGTGCCACATACTACCTCATCACCTCTCTATCGTCTCTTCTATGAACTATTGGATTAGGCCCAAATCCAATGATGCTACTTCCACTCACCTCATTTAAGCCATTTTCTCTCTATTGTTGGATCAATCTCAATCCAATAGCCATGACTTAACTCTTCTCACCAGCAAACCACTCTACATGGCCACACCCTTACCCTCTAATCTTATTTGATAAAATGACTTGGGCTTTGTAGTCTTCCTCTCGCCTTTCTCGACTGAAACCTAACGGTCGATGACTATCTCTTCTTCGTCCACTGGTCGTCATTCGTTCCCAATGACCCCATGCTTACCGTAACCCATGTCAATGCTGCCCTCATCTGAAACTACTATTTATTGAGCTTCGATCTCTAACCACCTCTCCTAGTCTCACAAAAACCATAATCCCTCTTTCGTCAAAACCATTGTCTCCACCGTCAGACAAACCCATCCTTTACTTCGAGTGTAAGAGCACTGAGCCCCACCTTTTCCCTATGTAATAGCGAGAGAAAGTCCACCATCAAGCGACGACTGTTACCCTTGTTAGTGAGATACAAGGCACAATTGAGTCTTGCTATAAATAGCTCCCAACTACTTTGAAGCCAGTCATACAGTTGAAAGACTTGAGTGATAACCCGTCAGAGTACGAGCTTCATCATTCCCAGGCACCTCCATTCATCGTCCCAAGTGAACTCATGTCCTTCTTCCTTACTTCTTCTTTCTTATTCTTCATCTTGTCTTCGTTCTTCTTCTCAAGTTCTCAATTATCTAATATCTTTCCACAATTTCTTCTTCTTCGTATTGAATTTTACTATAATAAACACAAATCAACCCAACCCGATCCTCCTTCTCACTTTTTCAGACCCAATGTTGTAAAAGTCGCTCGACTGGCACCGACCAGTAGATTTGACTAGTCTAGTCAATGGGATGGTCGACTTAGTACCGACTAATTCTGACTAGGCACACTAGTCGACCAACTTCTGCTTGGAGATGCCATATTTTTATGTTTTGCTTTTTTGTAAGCAAACTTATTATAATATGCTTTATATTTTATTTAAATTCAATTATTTATTTTATTCTATTATGATTGTATAAATATGTATAAAATCTATGTAAATATAGGTATAAAAATGAGTTATATATTTAAAATATTCATAAAATTCAAAGAAGATTAAAATCTGACTAAATTCAATTAGTCGCTCGACTACCGATTAATCCTTGGTCAATGACCTTGCTGACGAGTACCAACTACCGACTTTTGTAACCTTGGTCAGACCTTGTCCATTTTGTTTCCATCTGATTCCTTGCACACTAAGAGGACTTGATTGGGTCTCCATCTTCTCCACCAAATGCCTGATCTCTGCAACACTTCACTTTTGTCCCCTCTCCCCCACCCCACCTTGGTTTGCATGCTAATCCTTGAAGGTCATCTCTAGAGGATCGTCATTAGTAGATCACCTTTGCAACCTCTAACGAATCACCTTTCATACCACTACACCCCCAGTATCTTCCCCTTGAACAAGTGTGTGTTTTCCAGATCTTAGTGTAACAACATCGTAAATACCTTGGTTGCACTCATCCTTCACCCCATGTCTCCCCTAAGACTTCATTCTCATCTGCCCCTCTCGTACCAAAGTTGGTCGTGTGTTGACCGACATTCATTCAAACCACAATCTCGGCAAACTATTCCAACCTTCATTGGTGACATCACAAAGATCTAGGGACCTATCGAGAGTCCCCAAACTCTCAAAACAGTTGCAAACCTCTATCGACTCCATTTCGCATGGGCCAACCTCTTTGCTTTGCCAAAGAAGACCACATGGGAGACGAGCTCCAACTTATAGTTACCACCCGATCATGATCAAGTGGCTCTAATTTAGTCATTCACTTGTCATGTGCCGAATCCCGAGCCTCCATCCAAACCTTGAGCCTTGGGGCCACCGTATCTGAGGCGAATCACATCCACATGCCATGTGGAGTATTTCACCCAAAGCTCCACTTCATCCTATAGAGAATCACATGCCCCATCACGTTCTATGGGATTCTGTGTATGTACACCCGTTGCTCCTAGAGTTTATGCCCAAGCCCCGATCCTCAAGAGAAATTGCAAATCACACCAACCGGGTTTTAGGTAATTCTAGTTCTGTTCTTGTACGTATTGTTTTATTTTTATTTCATTTATTATTTGCATTTATACCCTTCTATTTGGTTAGTTATTTGAACATTCAATTAGCATCATTTTTAAATCCAAAAAATTACACGTTGTTTATTGCTTAGTGCTCTATAGTATGGTTATTAATAGTAATTTTCTGAGCTTGCCTGGATTTACTAAAATTAAATTGGTTTAGAATTACATATTTTACCCATTACATGTTCTTTAGTTCACGATGAAATCACACATGGTTCTAAAAAACCTCTAAAAAATTGAAATTATAGAATTGATTGTTTCTATCATGTGCTAAAATATCATCCCATTTACATGCATGTTTAACCTTAAATAAATGGTTTGGTGATTGGTGTAATTAATTTTTAATTAATCCATCACTTAGTATTTTTAAGACTTAGAAGTTATTCTATATTCTTCTTGAATAGATATATTCATGATACATCTTATTCTAAGAAATATTAATATTTGGTATTTATTAAAATTTATTTTCTCATAAAACATTGTTTCTATTCATAAATTCATCAAAATTTTCATTATAAAAATCCAAAAATACACAGTAAATTAATTTTACTTCATCTGGTATGCATTCGCATATTCACATTTATTTACACATAAAATATAAAAAAAGTATTCTTGACAATTGTGTGCACTTCAGGATCTGAACATAATCCCAAGTTGATAGTTTCTTCCTTTTATCGACCTTGAAGCTTACCCAAGTAAATAAATAAATCCACATTGAACAAATCATTATATTTGCTGTGTGGTTTTGGTTAATTGTTGAATTTCCATGCTGCATAAAAAATGGTGAATTAACATAAGGTTATATCAGTTCTTTAGAATTACAAACTCATCAGTCGCTATTGAAAATGAAGTATGAGTGACTTGTTTACTATTCTTTTTATGTCAGTCTACATGTGAATATATTACTTACAGGTGTTGTATCTCTTGCAAGTGTCGTAAGCATTTTTTTATTAAAAGGGGTATCATCTAGTTTATAGGTCGATGCTCAAAGGAGCTTCATTTATTGGAGTAGTGTCGTCACCCGAAGCCATTTCAACCCCCATCGAGAGCTTGATTTTGCAGCTGAGGTTGAGTCAGCATCCTAGACTTCTTCTAGGCTTGTTACAAGCACCAGGGTAGCTACATACCTTCATCGGAATTTGGTTCCAGTTACCAGTGCTTTGCTCCAGCATCACCAATCTTGAAACTTTTCTGAGTTTTTTATTTTTATTTTTGCAAAGTATTTTTTTAAAGACAATGGTGTAATTAAAAAATAAGACAAACACACTTACCTATCTTTTTTGTGTTTTGCACATACATACAAAATAGCTAGAAAATTAAGCAAAAATTATTTTTAGGGTTTTTATAAATTTTTAATGTTTATATAATTCTTCTAGATTTTTCACAATTTATAAAGCTTTTAAATTAACCAAAAATAGATAATTCAATACACAGAAAATAAAGTAGATGTTTTTGGAATTTTAAAATAACAAATAATGTCAAAAATGGATGAAATATATACCTAATTAAATATTTTTTTTATTTTTTCAAGGAAGTCATTTTGTGATTTTTAATTGAATTTTTATGACTTTTTAATGTTTTTAAGTGTTTTGTGATTTTTATGGTATTTATGAAGAACTAAAATGCCAAAGTTGGACAGAAATCAAAATAATCAAGATAAGAACACCTTTTTTTAGTTTTTATGCAATATTTGTAATTTTTTATTAATTTTTAAAATCAAACAAGGAATTTTTAGGATGTTTTTGAATTTTAATAAATGATAAAAACTGAAAATGTAAAATGTGAGTTGTGATGTAAGATGGATGCACATGATTTTTTAAAATTTTTATGCATTTTTTGTATTTTTTTATTCATTTTTAAAATCAAACAAGGAGTTTTTAGGAGGTTTTTGAATTTTAATAAATGATAAAAATAATTGAAAATGTAAAATGCAAGCTGTGATGTAAGATGGATGTAACATGAACTTATAAAAAATTTTGTGGAATTTTTAATGGGGTTTTGAGATTTTTTATTTAATTTTTAATAAATAAAGCAAATGAAGATGAATAAGGACCTAAGTGCAAATATTAAAAGTTAACATACTGAAGAATAACAGAAATCAAAGTGTTGGGCTTAATATGCAAATTTCCCGACAAATCACGCGCACGGGCATGTGCGCCCTGCTGGACAGGACTAGAATGCAATTAAGTTATTTTCATGTACTAAATAATAACACAAGAAGACAATACTTTTATTACAAATTTTCTATAGATCAGTTCAAATAAGGACTAAAGTAAAAATACAATAGCTATGAAGGGCTAAAAATGTAATTGTTCAATTTATTACAACGTACACACATGTCTAAATAAGGACTTATTTAAAAATGAAATATAAGGCAAGGGTTGGGGTGTAAAATTACCCTTAAATTACATGGTAGAAAGAACGACTCTAATGCTAGAGGCTTTGATCTAATGGTTCTGGATGAAGCATGCTTGGATGGCCTCCAGCTGCGCTGGATGATCTGATCAACGATTGAACTTTGGGGTAAAATCAACGGCCCGGATCAGATCTGGCATTGAGTTCTTGATCTGACGGACATGAAGGTACCTGGAGGAACTGGAATGAAGGAGAATTCTGACAAGCTTTGATCAGGGAGAACTCGATCTTTGCTCGCCCAAATCCTCTGCTGAAAAGTGCTATGACTCTTTGGGATCTTCCTCTATCGATCGATTGAAGCAACGGATCACGAATCCTCCTAATCGATGTTTTGGAGGTCTGAAATATATCGGCTTTAGGAAAACCTCTAGAACTAGATTTAGTGTTTATTCATTGTACTTTGACCCTACAATGGAACGTTGATGCTCGGAGGAAGCTCCTGCCAAAAGATTAGGGAAAAAGTACAAGCAATAGTGAATGTATGGGGGTCTCCGATGAAGGGTGGTCGGAATGGAGACTGGACCTAGGATCTAGAAGGATCCAAGGGTAATAAGGGTGGTAGAGCTGGAGAATGGCCGGGCGAATGTTTTGGCGTGGTCGAAAGATTATTTGGTTGGTTGGAACTCCTCTGATCGTGCAGATTGGAGGTTGAAGAAGACGATATGATCTAGGCGATCGAAATGAAATTAAAGTGCAAAAGGAATGCTAAATTAAAGAAGATCTATCTACGTTACCTATGGATAAGAAAAGAAGGATGGAATGATCTCGATCTACGGTTGGTGGCGAAGAGGCAAAGACGTGACAGAAGGCTCCGATGACGTGATTGGATCATGTTCTACAGATGCTTCACTCACACTCCTGATCACTAGGAATTGTAGCTGTCACCTACAACTTTCTCCAAAACTCAATCTCAGGGAGGAAGACGACCAAAAGACGGATCAACCGCTCGTCGGAGGTGGAGGGGCGATATTTATAGAGTGAAGTCTGGTGTGGATTTGAATTCAAAAATGGGAGCAAATCATGGAGTGATAGGTGGAGATGAGGTGCTGGCAAGTGAGATGAATGATCCGACGAAAAGAATGGAGAAGGAAGCGTGAGCAGTTAGTAGAAGGCATGCATGGGAAAATGTGAGAAGAATAGATGGTGAACAGAATGGTGTGAATCAAGGGCAGACTGAGCAGTTGACCCTGGTCAACAAACCCGAGTCGTCCAATTAGAAGGCGCATAGGATACAACCAAAATAGGGATAACGATAAAATAAGGAGAAAAGGTTAGATAAATCAATAAAAAATCGAAAATGAATTTTAAAACTAAGTGATGCAAATTAAAATGTTAATAATAACTTAAAGTTAATTTTAGCAATTTTGAATTAAATAAATAATATATATAAGGGTTAAAATAAATACAAGGTGTTAATTGTAGGTATGTATACCTATATACAGTGTTTTGATTTCTAATTTAATATTTATAAAAATATATACATAATATAATTTATTTATTTACAATATTTTACAAGAGTTTTAATGGCATTTTTATTTGATTTTTAAGAGTTAATTTATTAGGTTAATCAAATAAGTATAATTACAACATATAAATGGTGATACATGTACACTATATACATGATTTTATTTTTTTGATTTTTGATTTTCTGATTTTTATTTGTATTTCATTTGAGTTAAACACAATATTTACAATTAATTATAAATACAATATTCACAAATATGCACAAGGAAATAAATAATCAAATAATGTACATAGTTTGCTAAATTTTGTATATAAAAATGTGAAAACTTTCCTTTTTTCATTGTTGCATGTTAAATTAGAAAATAAAAAAACACTCCATGTATCGTAATATTAGCTACTTCGGAAATATACTACTATGCCAAAATATTCAGTTTTTGTATTTTCCATGTGTTTGGGGTATTAAATGTTACAATATCCAAATTTTCAATAAAGTATCTTTAAGAATATCATTATATTCAATTTAAAAATACCCGAACAATTTTTTAGGAAAGATTTTTGCATCTAAGCCCCTAAAATATTTTCCATATTTTGTGATTTCATTTGAGCCTTCGATTTGGTTTTAGAATTTCCCTTATATTTAGTGTAATACCCATATTTAAAGTATCACACTTCACATTCATATGGATCTTCATTTCATCTCTACATTGCATATGCATAAAAAATATATAGTCGTTATGAACTTTGATCACACATGCTTTGTTTGATTGATGCACATAACATAAACATGATTTACCTACTTGAGACTGACCTTGGACTTCACTATACACTTTGATCGATGTAATTGTTCCACATTTTTGGTTGATTGTTTTAGACAATTGTGCTATGTTACGACCAACTAAACAACACTGGAAAGCGATCATTAATAAGCCAATAGGCATATCCTTTAAGGAGCAGGAGAGAACCACATGTGAGAGGAAGATGGAGAGAGGGGACATCCTTTAAAGGAAGATGTGAAGAGACTGGACGTGGGTAGAGGTGGGAATCTACGCAACTCCTCGTTGGACTTGAAAAGATAGTTGTCCACTCTATATTTATTGATAAGAGGAGTTATCAATCAGGGTAGAGTCAATTTTTGACTCAATATTTTTTTTGATTTTGAAATCATTCAATTTCAAATTGAACATGAAATGGATGAATAAATTCATAAATGTGTGTGAATCGACTTTACAAAAATAATCCATTGTTTAGAGTGAATTGGATTCACATGCCTAACCCTCAAGTCATCGATACATGGATTTTTTATGTTGTCCCCACTCAGATACTGGCATCATTGGTAGCTCTATACCTGATATATGAAAATACAATTCCTACTATAGGCTTATAATATCAATCTAAGTGAATATGTTGAATCACCATCCATATATCAAATCTCAAACAATATTATTCATAGATAAAAACTCCCCAATATAATTTGGACTTCTTAAAATCGTACAATAAACATGGATAGTAGGAATTATTGATAGGGACATCGTATAAATAACATATAACGACTTAATACTAAAATAAATCTAATATCAAGGGTAACAACCACTTAAGCTATCTGAATATCAAGTCAGATGCTGAATCGCATAGCTAATCGATCAGAACTCTTTCAAGCCAATCTCCAACTCTTTTTAACTTGATTAGGTTTGATGAGATTTATTTCATTTAAATCTCATTCATCTTACCTTTAGGCGGTGTTGTTAAAATCCTTCACATTTCATCACTCCTTCGGAATGGAAGAGTCACAATATACTATTTATCATGATCGCATCAACTCGAGTATTCCCGATACTCACGCATCTCTCATATTGGCAAATCAAGATAATCAGAATAATATATTTCCATATTTGTTTATCTTCTTTTGGAGTCAAGGAGAAGATTTTTCAATAGATCATAGGGCGACAAAATCATTCACGCACATTCCAAAAGCATATATTAACATTCTAAAAGTTTGTATCATGCAACCTAAATAAGATGACCACTCGGTGGAATTTAGTATTAATTCACTGGAAACTAGTGTAATTCCTTCGAGAGAGCATGCACATCATATATTATTACATGCATGTCATGTTACATGTAAATAAACCTGATCAAGCCATCAATCTAATAATCTTCCATATGTCCATAGTCGGTTATATAGATGTCTATATGTCTTTAGGCCAAGGATGAGTTCATCTGGTGAGAGTCCATGATACATGTATTAAGCTTTCCTAATTTTGTCAAGTTGACTCTCTGCCAACTTGTCCGACAACTTCAAATTTCTATTCCTATCCAGACGACCTACATCAAGAATATCAATCGAACATTAGTCTTTAGAGAAGATCTCTTCTCAATATGGAGATCCTCTTTAGATCATATTATACAATGCTACTTATGTCCTCAATCTTGGATGGACACATGTGTAAAAAAATCCAAAGTAGTAAGGTATGTCTTTAGGGTAAGCCTCGAATAGGTTCAGGAATTGTAGGGAGCATGTTAAGGCTTGCCTTTATTATTTAAAAAATATTGCTCAATAATAGAGTCAAGTAAATGAGAGGATCCGATGACTGAAACGTGAAGAATAAATCATATATATATATATATATAGTTTTTGATTTTATTAGTTTAAAAGAGAAATCGTAGTACATGTAGAATGAGATGAAAGTTGGCATAAAGAAGTCATGCTCCCAACCCTAGCATTGATTAGAAGGCGCCTCTGGAATAGGGGGACCGCAAGAAAATACAAAAAAAGAGAGGCCGGGGAAAAGGAAACCCATTATTTACATCGCACAGCTCGGTGACAAGGAAACAAGAGAATACGATACCTCTGAACAGACACTCATCCACCTCTCTCTCCTGAGCACACTGGCTCCTTTTCCCTGTGAAATAATGGGAGTTTTGTTTTCGGAAGGAGAAAATGGATGACTGAAAGTCTCCTCCGCTATACCCCACTCTTTCTTATCTCCTCCCTTCTTCTTTCGGGCAATGCAGCAGCCCTTGGAGCTTCTCCTTTAGGAGACGGCGTCTCCCTGAGGAGAGCTGTGAAGAAGTGTAAGGGATCCCATCTTCTGGTTGTAGGTGTGGGTAGGCAGAACTCTGGGTGTTCTGATCCAATATCTGGAGTAAAATGAGGAAGCATGGGTGGCAGCTGCCCTACCATCCCCTCCAGGTAGGCCAACTCCATATATTGTGCCTACCCAAAAAGGGGAGGCTCTTAATCCTGTGTTATCCGTTCTTCCTCTTTGTAGGTGGTCGCCGTTGCTGTGTTCTTAGCGCTTGGGGTTGCATTCTATGTGTTTTTCGTGCCTTTTGTGGGGAGGAGATCAATCCAGCATCTAGTGATGGGAATCTACACTCCCTTGGTGAGGCATTCTCCTTTGCCCTTCTCAATGGCCTTCGTTTTCTTTTTCCTGCTTATCGATTTCTGGGGTTCAGATCTGCATGTGCCTCTGCCATTTTTAATACGAGCCTCTTCTTGATTTTTGGCTTTGACTCTGAAGATATCTCCTGTCCGAATTTGTTGATCTTTTTCTTCATTGCTGCACATGTTTAGTTGTATTTATCAGCTTGAACAGATGACAGTGCATTAGGTTTTAATATTAGGACTTCATGGGAGGAAAATTCGCTTGGGTGATGCTCGTGGAAACTTATTCCACATAACCCCATGGGAACTTATAATTTGTTAAGTACGGAGCCATCACCTCAGCTTACGGCTTCCTTTCGAGTTCGTTTACATGAGATTTGTTTTACATAGTAGCCGCCTCTTGGAGAAGCGGCTTTGGTTTTGGACAAAGTGCCTCTTGAAGAGGCGGCTTCCGTGTGATTTTTCCCATGTATTTAAATCCCAAAGGAAGCTTTGGGTTGAGGTGACGGCTTCTTTGTGATACTTAACAAATTATAAGTTCGCATGGGTCACGCCGAATAAGTTTCCACGAGCACCACCCGGACGGATTTTCCTTGACTTCATGGCTTTATTATGTTAAGATGTCAAGACCATGCATGGGGAACATGTATGCAAAAAAGTGGTCTTGATGTAGATGTTATGTTTGGTCCTATTTTATGATATCTGATGAAGGCAGAATATCCCGGTCCTGTCCAACATGCATACTCTTGTTGTTCCTTTGAAGGTGATCCATAGGATAGGATTCTTGACCTGGTCTACCTGATTGCAGTGAATGCCCAATGGTGAAATTCGATAGAGAAATCTCTACTTGATTACCCTCTCCCTGGATGGATCATCCCTGGGCCGATCCACTTTATCCCTTCCAATGATTGACCCTCAAGATGATGCCCTGAATTTTTCGTGTCTCCATGCAACTCCTTTACATTTGAAGGCTACTGCTAAGCCGTCCATGTTGACAAAGCTGCAGATTTTCCTTTTTGTCTTATCCCAACTGAAGATGGGGCATTTCAAAAGGTGGGCTGATAGTAGGCAACCCCACTTGACTGTTCATCCCTTATCCAGGCTTCAAAAATAGGTGTAGACCCTGATTGCTTGTAATACCTTATCTCCTGCTGCATAAGAAGAAATGCTCTAAAACGTGACTTTGCTCTATTTTATTTTACTGGACTCGTCACTTTTTAGTGAACGTGATTTGACTTGGCCCACAAATTTAATCACTGCTATTTGACGAAGCAAGAAAATACTTGAAGACTGGAGAAGTATTGTGGTGCCTCCTATCAAATTACAAAGGTATCAAACTGATGCATCATACTATGAAAATTTGAGAACATGTGATCGAAATAAGATTAATGCAAGTTTCTAAAGTAACAGAAAGCCAACCTAGATTCATGCCAAGTCACTTAACTATTGAAGCTATCCACTTGTTGAGGAGAACAATGTAGATTTATAGATATAATTTTTATTGATTTGGAGAAGGCTTATGATTCAGTCCCCCGGGAGAATTTGCGGAGAGTTTTTGAAAAGACAAGTATCTGTCCTATACATTAATCTTATAAATGATGTGTATGATGGAGCTTCTACTTGTGTAAGGATCCAATATGGGAAGACTGATTATTTTGACATTAGCATTGATCTGCAACGAGGTTCATCTTTGAGTCCATTCTTTTTTACTTTGATTATGGACGAGTTGAGTGGTCACATTCGTAATGAGATGCCTTAGTGTATGTTGTTCGTCGATCATATTATGTTGTTTGAGGTTTGGAGACATATCTTGGAGACTAAAGGATTTCCTATTAGTAGGGCAAAGACTGGATATATGGAGTGCACATTTAATGGAAGCAATGATGAATGAATCGATGTCAAGATTGGAGAAAATAACATCCAGAAGAAACTTTTTTAGATACTTGGGATCTATTTTGCAACATGATGGGAAATCGATGAAGATGTTACTTATTGAATAACTGCAGATTGGCTAAAATGGAGAGGGGTCTCTACTATTCTATGTGATAAGAAATTTCCTTTGAAAATCAAATGAAAATATTATAAAGTAGTCGCGAGACCTGCTATGCTCTATGGATTTGAATGTTGGCATGTGGATCATATACATGTGTAGAGAATGACATTAATTAACATAAATGAAAATGCTAAAGTGGATGTGTGGTAATACACCAAAAGATCGTATTCAGAATGATGCAATCAGAAGGAAAGTTGGTGTAGCTCCGATAGAGGATAAGACGGGAGAAATCCACTTAAGATTGTTTGACCATTTGCATAGAAGGTTGACTGATGCACCGGTTGGAAAATGTGAGATTTGGTATGTTGATCGAACTAAGAGAAGGTGAAGAAGGACGACAAAGTATTGAAATGCGACTATCTGAAGGGACCTTAGTAACTTGGATCTAAGCCCAAGAATGATCCAAGATAGATCTGAATGGAGGCAAATAATCCATGTAGCCGATCCTACTTAATGTGGGAAAAATGCTTTGTTGTTGTTGTTGTTGTGGACTCATCACTTTTCTCCGCATTCTGCTCTGCTTGATTCTTTCTTTTCCTCTATCCATGAGAAAATGTTTTATTTCCCTCATTACTTAGCATTTTAGCAAATCTTTGGGGTATCCAATACCTTGAGAATGTAGTGTCTATTTGGATGAGATCCTTGCGAAAAACGATAATCGTGTTTTATTGGAATACATTCTTAATCACTCTCATCATCTTTTTACATTAATCCACTCCTATAAATCCAGCTAAAGTTGCAATCCACCTTCACAAGATATGTTCATTGAGGGGAAGTACTTTCTTCTCATGATAGTGTCATCGATGGGAGGTACCTTTTATGACATTTTGGATCTTATGGCGAGATCCACTACAAGGTCCTTGCATCTATGGGACATTGAGTTGCACTATGTGCTGCAGAGTACTGCAAAATTGATCCTTACCATGATTCCATCCATGTTAGAGCTTATATGAACGACCCCATTATAGAATTAATAATTGTGAAATCATTCCTCAGGACATCATTTATTGACTCGGTTTAAATGGCCAAGTCTAGCATTGATAGTGTGGGTAAATCCCATTTGATCCCCGCAACTGATCCTTGAGAATACTTACTGTGAGTCCTCAGGCATTTACCTTATAGAATAAACTTCAAAGAAAAGTAAAATTGCATAGATTTTATGGAGTGATCCATGTATTGTGTAGTATGTGAGCATCTATTAAGTTCCAAATCGCCTACTTTTAGATAGTTTGTTGTGATGGGAGTACATATAGAGCCTTGTGACTACTGGTTTCAATAAAAAGAACGAATGAGAACAACTTATACTTGGTTAATTCTCTTGCTGAGCAGGATAGTCATCCTGTCAGTTCAAATCACATGTTTTGATGCTTATAACTGTATTATTAATTCATGATTATTTTTTCCAACATGAAAATGCTTCAAGTTGGTCCAAGTCTTCATTTTGAGGTTTTGTATTCATTTTATTGTCATTACTTTTATTTGAAGTTCTCAAAGTCCATGATTGTCGCCATGATTATGCTGCGATCTCACATGCATGCCTTATGGAGGAGATGAGTGGCTCGGAACGACACAACACAAACATAGAGCGAGTCTCTTGATGATGGCATGAGATCGGGGAGACATTGCATTGTGATGATCTCTTTTAAATTCATTTGATCATGGTATTTACCAGTTATTCAACAATAACATAATCAAATAATTAATAACTAATATTCAAAAAATAATCGCGGGAGGATGCGGTCATGACTTGTGGTCGCAGGGATGGAGGGAGGGGAGGGCGAGAGGGGGCCAGACCCCCCCGTTCCTCCACTCCTCACTTTGCTAATTTTAGAAGTTCGTGTATTGGCCCCCTTTGCGTTTCCCTAATTTCAGGGGAAAAATGTGCCCCGCCCCTTCCTACTATTTTTAGGGAAAATGAGATTGTCCCTCCCCTACACGTACCTTCCCTCCTTAAAATTAGGGAAAATGAGATTGGCTCCCTACATACCACACCCTCCTCTCTACTTACTGGAACAAAATTTCAATTCTAAAAACTAAAAATTAATATTAACTATTTACCAAAGTAGTGGATGTGATTACCCTCAATATTTATTTCCATAATGCAAAAATGTAGTGCATGCAACTCACCTATTCTTCTCCCTTTCTATTTTGAATTTCTCGATTGGACGATGCAAACGAAATAAATTCCGCTAATTTCATGTCATTTGGGCATCATCTCAGCTTTCGCTTTTATTAGTTTAATTCAACCTTCCTTCATTGCTTGTAAGAAGTGCGTGCATGTATCGACATTATCGAATACATTTTTAACTTTATTATTCCTTTTCGATTGATTTAATGGTAGATGCCAGTTAAATAATTAATACATGTATATGAAAAACTTGATCGTATTAGCTTGCTGTTTGTTATGATGATTATTATATCACCTCTTATAGATGTGCCTATTTAGTTACCACACCGTCAAATTCTCAATAATTTTACTTATGTTTTGTGTTTGTCATGGATTTTAGAATAGATGTTGAAGTTTTTGCTATATTCTAGATTAAGTGATAGAATGGAATGCTACAATTAGTCATTAATCTATTTCTAATGATGCTAATAGTTTATGCGTATACAACAAGATTTTTTTTCATACTTTCCATCTATTAACCATCATATTGCCAAAAAGCTTTATAAAAAATATTAATTATGAACTTTGACACTACATTGATAAATGATGGTATCATGTTGGTTCGTTCAAGTTAAGCACATGCAATATAATTGAGTGTTTTGTTTTCTTTATAACAAATATACTAGTTGAAACCATGGATCACCTATCAAAATAAAATGTGTAACTATTTATAAAAAGAAATTATATTGTTGAGGCTAAATACATGTATTTTACATTATAAATTATATTGGGTTAAATTTGTAATGATAGATATATACATGTATAAATGATCTCCATTGGTAAACTTGTACAATACCAATACATATATAAATGTTACCATATCTTTATCTGCTTTTAAATACAAACAAATATGCAGATATGGATTTTGATGGATATTAAAGTTATTATATCCTTAAAAAACAATTTTCATTGAGAAATAAGTTTCTCAATTTTTTTTAAATACATGGATGTTGGATTTTTTAATACGAAGATGATTTTCTCGAAAATTCTTTATTGATATATTGAGAAAGAAGTTGCATAAATTATTTCAACATAATCAATTATAGATGAATGTGATTCAAAGTCAAGGAGAGTGCACTTTAAATAGCTTAACAAAGGTATGCTCGGTCTCTTTTGTTTTTTTATTATGAAAAATTATAACACGATTAATTATTTCTTTCATGATCAATTCTAAATTACAAAGAAGCGGAATAACTACTTATAATTATAATTTATGTATGATAAACTATTGATACCCAAGTCATATTTAAATGTAGTAAGTTTGTTAGTAATTTTAATATTTAAGTATTTCTTTTCATATTTTTAAAATATTGTAATATAAATGTACTATAAAATGTATTAAGCCTTCTTACACTATAGGTAGGGTCGGCTACATGGATTCTTGCTCAAATCCATGTTGAAATAATTTTGAACATGGTATAATACGAAGTCATAATAAATTGTGCATCTAAGTAAAAAAATTCTGTATATATTTAAAAAACATCTTTCTATTATATTTGGCCCCCTGAGTCAACAATCATGGCTTCGTCCCAGTGTGGTCGATTGTTAATCATGGGTTGTGGGATAGTATCATAATGGATATGAGTCATCGAAGTCTAGAAGGGGCATGCGTTGGGAGGTTGGATGGGTGGTGGTGGTTCCGTAGTTTTCAGGGAAGGTGAATAGCATCATGCATGGGTTGTGGATGTTAAAACACATGGGGGGTTATGGTTAGGGAACAATTGACCAACTGAGGGAGGAAGAGGCAAAAGAAAAAAACATGTTGGGTTTAGTGTATCATATGAAGTTTATGGCTAATAAAAACTACACGATGTCAGGAAAATTTGGGGAATGAGCGTCATGGTGAATGAGGGGGTACCTCGTCTTGATAGAAGATGGGGGTTAGGGCAATGGTGGTAGAGGTTGGGGTTGGGTCGACAAAGTCATATGCCTCCATAAGGGGGGCATAGAGGAAGCACAATTGTGTTGAGGAGCTTTTGGTGGTAGGGGAGACGATTGACTTCTGAAGGAAGATTGATAATGTTTGAGGGAGGGGGATTGTAGAGGTGGACAAGGAGTCGCATGATGGGAGGGTGGGGTAGGGTGCTTAATACGCATACTTTCATCGAATACTCGAGATCTAAGGGGGGGGGGGTTGACGTGAGATCGTTGGGGCAATATATGAAATAGGTGGTCCTCTTGTAGGAGTCACATCCTAGGTCATGCGATGTCAAGGTCTAGAGGTAGATCGGAGGAGGAGACTAAAGGGTGTGGGTGTGGTGAAGGATATAATAAAGAGATCAAAAGGGCAACTTCCGGGATGGAAGCATGGCAATTTTTAGTTGGTCTAGAGTTCGGAGAAAAGTTCGGCGATGCCAACTTAAACTAAGGAGGAAGGCATATGAGGCACTATTTTGTTTAGAAGGGGTCTATGGTCCTTCCAATGGCGGGAGACATGAAAAGATGTAAGAGGACATAAAAACAATGTGAAAGAGGTTGAGGGGGCATTATAAACCAAAATGGCATTTCAAAGTGGCCATGAACCTGCAAGATGTATCGAATGTTTGGGCGAGTAGAGATGCGACAATTTTTGGCTTAGTAGATAAGTTGGGTTGGTTGATTATCAGATGTAGGGTTGCAAGTTCACATTGTAAAATTCGTCGTCTATGTCATAGATTAATAAATCTTAGTGACAGTGATCCAAATCAAACACCTTTGATGTGGCCATCGAATGATGGTGATTGATGAGTGTTGGGAAAAATAAGAAAATTGTTTATTCCTTGAGCCCTAGGCTCTCTTATATGGAGGAGAGGCCTATAGGGAAATCACATAAAATAGACAAGAGGAAAATAATAGATAAAAGAGTATAGAAACATATATAAAACCCCCACACTCCTCCTCAAGATGGAGCATAGATATCTATCATGCTTAGCTTGGATGAACACATTTGAAATGATCCTCTAAGTGAGGCCTCGGGGAAAATGTTTGCGTCTGGTGCCCTGAGCTGACATGGAATGTAGACATGATTCCCTTCTCAATCATGTCACGTATATGGTGGCAATCGACCTCAATGTGCTTCGTCCTTTCATGGAATGCATGATTATTAGCAATGAATATGGCAACTTGATTGTCACATTTTAGCGACATGGGAAGAGGTATATGTAGATCTGTAAGGACTGCTCGAACCCACATCATTTCTGTACATGCTTGTGACATAGCTCTACACTCAGATTCAACACTAGATTTAGCAACTACAGTTTGCTTTTTGCTTTTTCACGAGACAAGTGAATCTCCGACAAACATATCAAATCATGTTGAGGACTTCCTGTCCTTGGGGCATCGTGCTGCGTCTGCGCATGCTGAGATAACAACGGTGCCACTGCTTAAAATAGCAGTCATGCACCTGGAGATGATTTAAGATACCTTAGTATCATTTGTATAACATCCATATGTACTTGAAGAGGTTGTCCCATGAACTAGCTCACCTGATTGACAACAAATGAAATATCGGATCTGATAATGGTAAAATAAAGAAGCTTTCCCACCAGCTCTTTGTATCTTCTTCTGTCAACCTCATCAGTATCATCATCATATAGCTTCATGCTTGTATCCATGGGTGTGGTGGTAGGTCGACATCCAAGCATATCCGTGTCACTTAGCAAATCAGTGAGATATTTCCTCTAAGTCATCACTAGCCTTTGTTGATTTATGGCAAACTCCACTCTCAGAAAGTATCTAAGAGCTCCAAGATCCTTGATAACAAATTCACGACCCATAAATTCTTTCGCCCTCTTTATTCCTTATATGTTATTTCCTATAATTAGTATATCATCAATAGACACTATAATAGCAACCATACCTCTAGAGGTTCTTTGTATGAAAAGAGAATGATCTACATTCGACCGTTTGAACCCCTGCTTCTTAAACAAATCCGAGAGCTTCTGGAACCAAGCTCTTGGGCTCTGCTTAAGGCCATAGATTGCCTTATGAAGTCTACACTCCTGTGAACACTCCCCATCAGTAACAAATGTCGACGGCTGCTGCATGTATACTTCCTCCTGAAGATCACCATACAAAAAGGCATTTTTGACATCAAGTTGAAACATAAGCCAATCTCGAACCAAAATAACTGATAAAAGAATCCGTAGGTAGAATGACGAGCAATTGGAGAGAAGTTGTCAAGATAATCCACCCTATATGTCTGAGGAAAGCCACGTCATACTAGTCGAGCCTTGTACCGATGAATACTGTCATATGCATTCTGCTTCACTGTAAATTACCCATTTACAACTTACTATAGACGCCCCAGTGGGGGTCGGGACAAGACTTCAAGTACCTCTGGATTGAAGAGCCGCCATCTCCTCTTCCATAGCTAGACGCCACCTGGTATCTGTCAATGCCTCCTGGTAAGTCTGTGGTATATCCATGGTGGACAAAGCATCAACAAACATCATGAAATCACCCATCAGATGCTCGAAGGTGACATGAGAAGCAATCGGATATGGGGCACATGAATGCTTCTGCTTCCTAATAGCAATATGTAAATCAAGATCATCATCATCATTCCTACCATCAACCTCTTGAGATAACCCCTATTGAGAAACAATATCAGTCCCATCATTAGAAGTAATGTTATCAGAACAAACTTGGGGTTTGTTGGATGACGAACCATGAGCATGAGCAGGAGTAGGCCGTCGGCTGTAGTGATATGGTAGTGGTGGAACCAAAACAATGGAATGGGGTTAAGATTAGGGTTTCGGCATAAGAGATCTGGTCTAGGACCGCTACTCTAATACCATGTTGGGAAAAATAAGAGAATTGTTTATTCCTTTAGCCATAGGCTCTCTTATATAGAAGAGAGGCATATGGGAAAATTACATAAAATAGACAAGAGAAAAATAAGTAGATAAAAGAGTACATAAGCATAGAAAAACATCTCTATAATGAGGAACACACTTCAAGTTTGAAGGTTCATGGTTTCTTGAGCCAAGCTTCAAACAGATGTTGGAGGAACACTGGCGATGGGTAAAATGCTGAGAACATAGCCATGGGGACTTAACAAAACGACACATATATATGAGGTTTTTGATTGTAGAGTTCATGAAACACTAAAGGAATATAAGGAAAAGGAAAAGGCTGGAGGCATTTTGGGTTGTCGAGCTGATGAATTTGTTGAAATATAGCATACAATTGGCACAAGAGGTTGATATGAGGATGGACAATTTGATGTGGTGAGATATGCAAAGCGAAGGAGGGTCACGTCGGGAGGGTGACGTCGGTTGTAATATGGGTAGCGGAGTGCGCGGAGTGTGCGAAGTGCGTAGGGAGCGTGGGGGTGTTTCGGCTGATGGGACTAGAGGGTCACGTCGGGAGGGACGTGTGGATGCTTCTCGGGGGGGTTTTGGTGCTCGGCGGGCTCCTGTCGTACGGAGGGCGTGGAGACCTAAGGCGCGGGGCTTTTCTCTCGCTAGGGAGGGCCACGTCTCCTCGCGGTCTTCTGGTGGCATGGATGGCGATGAAGATGGTGGCTGGACCCGGGTTTCCTATGCAAAGCCGGGTAAGCGTTGCTTCAGGTGTGATTCTAGGGGCCATTCTGCGTCCGAATGCTCTCTTCCGCCGCGATGCTTTCTTTGTGGGAAGTTTGGTCATAGGAGGGCTTCCTGCTGGACTTCTGTGCCCGCCTCGGGGCCGCGGTTTCCTGCTCAACCTGTGCGGGTCAGCTTTCCTCATCGGCTTGGTGCTCGCGATTCTCGCTCTTTCGCCCAGGTGGTGGCGGCTGCTGATTCTTCTTGTCCCGCGCATGAGGCTGCTGGCGGTGCTCAGGTAGGCGGTTCCTCGGCTCCTCCTCTTTCTTCGGGTGAAGCGGTCTTGCTTGGTTCCAAGGTGTTGGGGGGAAACCCCCAGTCTGCTCCGGTGGCAGGGGAGCCGGTGCCGGCGGTTCCATCGCCCCTTCCGGGGGGGGGGCTGTTCCTGCTGTGGAGGTCTTCGAGCCGGGGGTAGAAGGCTCGTCCTCCCGCTCGAGTCCGCCCTCTGCCGCTTCAGTGATTGTGGGGGTGTTCCGGAATCGTTCTGCTGATTGGGTAGCTGTCCGTGATGCTACTATGGCTTTCCTGGGTGATGGCTTTGAGGGGGATTTCCTCGCCCTCGATGCGATGCGTTGCTGTGTTAGGGGTCTCTCCCCGGATCAGCGGGAGAGACTCATCCTTTCCCATGACGTTGCCGATATCCAGTGGCGTGGGCTGCGGGTCTCTGACGGCGGCGTTTTCTCGACGGAGGTCCGGGTGGCTGTGGTGAGGGGGGTGCCATTCTTGTCTCGGACGGTTCATGCTCTTTCGAAGGCGCTTTCCAGCTGGGGCCAAGTCCTCCAGATCCTCGATGATGGTCTAGCTCCTGGTGCTGATTGGCGGTATTGCCGCGTTCTGGTGGAAGCTCCGGCAGCGTTTTTTGCTGATTTGGAGGGGAAGACTCGCTTTGATAAACTATCTCTGGGCCGCTGGACCTTCTTTGCTGATTGTGGTGCCTTCTCCGGTGGTCGCCCGACGGGAAAGTGCCGCCGCGTCTCCGGTGCTGCATGCTTACGACGGTTCATCTCCCTCGCGCCACGTGTCTCCTTCTGGGGCCTCTCCCGAAGCGGCGACGTGCATGTTTTCTGGGGGTTTTCCCGAAGCGACGGCGTCCATGATCTTTCCCTCACGTGTGGGTGAGGAGGCTTTTCGTTTCCCGCACGCGGGGGGGAATTCCGATGATTTGGTGGCGGTTCAGTTGCCAGAGGCCCCCTCGTCTTCTGATGCTGCTATTATTGACATGGAATCTCTCTCCACCGGCGCTACCTTTGTGCCGGCAGATTTATTGCATGTGGTCCCCGCTCAGGTCAGATCGTTTATTCCTTGTGACCCTCTGGTTAATTCTATTTGGTCCCCTTTGCGGGCCCCCTCGGAGCAGTCCCTATCGAATCCGTTCTCGGGCACGGATCTCTTTCTCGGGTCGGAGGATATTTTCTCTGCTTCAAATGTGTTGTGCCCTCAGCCTATTCGAGCTGTTCCATTTTCCGGTAGCTTGGATGATTCAAAATCTCCTCCTTCTCCGGTCCCCCAGCCGTTGATTATCTGCTCCGACTTTGCTTCTCAGATGGCGGCTGATGGGGATGCTGTGGTGTGCCTTCCGGACGATATGGTTCCGGCCAATCTGAATCCCTTTATCGCGGATCTCGGCGTGGAGTCCACCCCTTCTCCTGTGGCTTCTGTGGTGGTTGGGCTGTCTCCGTCATCTCGTTATGGCCTAAGCTATCTTAGGAGACGCCCCTTTTTCTCCAGCTCTGTTGTGGTTTCTACCTGCCAATCGCTGCGTGACGCGGTTGCTGAGGCGGCGGGTATTCATCCAGTGGTTGGCCGGCCTCATGATGGGGCTTGAGTGCTTCTCTCGCTTCTGGTATTTTTTGGGGCCTGACGTTATTTTTGGGGAATCGATTTTTGTTTTAATGAAGATTGTATCATGGAACGTTCGTGGCTTGGGTGATGCGGACCGAAGACGCACTTTGGGCTCGCGCCTTGTGGAATGGTCTTGTGATGTTGCCTTTATTCAGGAGACAAAGATTCAGGCGATGGATGACTCTCTATGGCGCTCTTTTGGGGCTGGTCAGATCGACGACTTCCGCGCTTTGGACGCTTTGGGTGCTCGGGGGGGTGCCATTCTGGCCTGGCGCTCGTCCCGCTTTACGATTTCTGATTCTCGATTGGGTCGTCACTCCATCTCGGTGCTGTTAATCTGTGGACGGACTAATATTTGCTTGGCTCTCTCTT
Organism: Ottelia alismoides; assembly: GCA_037367405.1. Classification (NCBI taxonomy): domain Eukaryota; kingdom Viridiplantae; phylum Streptophyta; class Magnoliopsida; order Alismatales; family Hydrocharitaceae; genus Ottelia; species Ottelia alismoides. Next base: position 1,178,424 of record JAZKJV010002251.1, on the reverse strand, counting down.
GTGTTTACGCTCCTACCTGTCATATTGCACGTCGTGAATTGTGGGATGATTTGCGGGAGGATGCTGCTGCCTTTGGTGACGTTCCTTGGTTGATTGGTGGGGACTTTAATGTTACGTTGCATGCTCAGGATCACCCACGTGGCCGCGGTGGCCTCGACCCGGGATCCTCGGATTTTTTGGACTTCATTAACGTTTTGGCTCTTGAATCGTTGGTTCCTAACGACATTTCATTCACTTGGCGGAATAGTTCCTCGCGGTCGCGGATTGATCGTTTTTTGGCGAATAATTCTTTGATGGAATGCTTTCCTCTATGCTTTGTTGCTTCAAGGCCGCGTTCCTTTTCTGATCATAATCCCATTTTCTGGTCGAATGGTGAGGAGAACCGTCCGCATTGTATGTTCCGCTTTGAGCGATCTTGGCTCCTGGAGTCTGGCTTTCGTGATATGGTTCGTCATCATTGGTCCCTTCTATCGCCTTCTGGCAGTGCCGCTCGTCGCTTTGAATTTAAGATTTCCTCTCTCAGGAAGCTGCTGGCGTCTTTTAAGAGGGACTCTCGCTCAGCCCGCATTGCCACCCGTGTGGCGGCTGAGGACGAGATTTTGCGGCTTGACCGTATTGAAAACGTTCGTGATCTTAATCTGGACGAGTTGCTTGCTCGCACTAATGCCCTGGATAGGGTCAGGCTCGAGGATCGTAAACGTGTGATTGAATGGCGCCAACGGTCTCGCTTGCGGTGGCTTAAGGAGGGGGACGCGAACTCCGCGTTCTTTCACAGGATTGCCTCGGGTCGCAGACGGTCAAATACTATCTCTTCGTTAATCATCAATGGCTCCCAGGTTCAGGGGGAGCGGGAGTTGGGTTCCGCTGTATCGGCCTATTTTAAGGAGTGGTATGGGCGCAGGTCGCCGCGACGCTGGCGGTGGTCGGGTAGGGGAGCAGCTCTGTTACCACAGGCGGATGCTGATATCCTTTCTCGTCAGATCTCTTTGGAGGAATTAAAGGAGGCGGTCTGGTCTCTTAACTCCGATGCTTCCCCGGGGCCTGATGGCTTCCCTGTGTTTTTCTATAAGGAATTTTGGGATATCATCTCTCAGGACGTTCTGGAGGTAGCTCTCGAATTCTGTGCTGACAACAATGGCTTCAACAAGCTTAACAAATCTATTATCGCTCTCATTCCCAAATCTGTTTCTGCCTCCCGGATTGAGGACTTCAGGCCAATTTCCATCTCAAACTCAATATACCTTATCATTGCCAAGGTTTTGGCTCGCCGATTAGCCCCGATGCTTGATTCGCTTATCTCGCCCTCCCAGGCAGCTTTTATTAAGGGCAGACAGATTGGTGACTGCTATGCGGTGGCGTCCGAAATTATTCATGCCTGGCACAAGAGCGGCACTCGTGGGATTATGTGGAAAATCGACTTCTCGAAAGCTTATGACTCTCTTGATTGGCGTTTTTTATGGTCTGTCCTTATGAAGCGGGGTTTTCCTCCGCTTTGGATCACCTGGGTACGACGTTGTGTTTCCTCGGCCTCTCTGTCGGTGATGCTTAATGGACGTCTGGCGGGGGGTTTCTTCCAGCCTCGCCGGGGTATTCGGCAGGGGTGCCCCCTTGCCCCCTTGCTCTTCGTCTTGGCCGCGGACGTGCTCTCCACAATGACTCACAACGTGGTGGCGGCTGGCCTGTCTCGTGGTTGCTCGGTTGGTCACTTCTCTGTGCCGATTATTCAGTTCGCGGATGATACTATATGCTTCATTGAGGGCGAGGAGTCGAATGTTGCGGGAATGGCGACCACGTTGGAGCTTTTTAGCGAGGCCTCAGGGCTCCTCATCAATTATAACAAGTCCTCTATGGTCCCCTTTTCTCTTCCCGCTGCGGAGGTTGAAGCCTGTTCAAGAATTTTGCGCTGTGCCGTGGGTGCTCTTCCTTTGGAATACCTTGGGCTTCCATTGTCTATTGGCAGGGCGCGCTTAAGGGATTGGCAGCCGTTGATGGATCGCGTGGCTGCCCGTTTGGCTGGCTGGCGTGCCGCTATTCTCTCCCGGGGCGGTCGTCTGGTTCTCCTCAAATCGGTCCTCGCTTCTTTGCCTATCTATTTTCTTTCTGTGAAAGGGATGCCTAAGGGGATTCGTCGGCGGCTGGATTCTTGTTTGAGAAACTTTCTTTGGGGCAAGAAGGGGACTGTGCGTGGCGGCGTTCCCTTGGTTGCTTGGGACGATGTGACTCGGCCGAAGAAGGAGGGGGGGTTGGCGATCAGGAGATTGGATATCGTGAATGAGGCGCTTCTTCTTAAATGGGTATCTCGGCTTTGCGGGCCGGAGGATAATATGATGCTTAATTTCCTTAGATTGGCCGTTGGGCTCGACAGGAGCCTGGATCTGGCTGTGGACGGCCGTTTTTTGGCATCTTCCTCTCATTTCGCTCGTGATATTAGTAATGCTTTGGTCCGCAACCGTGCTCTTTTTGTCATCAAGTTGGGCGATGGCTCCATCACTCGTTTTTGGGGGGATGATTGGACCGGTAGAGGGCCTCTTATGGATGCCTTTCCTCGATTATTCGCGCTGGTGGACGACCCTGATGTGAGGGTGGCTTCTTACTGGGATGGGTCTGCTTGGGGGCCGAGATTCGTGGCCAACCTTTCCGATCAACGCTATCTGGAGTTTGTGGCTCTTCTGGAGATCCTTGCGGCATCGCCCTCACCTCTGTTGGGGCGAGATCATCTTTGTTGGAAGAATGGCTCCTTCTCTGTTCGTGACGCCTACAGGGCCCTTCTTCCGCCCTTGGATGTGGTTGATGTTTCGCTGATCCGGGACTGTCAATTCTTTTGGGGCCTCCGGGTTCCTGAACGGATTGGCATATTCTTATGGCTCTTCCGTCGCGGGCGCCTCCTCTCTCGTAGCAGATGTGCTGCTCTTTTTCCTTCGGTTTCGCCTATATGTGGTCTGTGCAACCTGGACGTTGAGACTATTGACCACCTCTTCTTCCGCTGTGTTAAGACGTGTGACATTTGGGCGGATCTGGTCTGGCTGGACGTCTCGGACTACGTTTCCTTCTGCGACTGTTTGTTTCGGTCTCGGGCAAGGTGTAAAAACGACATCTTATCTTCTATTGCTCGGCTGTGGAGCATTTGGATTGCTAGGAATGCGGCTCTGTTTGCTGGCCAGCGATTCTACTCGGAAAATGTTCTCATTTCTGCCTCCCGCTTGGTCTGTGATTGGTCGGTCACGTAGTTTTTTTTCCATGGTCTCGCTGGGGTATCGAATTGTGATACCTTCAGATCTTGTTTGTACTATTTCTCTCCCCTTCCTCTATGAGGTTCTCCCGCTGTAAGTCTCTCTCTTCTTTCCTTTGTTTTCTATTAATAAATGTGGGGTGAGCACCATTGAGTGCGTCCCCCGTTTTTGAGTTTCAAAAAAAAGAGATTGTGGTAGGTGCTACCGATGAAGGGGGAGGCCAAAATTAGTTCTTTTCCCCCACTTAATGACATTTGAAAAAAGAAAAAGAAGAAGCACGATTAAGAAGTTGGCGATTGAGAGGGTGGAGGTGGAGGGTCACAACGAGCGTGTTGACTTTATTTGGGGTCTGGAGTACATGGCGAGAAGGTTAAGGGGTGTGTGTGGTAATGGTTGATTAGGTTATGTAGGCTTTTAGAGCAACAATAAAAGGTGCTTGTTGGTTCTAATGAGGGGCAAGTGAAGATTGCGGTGGCATCTTTAAAGCATGAGGGCTCATGGATCCAGATAATTTCTGTGTCCTACAAAGAGTTGGGTGGGACTGGACAAGCTGGCATGGACACGATGTTAGAATTTATAGTTCAAAGATTGGATTTCAAGAGGTTGAACATATATTTTTATTTCATCTTGCTGAAGTGGAGCTTGTTGAAGAGAGTAGAGGTCTACACATTGACCATGTTATTAAACTTGATATATCTAATTATTGCGAAGGTCCAATTTATGAGATAACAAAGACTGCTAGTCGACTTAATGAACCCGATTCGATCCTCTTACATCTCAGGTAGAACATTGGTGGATGATTTTGTGATGGCTAGTGGGGGTAATTGCCATCTGTAGGAGTAGGAGGGGAAGGATTTTTGTGTATGGAAGATGAAATTTGTCAAAGCTTACGATACCTTGGAATGATTCTTCTTGTGAAGCATATTTTATTAATGAGATAAAGAATATGATACTGTCAAGTATTTGCGTTATGATAAATAATACCTTAGAGTTTTGCACTTTACATCTATCCGAGTTTCTCAGGTCATTTGATATTGTACACTAAACCTCGTGTACCTATATATCTCAACAAAATAGTGTTGTCGAGCGCAAACATCGTCATTTACTCGATGTGAGCAAAACCCTTCTGATTCAGAATCGTGCTCCTCACTCTTATTAGGGTGATGCAGTTCTTACTGCCTGCTACTTAGTGGCCATCCTCTATTTTGGGAGAAAAAGTTCCTTTCTTGATTGCATTTCCCCAGAAGGATATGTTCTCCCTTACACCTTGCGTGTTTGGATATGTGTCCTTTGTTCACAATCTTTCGCCTGGTCGTGACAAACCTCCCAGAACTGTCAAGTGTGCCTTTGTTGGCTACTCTCGTACCTAGAAAGGGTACCGTTGCTTTGATCTACTTCGGCGGAAATACTTTGTCAGTGCTGATGTTACGTTCTTTGAGTCTGTTTATACTTTCTCCTACAGGTGACAGACTGACACCATCTAACTCTGGTGAGGAGGTCTACATACCTCCACCTCCTACAACTCTACCACCTCATGCACCCGCTCTAGCACCTCCATTACTTCCCTCACCACCACCAATATCGCCGCCTCCACCACCACCTCAAGTACCTACATCTGCTCTTGTGGCTGCCCCTAGACCACCACCTACCTTGACTTAGTTTTTGCCACGTGTGTTTACTCATAGATCTCGCTCAGTTCCTCTTACTCACATGTCATCCACATCATCCAACATGCCTCAGGTATGTAATGAGTACATTGTTTCCACTGATGGCACTACTGAGTTGTCTATGCAGCAAGATTCCCTACAGGATGAGCAGGTGCCCTCTCAAGAGGGAAACTTACAGATTCATAAGATGACATATGATTTTGATGTGCTTATTGCTCTTCAAAAGCGGAGACATACTTTTTTTTAGATGATGCGGAGACATACTTGTGCTTCATATCCTCTTGCAGCTCAAGTTTCTTTGAGCAAACTTTTAGAGGATTTCAGGAGATTTATCGTGGCAATGTCAGTCGTGGAGATACCACATATGTATCAGGAGGCGTTTAGGACAGCAGTGGTGTCTTGCCATGGAGGAGGAGATGGTCGTGCTGCAGTCGCATGACACTTTGAGCCTTATTGATCCCAAGCGATAGCAGTAGAAGTCCATCTAAAGTAGTTGATGCCAAGCATCCGAGTAGAGTCGACGTCTCCGGTACGAAGATCTCGAGCCTCTCCTATGCAGAAACTCTAAGAAAGCCTCTTCCATATGGAATTCATTATAACTTCTCTTATGCATGGAACTCAAAGAGTGAGTTTCTCATATAACGACCACAAGAAGTGGGTTCGCGCACATAAAGAGATCTCATTTCGGGGGCCATGAACAGATGACGCTGGACATGAGATAAATTTCTGTTGGGCACAATCTCTAGTAGGAGAATAAATAACACACTACTCTTTTACTCTTCCTTTCTCCCAAATATATCAGAAATATGACGATAATCAACCAAGTTAATAGAACAAATAGGATCAACAACATTTCATTTCTTCTTCTATCTCTATTTTTTTCAATAATCATTTTTTCCTTTTCCTTTCCTTTTTCTTTTTTCACCTCTTTTTTTTAACAAATCAATCAACCAAGAACTCTTGGCCCAGTTAGGCCCGAAATACATTTAAAAAGTACTGGAAATTTTTCTCTAGCAATGCTCTCCATACTTCTTTTTTGCTGGGCTGGCCCTTTTTTGAACTTTTTGACACTAATTTTTCAAGCATCTTTTCGTGCTTCTTTTTACAAATGACATCATCTTGTTTTTTTCAGAAAGTTTTGACAATCTTTTTTGCGTGCACGTTCTCCTCTTTTGTTTTTCTTTTGTTACACCTCTGTTGCATATGGAGCCTGAAAAAGGGACTTAAATAAAAAAAGGATACATGGCTTCTAAAGACTAATAAATGACAAGGTTAAACTAAAAAAGGATACATGGCTTCTAAAGCCTAATAGATGACAATGTATCGGAACATTCTTCTTTTCTTCTCCATCAAATGGGAGTAGGGCTCTATAAAGAACCAACTGCCACAATGCACAACCCTTTTCTTACCCTTTGATCTTCTGCTTGTCTTTTTTTTGAGGCTCAAAAAAAGGAGGAGACACTCAACGGTGTTCGCCCCAATATATTAAGAGAAAAAATAAGTAAAGAATGTTACAAAAAGGGAACAAAAAACCAAGAAACTAGACCCATAAAGGGAAATCGGGAAAGCAACCAAAAAAGATCACCCCCAAAAAGCCACGAGAGGGTTACCCTGTACACCAATCATCCAGAAGATGCGAGCAAAGTAAAAGAACGTTCTCCCGGTAGAATCGTTGGCCAGCGAAGAGGGCCTCATTCCTCCCCAGCCAGATGCACCACAACCTGGCAAGCGGAGCCAAAAATTCCTTCCTTTCCCTGCTCCTGTTGCAAAACAAACTCTCGCAGAAAGCAAGCAGACCATCCGACCTCACCCAATCCAGATCATCCCAAAGCCCCCGTACCATGTTGCAGCCGAAGAACAAGTGATCAATAGTTTCCGCCTCCTCATCACAAAGCCCACAATTAGGCCCAACGCTAGCAAAGAATCCGACGCATCTGTCACGCGTTAAGAGCCTCCCCCTGCGAAGAAGCCAAAGGAAGACTCCAATGCGCTCGGGAAGCTTCAACCCCCAAAGGAACCAGCAATCACGCAAGAGAAGATCGGCCCCAGCCAGAGGATGGGGAGCCAGCGCTAGATACGCCTTACGCGTGGAAAAAGGACCATCCTTCCAAGCCCAGTGGTCCCGCCCCTCATTAGGATGATCAAACTCAGCAAGCACGTTCATCAAAGAAATAAAATCATCCAGACGCTGATCCGAGAAATTGGCGATAAAGCGCGGACACCAGCATCCATCCACACAACACGAAGCAACCGAAGCCTCCTTATCATCCACCAAAGCAAACAAGCGGGGAAAGCGATCCTTCAAAGTACCCCTTCCCGACCAATTGTCGAGCCAAAATCGGAAAGAGTCCCCCTTTCCCAACACCGGCCTAAAAAGGGAAAGATTACGAATAAAAACTTCCAGCACATCACGCCAAAACGGAGAGTGGGGCTCGTAATCATCCCCCCGCGTCAAGCCCATCATCGCCTCACCCAGGAATTCCCGCAGAACATTAATAAAGAAGTTGTCCTCCTGACCCCAAATTCTACTCGTCCATTTGAGCAAAAGAGAATCGTTAACAACCTCCAGCCTCCGCACCCCCAAGCCACCATCCCGCTTGGCCCGAGTAACCTCATCCCAGGCCACCAGATGAACCCCCCTCCCCCCTCCCCCTTCTTACCCCACAAGAAGCCTCACATACAACGTTCAAGTTGCAGACGAATCCCCTTAGGCATTCGACGAACCGAGAGAAAGAAAATAGGAATAGAGGAAAGCACCGCCTTAAGAAGAACAAGACGATCCCCTCTAGATAGCAACGCTGCACGCCAACCAGCAAGGCGATTCTCCATCTTCTCCACAATCAAACGCCAATCCCGGAGTCTGGCCCGACCCACGACCAATGGCAAGCCAAGGTAATCAAAGGGGAGCCCTCTCGGAGGAGAGCCCAACAACTGCCCACACTCCAATGCCTCCGCCTGCGACATCCCAAAGGGGATCACCTTAGACTTAGCCCCATTAATCAAAAGCCTCGATAATTCACTGAACAGTTCCAGAGTAATTGCCATACCGGAGACCTTCGAAGTTCCACCCTCGATGAAGCAAATAGTGTCATCTGCAAATTGAATTAAGGGCACGCGCAAGGCCCCTAAAGCGAAGCCCTTGGTCAACCCCGCCTCGATCACGCAGTCCAGCATACGTGCCAGCACGTCCGACGACAACACAAATAGTAGGGGAGCGAGGGGACACCCCTGCCGCACCCCCCTACGCGGTTGGAAGAAGCCCCCAACCGGGCGGCCATTAACCAAGACGGAGAGGGAGGTCGTAGTCACACACCGACGCATCCAAGAAATCCAGACCTCAGGGAATCCCCTCCTTCTCAAAGCAGACCATAAGAACCGCCAATCCAGACAGTCATAAGCTTTGGCGAAATCAATCTTCCAAAGAACCCCTTTCTTGCCAGAGCTCTTCCAATCCGTGACCACCTCCAAAGCCACATCGATGCAATTCGAAATCTGCCTTCCCCGTATGAAGGCGGCCTGGGCCGGGGAAACCAGTGTGTCAAGAACACGAGAAAGCCTCCTTGCTAAGATCTTAGCAATGATAAGATAAATCCCATTCGAGATGGAGATAGGCCTGTAGTCCTCTATGCGATTAGCCGCTGGAGATTTAGGGATCAGAACAATGATGACCCTATTAATTCTATCAAAACCAGCGTTTCCATCACAAAATTCGCTAACAACTTGCATAACATCATTGGCCACCACCTCCCAAAAATCACGGTAGAAAGCCACCGGGAACCCATCAGGGCCCGGGGAACCATCAACATTCAAATCCCAAACGGCCTCCTTAAGCTCATCGAAGGAGATCGACCTAGTCAAGGCCACCGAATCCAAGGGCGATAAAGAAGGGGCCCCACGGCCCAACCAACGCCATTTGCGCGGCGAGCGGCTCGCATAGACACGCTTGAAATGATCCGCAATGGCAAGCCCCATCTCCCTCTCCCCACTAACCAGGGCATCATTAAAATAAAGTGAGCGAATTGAGTTATAACGCTTTCTACCGCTAGCCACCCAGTGGAAGTAAGTTGTATTGGCATCGCCCTCTTTGAGCCATTTAAGACACGATCGCTGACGCCACTCAAGGTTCCTTTTCTTGTCCTCCGTGGTGACCATATTTTGCGCAACAATGCGCTCATGAAGCTCCTCAGGCATCAGATCCCTATCATTCTCCGCCCGATCAAGGTGAGCAATGACATCCTCCGCCGCCGCCCTTGCGGCCACACACGTTAACCGCGACTCCTTCTTAAACACGGCAAGAAATTTCCGCAAAGAGGCGAGCTTCTCATTAAGTCTATAGGCCGCAGGCCCCGCAAAAGAGGCCTGGTTCCAGTGATTTTTAACCATATCTTTAAAGTTAGGCTCCAAGAGCCAGCATTTTTCGTAGCGGAAAAGACCCCTCGGCCGAAGGTCCTCACCAGAAACCTACATAATAGGATTGTGATCAGAGAAGGAGCGGGGACGAGATACACCGAACACAGGGGAAAGCCTCCATAAGTTTCCCAGAAGCCAAGAATCGATCAATCCTAGATCGAGACGAATTATTCCTCCAAGTGTAGGAAATATCATCAGGGACCAGCCCATCCAGAGCAAGCTCATCCAAAAGCTCAATAAAATCCTGCGAACCCGGATCCTGGCCCCCCCGGCCCCAGGGACGATCCGACGAGTGAGCAGTCACATTGAAATTCCCCCCAGGAGCCAAGGAAGCCCCTCAAAAGCGGAGGCCGCGTCCCGAAGATCCTCCCAGAGCTCCCTCCTAAGCTAGTGGCATGTTGGCGCATAGATACATGAGAAAGCAATAGGCACAAGGGAATCAACCCGTTTCAGCACCACCGATAGAACATGCCTTCCCACCCGCATCGAGGAGAAGGAGAAAGCCACAGAGCGCCACGCCAACAAGAAGCCACCCGCCGCCCCAGTCGCGTCCACCGCCCTAAACTCGTCCAGAGTGCCCGGACCGAAAGATCACCAGATAGTATCATCCACCCCCCTCAATTTTGTTTCTTGGATAAAAGCAATATCACAACCCCATTCAGAGAATCACGAACCCAAAGAGCGCCGCCTGTCAGCCTCCCCAAGCCCTCTAACGTTCCATGAGAGAACCTTCATTAAAGACCAGCAGAGCTCCCCCCAAGAACACTGAGACCAGCCGCCTCCGCCACAGATTCCCGCAGCGTCGGACTTGAATGCTGCACCAAAGAGCCAAGGCGAGAGCGGTTACGCCTCCGATAGCGCTTCCCTGAGCGCTTGTCGGAAAGGCTCCACTTGATCTTATGCTTGTGGTTTCCTTCTTTCGACACCAACAAGAACTCAACGCGCCACCATCTTCATCGTTGCACTGCTCGTAAATAATTGCTGATCTCAATGCCTTCTTCGATGGTTATTGTTGCTGCAACCATGTTGGGGTCTTTTTCCGAGGTTTCTTCTCTGAACGCCGAAGTTGGGTTTCCATGGTGAAACCAACTGCAAATGCCTTCTTCGCTGATTTTTTTGGTTGTTGCCTTGAGGCTATCTTTTATCTCTTGCCATCGTTGTAATGTTGCGTTGCTCCTCGCAACGATCTTCCCACCTCGACCCACTGCTCACATTATTTTTTTTTGAGCACCGATGCATGCGGTGCTCCTCTTACGTAGTGGTGTGGAACACCTGCTATAAATCCACTCCCACATGCTACAACTTTTCCAACAGATTTAGGATTTGTTTGGTTGCCGGGTTACCCTAGGATAACCTGATGTACCCACTGCTCTACCCATGCATTCTTGGATTGGAATTAATTGCATGGACCCCACAAATTTTTTTGTTATAATATTTTCTAATCACATTCAAATAAAAAGTTAACATAAGAAACATATTATAATCATTAAAATTAATATAACATTAATCAATGTGACATCGCATTACATTTATCACATCAACTCTCTCCTACCCTCTTAACCATCCAAACATCTACTATTCACAGGATGTTACTCCAACCGAACCCAACCCAATTACCAAACATGCCCTTTGGGTTCTATAGAGGGAACCCAAAAATAGCAGATCAGTGTTCGCTAAACCAAAAACATTTAAAACAAAACTATAACACAAACTTCGAGATCAATAATAGACACAACAAACATATCTAAAAAATTCCAAGATCAACTTGCTCTAATCCCATTTGAAAATCAACAACAACAACAAAGCCTTTTCCCACATTAAATAGGATTGGCTACATGGATTCTTTGCCTCCATTTAGATCTATCTGAGATCATTCTCAGGCTTAAATCCGAATAACTAAGATCCCTTCAGATAGTATCATTCCAATATTTCTGGGGCCTTCCTCACCCTCACATAGCTAACTTAACATCCCATGTCTCATATCTTTTAACAAGTGCATCAACCGATTTCCTTTGCAAATGCCCAAACCATCTTAAGCCATTTTCTATCATCTTATATGCTATTGTAGTTCCACCAACTTTCCTTATAATTGCATCACTACGGATCCAATCTTTTCGTGTATGAACACATCGACCTTAACATTTTTATTTCTACTATTGTCATTCTCTGTACATTTTTTTTGAGTCTAAGAAGGGTGAACCCCCACTCTGAGGGTCACCGCCAAAAGTATTTCATTAAAAAAGGTTTAGAATACATTACCGTAAGATCCAGAGATTATGAAGAGCATTACAGTGGGACAAAACATTCTCAAAATAAAACCTCTGATTGTTGAAGATGACTTCATTTCTCCCGGTCCAAATGGCCCAGAGAATAACAAATGGTTTCGAACAATCGTCATTTGAGTTGCCATCGACCGCTCTAATGGATCTCCAAAAGTCCGAGAAGCCCGCACTCCTCCCTCATGAGGCCGCCGCCTCGGACCAAACCCTAGCCGAGGTCGGGCACTTGAAAACCAAATGGTCGACATCCTCATCTGCCGTCCCGCATCTGTCGCACAACGTATCTGGCAGACCCAAAAGTCTCCCCCTCCGCACCTTATCACAAAGACGGTTCCTCCGTAAGCACCATAAGAACATCTTAACCCTCATCGGGATCTTTGCAACCCATATGACATTGACGTCCTGGCATAGCTCCCTATCCAATCCTCCTCTCTTGATTTGAGCTCCTTGTATACTTTGTTTATCGAGAATTTGTTGTCCATCCAATGAAAGTGATCTTTGTCCCCCCGAGAACTCCCCAGTGGGGGGGGGATTGATTGCATCCTCATGAAATCCTCCCATTACTGATCAGACAGCTCAGCAAGAAATGACGGAGACCAACTACCCCCACCTGCCACCTGCGAAATCGAAGCTTTCTTCGATTTCGCCAAAGAAAACAGACGCGGGAGTCTAGCCTCCAATGTACCCTCGCTGAACCAGTCATCACGCCAGAATCTGAAAAGGTGTCCGTCCCCCACCTTGGGACGCAACCTGTGAGACAATAAGGGTAATACCTTTGTACATGTCTATGATTTACATGCCAACTTTCATATCCATTAGACATAGCATGTCTCACGACTACTTTGTAATATTTTCCTTTGATTTTCAGTGGAATTTTCTTATCACATATAACAACAGAGACTCCTCTCCACTTTAGCCAACCCGCATTTATTCTATGAGTAACAAATCCATCGATTTCCCCATCATATTGTAAAATAGATCCCAAGTTATGGCGAAGCCTTCTCCCACTATAAGTAGGGTCGACTACATGGATTCTTGCTAAAATAGATCCCAAAAATATAAAAGAATCTGTCTTTTGAATGTTATCTCAAGTCTTCACATCGATTCCTTCACCATTGTTTCCATCAAATGTGCTCTCCATATATTCAATCTTAGCCCTACTTATACGAAATCCTTTAGTCTCTAAGGCATGTCTCCAAACCTCAAGATTCTCATTTACTTCATATTTAGTCTCATCAACCAACACAATATCATTGGTGAAAAACATACATCAAGATATCTCATCCTGAATGTGACTAGTCAACTCATCCACAATTAAAGTAAAAAGGAATGGATTTAAAGCTGAACCTTGATGCAGATCGATGCTGATGTCAAATTATCAGTCTTTCTACACTGGATCCTTATACAAGACGAAACCCCATAATACATATCCTTTATAAGGTTTAGTGTATAGGACATGTACTTGTCTCTTCCCCAAAACTCTCCAAAATATTTCCAGTGGGACTAAATCATAAGCTTTCTCCAAATCAACAAAAATCACATGGAGGTTTTTCCTTTTAGCTTTATAAATCTCCAATGTTTTCCTCAACAAGTGGATATCTTCAATAGTTGAGCGACCTATCATGAATCCGTATTGGATTTCTATAACTTTGAGAACTTGCCTCAACCTTCTTTCGATCACATGTTTCCAAATTTTTATAGTATGACTCCTCAAATCAAGGATTCATATGAAAATATGGAAGATAAAATGTGGAACCGAAAAAAGAATGAAAATTTGATTTTCCGTAGAACCCTACTCTTTAAGGAGTATGATGAAACTATGAGAGAAGAGACACAAAGGGTTTAATATTCTATAAAGTTTCTCAAGGATTAAAATTGGTATGTGTCTTTTTATATATCCCTACCAACACACCAAAGTCCCATCAATATGCGATGAGACTAAACATGAGAATAGTTTAATTAGATATTGGAGAGATCCAATTTAATTAGATATTGGAGAGATCCAGTTACCCTTTTAAATCTCTCTCTACAAAAATATAAGAAGGTCGTCTGCGCATTGCATATTTGTAACTTTTGAGGTTTTAAACCCAAAAACCTTGAATTAGATCTTACATCACCAACTCATTTAACATATTATGTAGACTGTTAAGTAAAATTAAATGGCAAAGCCTTCTCCCACTTTAAGTAGGGTCAGCTATATGGATTCTTACCCAAATCCACGTTGAAAGGTTCAATTACATTGGATGTCGACTACCTAATGCAACCCCCACAAGGGAAGATTTGAAGCCCGGTCTTTTGGACGGTAGGCACACTGTACTACCACCATACCATTTAAGTGGGTACATGTAGAATGTTAAGTGAATTGATAAAAAGGAGTGGTGGGAGAGAGAGGGTCACGTTGACAGATCTTACATGAAGGTTTAAAGAAGCCCATCGAGGCCCCATTGGTTTTCATTGAGATGGCCGAAGTTTTAAGTATGCTTAGATCCGACAACGAAATTTTCTTGGTCAATCATACATGATTAGGGCTTGGTCAATGAGTTCCCAGCCTATAGTGTCAAATGCCTTGCAGAAGTTTATTTTCAGAATAATGGTTTTATCCTTGCAGGGCTTCCATCATGCCAACATTTTGACTGCAATTGCCAAACAATTAGCTATACATCTTCCTTTAAGGAAAGCACATTAACATGGATCCAGTTACCCTTTAAATCTCTCTCTACAAAAATATAAGGTCGTCTGCGCATTGCATATTTGTAACTTTTGAGGTTTTAAACCCAAAAACCTTGAATTAGATCTTACATCACCAACTCATTTAACATATTATGTAGACTGTTAAGTAAAATTAAATGGCAAAGCCTTCTCCCACTTTAAGTAGGGTCGGCTATATGGATTTTTACCCAAATCCACGTTGAAAGGTTCAACTATTTTTTACATTGGATGTCGACTACCTAATGCAACCCCCACAAGGGGAGATTTGAAGCTCGGTCTTTTGGACGGTAGGCACACTGTACTACCACCATACCATTTAAGTGGGTACATGTAATATGTTAAGTGAATTGATAAAAAGGAGTGGTGGGAGAGAGAGGGTCACGTTGACAGATCTTACATGAAGGTTTAAAGAAGCCCATCGAGGCCCCATTGGTTTTCATTGAGATGGCCGAAGTTTTAAGTATTGCTTTGATCCGGCAATGGAATTTTCCTGATCAATCATACATGATTAGGGCTTGGTCAATGAGTTCCCAGCCTATAGTGTCAAAAGCCTTGCAGAAGTTTATTTTCAGAATAAATAAACTTCTGAATAATGGTTTTCTCCTTGCAGGGCTTCCATCATGCTAACATTTTGACTGCAATTGCCAAACAATTAGCTATACATCTTCCTTTAAGGAAAGCACATTAACATGGATCCAGTTACCCTTTTAAACCTCTCTCTACAAAAATATAAGAAGGTCGTCTGCGCATTGCATATTTGTAACTTTTGAGGTTTTAAACCCAAAAATCTTGAATTAGATCTTACATCACCAACTCATTTAACATATTATGTAGACTGTTAAGTAAAATTAAATGGCAAAGCCTTCTCCCACTTTAAGTAGGGTCGGCTATATGGATTCTTACCCAAATCCACGTTGAAAGGTTCAACTATTTTTTACATTGGATGTCGACTACCTAATGCAACCCCCACAAGGGGAGATTTGAAGCCCGGTCTTTTGGACGGTAGGCACACTGTACTACCACCATACCATTTAAGTGGGTACATGTAGAATGTTAAGTGAATTGATAAAAAGGAGCGGTGGGAGAGAGATGGTCACATTGACATATCTTACATGAAGGTTTAAAGAAACCCATCGAGGCCCCATTGGTCTTCATTTAGATGGCCGAAGTTTTAAGTATTGCTTAGATCCGGCAACGGAATTTTCCTGGTCAATCATACATGATTAGGGCTTGGTCAATGAGTTCCCAGCATACAGTGTCAAAAGCCTTGCAGAAGTTTATTTTCAGAATAATGGTTTTCTCCTTGGAGGCATGGAAGGACATATCGATATCGGTATCGATATCGGTACCATGTCGATACAGATATATCGCCGATATATCGGCGATATATCGATGCCATATCGCTGACATCGGGATTCAGCTCGCCTTTTTTGTGTGTCGATACCCGATATCGAACATATTGGCGATATATTGGTGACTTGTCGATACCGATATATCGCCGATATATCGCTGATATATCGGGATACGACCTTCCATGCTTGGAGGGCTTCCATCATGCCAACATTTTGACTGCAATTGCCAAACAATTAGCTATACATCTTCCTTTAAGGAAAGCACATTATGATGGAGTGATGGATTCACTCAGTTTCAAAACCCATCTTTCCAGAAAAAGCTTTGAGGTTTATTAGTCGACAAACATCGTAAAATAGTTGGATCTTTTAACATGGATTTGAGCAAGAATCCATGTAGCCAACCATGCTTAGAGTTATTATATTTACATTTATGCATGTGACCTTTCAAGTTCCATAAACCCCCGTGACCCTTTGGGTTCCGTAACCCTTCAGGTTCCGTAACCCTTACTCTCTAGGATTTTCTCTCTATATAAAAGACCCTAGCTTTATGTAATAAATATCTCATTCGTTCCTCTTCTCAACATGGTATCAGAGAGACGGTCCTAGATCAAAGCTTAAATACCCTAAATCCCTCGCCACCACCGGCTCTCTCTCCGCCGATAAGGAGAGAGGGACGCACCTCATGCGTCGCTCGTGGATTCAATGGTCTCGCGCAAGGCAGTCCGAGTCTCCAACAGCACCAACTGCCACCTCCAGTGGCACCTAAAGTGCCGCCCAAGGCTCTAGCAGCTCCAGCTGCACCTCCTGCATCGTCGGTACTGCCTGGAGCCCCACCCTCTCCAACAACCCTTGTTTCACCATGACTTGTTTCTCCGAACTTTTTATTTCTCTCAACTTGATGTTCTATACTCTTTATTCTATCAAGTATGAGAGAAAGAGGGAGCCATAGATGATTCTTCAGGACATTTACTGCCCTACCACGACTGACAGACCGACACTCTAGACTACTGCTCAGATCATTTGTCTTCACCGAGCATCAACTTCTTCGTCAGGATGTATACTTCTTTTACGATCTGAAGGGTCACGAGGGTTTATGGAACCCGAAGGATCACATGCATAAATGTAAATATAATAACTCTAACAAAAACTATTATGATAATACACTATACGATACGGTGGATGGAAATGATTGTGATGGCAATGGTGCTTGATTACCTTCTTCACCTTATAAGTAGACGTGCATAACAAAGGAAAGACACATAAGAATAGTTCGATGCTTTAGACTTGCATATAAGGACTAATATATCTATTATTTTCTCTTCATAAAAAAGATAAGGAATGATACGGAGACAGAAAAGTGTCGTAGAGGAGAGTATTCGATATGTATGTCTTCCTATGTCTTAATGAGTGATTAATGTGAACTGTAGGCAACAAATAAAGGCACAATTCCTGGTAATCGGGATATATCACCGATATATCGACGATATCGGTGGAAATGTTGGAAATGGCTCGAAAATGGTATTTTTTGTCATTTTTTTCAGAAATTAAGATCATC
This sequence comes from Ottelia alismoides, assembly GCA_037367405.1. NCBI lineage: Eukaryota > Viridiplantae > Streptophyta > Magnoliopsida > Alismatales > Hydrocharitaceae > Ottelia > Ottelia alismoides. The sequence goes on along the minus strand of JAZKJV010002251.1, from coordinate 1,161,222 downwards.
CAAGATATTAAAGCAACAAATAACCTACAAATACACATTTATATCACACATATAGGTCATTTATACCTAGACCTGGCCAAAATGCGGGTCGGGCCAGCCCATGGGCTGGGCCGAACGGGCCGAGGTAAAAAAACCGCTATCCAAAGACCGCCGTTTCGTTCTTTTTCCATTGAATTTTTTAATGGTATTTAATGTGTATAAATGATTTTATTAATACCATTTATACTTTATATAACTAATATAAGTAGTTTACATGTTACTTGGCATGTAAACTATTGAATTTTATTTAAAACTAGTGTCACAAATAAAAAATTTAAAGTAGATCATATTAATATATGTATTTTTGACATATATTTATATATTTTTTTATTTTTTGCGGGCCGGGCCATACTGACCCATGCTTAAATCTCCAAGCCCAAGCCCGACCCATGAGCGGGCGGGGCGTGCAGGCCCTCAGCTCGTTGGCCAGGTCTATTTATACCTCATATATGCACATGCCGATCATTTCGAACATATCGATGTTAATATTGATTCCTGATTTATAGATATTGGAAATGAAGTTCGTCCAAGTTTTTAGAATACTAAATAACTTACAAATATACTTTTAGATTACACATGTCGATCATCTATGACCCTTATATCGCACATATCGGTCATATCTAATATATCGTTGGTACTGTTAATTGTTGACCTATAGATATTGGAAATGAAGTTCGTCGAAGTTCTTAGAACACTAAATAACTTACAAATGTACTCTTAGATTACATATATTGATCATTTATGACCCTTATATCGCATATATCAATCATATTGTTGTTACTGTTGATTGCTAACTTGTGGATATTGGAAATGTAGTCCATCCAAGTTCTTATAACACTAAATAACTTACAAATATACACTTATATCACACATGTCGATAATCTATGACACTTATATTGCACACCCCCCATATATATATCATATTGAGCATATCATTGTTAATGTTGATTGTTGACTTCTAGATATTGGAAATGGAGTTCATCCAAGACTTATATTGCATCACATATTATGTATAAACATTATGTTTGAGCTATTTTTGGAATCAAACAAATAAAGAGCATAACAGTATTGTTTTAAAAGAGACATGTCTCATAATAATGTTTTTGAAAGGTGGAAGAAGATGGATAAAAATCGATTGGACCCTCAAGTTGAAGAACCGTCGTGTGCACAGTCGCACCATACTCTGTCGATCCAAAACAAAATATATAAAACATGACGTGTGGGCTTCAAAAAAAATAATAAAACATGACGTGTTTTAATACTAGGAGTAGCAAAATAAATAGTGAAATCAAGCTTACAAGGGTATTATTCATCAATATATAGATATCGGTGAAATTTCGATGATATCGGTCGATATCCGGGATTTTTTGTACTAAATTCAGTCATTTTTGACCGATATGGGCCGATATGGCGATATATCGCCGATATATTGGTCATATATCGTTGATATCCTGGTAAATGGATATGTACCCTGATATCGATATCCCCTTCCTCTCGATACCTATATATCGGCAATATATAGCCGATATATCACGATATGTCCTATGTGGTAAAGTCCTTTATTAGGAAGATACCTGTAATGATCTTTGATTATTTAAAGGTGATCATTATGTTCATATTCAAGGAACCACATTAGGTTAAGGAGGATCCTGTAAGTGCATAAACATCCACGATCCATTACCCGGAAAATAAAATACGACTCAATAGCTTAAAATAAAATGTTTGTTGTGGACATCTCCAGGTTCTAATTCAAGAATTTTCATCATATTATTCTTAAACTATCAATACTTGTTTCCTAATTTGGTATCCTCCGTTTTAGCTGGAGAGCCCATTAATATCACATTGGGTATCCATCATCCATTTTTCGACATTGTTCATGCTCTTGGCAAATTTCTTCTTTCATTAAATATCTATTGAGGTTTGGTTTTCTTCACATAATTACATTACCTCTAATTCTTTGTCGAAAAAATCTTAAAACTTGTTGCCAGGTTTTTTAGATGCATCAGACTAAAATTTATATTAGCATACGCCTGTGGGGCGTGCAGGCCCTCAACTCGTTGGCCAGGTCTATTTATACCTCATATATGCACATGCCGATCATTTCGAACATATCGATGTTAATATTGATTCCTGATTTATAGATATTGGAAATGAAGTTCGTCCAAGTTTTTAGAATACTAAATAACTTACAAATATACTTTTAGATTACACATGTCGATCATCTATGACCCTTATATCGCACATATCGGTCATATCTAATATATCGTTGGTACTGTTAATTGTTGACCTATAGATATTGGAAATGAAGTTCGTCCAAGTTCTTAGAACACTAAATAACTTACAAATGTACTCTTAGATTACATATATTGATCATTTATGACCCTTATATCGCATATATCAGTCATATCGTTGTTACTGTTGATTGCTAACTTGTGGATATTGGAAATGTAGTCCATCCAAGTTCTTATAACACTAAATAACTTACAAATATACACTTATATCACACATGTCGATAATCTATGACACTTATATTGCACACCCCCCCATATATATATCATATTGAGCATATCATTGTTAATGTTGATTGTTGACTTCTAGATATTGGAAATGGAGTTCATCCAAGACTTATATTGCATCACATATTATGTATAAACATTATGTTTGAGCTATTTTTGGAATCAAACAAATAAAGAGCATAATAGTATTGTTTTAAAAGAGACATGTCTCATAATAATGTTTTTGAAAGGTGGAAGAAGATGGATAAAAATCGATTGGACCCTCAAGTTGAAGAACCGTCATGTGCACAGTCGCACCATACTCTGTCGATCCAAAACAAAATATATAAAACATGACGTGTGGGCTTCAAAAAAATAATAATAAAACATGACGTGTTTTAATACTAGGAGTAGCAAAATAAATAGTGAAATCAAGCTTACAAGGGTATTATTCATCAATATATAGATATCGGTGAAATTTCGATGACATCGGTCGATATCCGGGATTTTTTGTACTAAATTCAGTCATTTTTGACCGATATGGCGATATATCGCCGATATATTGGTCATATATCGTTGATATCCTGGTAAATGGATATGTACCCTGATATCGATATCCCCTTCCTCTCGATACCTATATATCGGCAATATATAGCCGATATATCACGATATGTCCTATGTGGTAAAGTCCTTTATTAGGAAGATACCTGTAATGATCTTTGATTATTTAAAGGTGATCATTATGTTCATATTCAAGGAACCACATTAGGTTAAGGAGGATCCTGTAAGTGCATAAACATTCACGATCCATTACCCGGAAAATAAAATACGACTCAATAGCTTGAAATAAAATGTTTGTTGTGGACATCTCCAGGTTCTAAATCAAGAATTTTCATCATATTATTCTTAAACTATCAATACTTGTTTCCTAATTTGGTATCCTCCGTTTTAGCTGGAGAGCCCATTAATATCACATTGGGTATCCATCATCCATTTTTCGACATTGTTCATGCTCTTGGCAAATTTCTTCTTTCATTAAATATCTATTGAGGTTTGGTTTTCTTCACATAATTACATTACCTCTAATTCTTTGTCGAAAAAATCTGAAAACTTGTTGCCAGGTTTTTTAGATGCATCAAACTAAAATTTATATTAGCATACGCCTGTGGCATGCATAATGGCTTGATAAAGAAATAATCAAATAGGCTTTCTATTCAGTATATGTTGTTGACCCAGGATTTTCAACTTGTAACACACTTTGTTGCCGTGTGCCTTCAGGTTTCAAGTGTTTCTTGTTTATACATTTGGTGTGCAGCTACTGATCCAGGGGATCCCGGAGTTTTCAGATCAAATAAATATCTTACTAATGAAGAAAACACAAATAGCCTAAATCCAAAGCAATCTTCAATCGAAGGCAGTTCTATTTCTTTGAAGAATGAAGAGAATATCCCTACCAGAAAGAAGACATGTAGCAGTATGATAAAAATTGATGCTATGGGCAAAGAAATGCCTAACGAGCCTCAAAAGAACGATTCATCTCGTTGCGATATTCCACTTTGCATCCTTTTGTTTGTTTTGTATCCCCTGTCGCTCTTATGGAAACAGACATGTTCTTATGAACAGTCTTCAGATCAGCAGTCAAGTGAAGATGGCATGTTTCATTGCAGTCTTTGTGAAGTAGAGGTGAATATTACTATCATGTTCTTTCTAATAATTTTTATCTCATATAATCTGGAAAAGTTTTTCCTTTTCATGTTAAATTGTTTATATCTACATCTGTGTTAGTGCTTTCCACTGTAAATACTGCATAGCTATTGAATATAACCTGTGGTTGACGTCCAGAGATTTGGCATTGAACAAGCATTTATATGCTATAAAAACTAAAACGAAATGTTTTCTTTTGTAAAAATAAGAAAAGACAATTATATGTCGGTCATCAACTTCCTCCTGAATGTCAAAATAACCCTTCGTGCAATGTTATCACAATTGTTCATTTGCTCTTTGCTTCATGCAGTACAAGAGATTTAACATGTAAATATTCATCACTTAACTGTTATATTCTTCTGTACGCCTCCTTGAGGAGCTATTGTGGTCCCTCTACATAGGTTCACAGCCACCACATACATACCGATGCTAATGGTATGCCAATCTGAAGGAACTGCATAGTGCTCATCAATCATATCTGTCCATTCCTATTTATCCAGGTAAAGACAATTAGGAGCACCTATGAACATATGGATTTACATGGAAAACCTTTCTCACATAAGGAAAACCACCACGGGAGAAGATACTCCATAGGGCCTAGGCAGTTGGGATTCGTCTTCACTTGCTTCCTAGGAGGGGGGTGATGGTTACATAAATAGGCACACATAGTTAAATGGACCTTCTGTCCTGACCCACTAATCTACATATTAGAACCAACATTTCAAGTTGGGCATAGAGATCAAACATGCTCAAGTTACTTACCTTTATCTCAAAATTAATCATGGCATGGCCCTTTATGAAGACATCTCCGACACGATCTTCCGTTTTTATATAAAGCAACACATGGTCCTTTGAGTTAATTTTCTTTTATGCCGCAATGATCAAGTCCTGACATGCTTTGAAGTTAGAAAATGAAACATATCGGGGGAGGGGGGAATTGTTTTCGGATGATAGCCATAGTGATCATGGAGGCTTTCATCACGCCCCTTCTTGTCGATTGGGTCATCGCCTTCAGATCCATAGGACATGGTTCTACTGAAGGATATGGGATTATCCTTAAGCGCATCACGGAAGCGTGATCGTCATATCGAATACGACGAAGAACGACTAGTCGCACTAGTTGTTCGGTGCAGTGGAATTTAAAAAATTTTATTCGATGAAACCACATGATCCGAGAACCATTCTCAGATCGTTTCATCTATAACCACAACAAGTATAATGAAATACCTCTTGAAGCGTGGTTGATCAAGTCTCTAAAGAAAGAGACCTCCTGTCTCAAGTCCGATCGTCGGCGAGACCGCTTGCGAGCGCGGGGATGAATCGCGTTGTCCTCGCAATCCAAGAAGATGATCCAAGCATGGTTGCTCCTGATCTCGTCGCACGAGATCAAATGTCTCCTTCGTGAGAGGAACTCTCCAAGAAGACGGAGAACCGAAGAACGTCGAAGCGGCGATGCGGTGGCGAAGGTGACGACGGTTCTCTCCTCTAGGGCATGGTGGACGGCCACCAACAAGAGAGGGAGAGAGGGCTGGCGTGTATGAAGAAATGAGGGAGAGAGAGAGAGCTCCTATATTGCCAGTCTTTAGAGAGCATAGAATGCCTCTCTATTTATAGGGTTTTGGGATCCATGGATCTCAATCCATGGGACACATAAAATCAATGGATGAGATTGATTTGTGTCAATCCAATGGCCAAGATTGTTGTTGTCAAAAGCAACAAATTTAGGTTAAAATATATTTGAAAAAATCAAATATAATTTAGTCCTAAATCAACCCAACAAATAAGGAGAGAATGTGCATGGAGATTTCATCTCCATGCACCTTCCATGTTGGACGGCCACCCATTCCATATAGGAATGGTGTGCCGCCCACTATGGGAGTCCAAGGAGGCAATCTCATGGATTCCCATGAGATTGCATATCTCCTTGATTTTTCTCTCTTATTTATTTGCAACAAATTTGTTGGATTTTATTCTTCAAAAATAATTCACAATTATATTTGAGAATATTGCATTCTTGCCATGGAAAAAATTGTGAATCATATTCACAACCCAAAACAACATATAATTCATATTGTTAATTAATTACACAATGTGAATCAACACATATAAATTATAATTAGCTCTCTCTAATACATTATAAATCACATTTATAATATATTATGAATAATTAGATATTTCTATCCACATTATTCTTATCCACATTAATTAAATCACATTTAATTAAATTGGATAATTTCTTCACACATCAAGATGATTAAATCACATTTAATCATGATCTCTTCATTGCTTAGATCTTATGGAATTATTCTTGAACCATTCAAGAATAATGCAATCTCTCCGCAGATACTTGGAGATAAGGACAGGGCGATTGTATTGTTCCACGTATAGTGACATGGATATTGAGATCATATCTCAAATCCAGATCGCGGGCCTCTCATAGATGCTTGATTAAATCAAGACCGTAAATCTAATCTTCTCATTGTATCTGAATCACATTCAGATCAATGTCCAACACTTGGACCAAGATCAGATCACTTCTCTACTGAGAGGAGTCACTAAAATCCAGACCCGTTTCATCACTCCTTAGGAATGGAAGCGTCATGGTTATACAATCGTTTATGATCAAATCACCCTCAGGTATTCCCAATACCTGTACATCCTGCATACTGGAAGACTCAGACTAAAACCCGAAGTATGGGATCAACTTTATACTGTCTACTTCATGGTTTTATCAGTAAGTTTCTCATTCGATCATTGGGAGTTGGTATCGATCATACACTTTCCAAAAGCGTATATCATACCTAGGTCTTGATCATATACTAAAAGTATATATCAAACCTACAAATTCAGTCAAGCTTCCAAAGCGAGACGACCATGCGCATGGAATTTGATTCTTCCCAATATCTCATGAGTGAGCTCATGTCTTCCGGTTCAGTAACTGAACCTGTATGATCCCTTTGAGAGATCGTATTACTCATATGCCCTTATATGCACACCAGCGCGCCGGTGTATAGACCTTGATTAGGTCATCAACCTATTGGTCTGCCAAATGTACACACTCAGACATATAGTAACACATCTGTCTCCGGTCAGAGGATGCGTGCCTATATCATGACAACATATGATATAGGACTTTGGTTATCTCGATCTCGTTAAGTCAACTCTTTGACCTAACTAATCTGACACCTCTGAATCTCTATTCCTATGCAGAGGACCTGCATCAAGAGGTCGGTCAGATATCAGCCTTCAGAGCTAGGATTGCCATCTCCTACTCAGGCTGGAGATCATCTCTTAATAATCATTTGACGGTGCTTGATGAGTCCTCAATCTAACTCTTTAGATGTTCATCCAAGCACCAGCCTCTATGATTCAATAGTTGAATCAACAGCTGTATGATTATTAAGATGGCCATGGTACATAACCCTAATTGTACTAAGGGACCTATTATACAAATTATTCATTCTTCATTTCAGATCAGGGAATGATATGTGCAATAACATTTATTGTATAACGGCTCGCCGTGGGCTCGCATTTCCAACAATCTCCCACTAGCCCAAAGAGCCATTAATGGGCTAATCATTTAAACTCACACTCATGTGACAATCATAGGCTATTTAGAAAATAGCTAGGTAAGCTGATCAGTCACTCTGTTCCCGCGAGACTACGCCAAGTCCTTTTACGGTACTTGCATATCCCCAGTAACAGTGCTCGCATCCAATGCGAATGTTGCATCTTATGCAACTAATACTCAATCTTGTTAGTTATAGTGTCCTTGACATTACAGCTTAACAATTATCATAACCAGTATTTCCATAATCCTTATAAGAATATCCTTATTTTTGGAGATCTCTATCTCCTAAGGTATCTTTAGTTAAGACCTTTTAGATCACTATCTATAAAGTCTTAAACTTTTGAAGATAAGACTTTGAGATCACTATCTCGAAAAATCTTGTCATCCATGAAGATTTTGTTGTTACCGCAACCAAGTGTTTTATTTCCATAGTAGGACTAGTAACAGTTTACTACCCCCACTGCATGGCATCCACCTGGCTTTTGTACACATCTAGCACACACTTGGCTTCTCAGAACTGATGCCCAAGGGCAAGTAGTTCCAGCATTTACTTCCTCAACTCTTTGAGGTGTTATCCCTTTAGATAGGTCAGTACCATATCTTAAGGGTTACAAGCCTTTCTTGGAATTTCTATGAATAGAATATGTCCAAGGTGTACTACAAATGTGACAGTCCCATTATCCTCTTCTCTTTGCTTCTGAACAACTTCAGAACTAAGATCTGAGAGGCATCTTTGAAATCTTATTTCAAGTTATGGAACAACCAGATTATAAAACACTAATTATCATCCTTATATCATTCTAAATGATTAGGATATTATCTACATTTAGCATGATGAACACAAAGGCACTCCCACTAAGATTCACATGGCTCATCAAGATTTTATTTGAAATCATAACAATTATAATTCCATTAAATCTTATGGTCCAACTTCAAGAAGCTTATTTGAGTCCATAGATGGATTCCTTAGCTTGTACACCTTGCTTTCCTCAACCATGAAGCCCTGGGGCTACTTCATGTGAATATCCTCAAAGAGGTATTCGTAGAGGAATGCAATATTGACTTACATCTTGAGGATGCAATAGTCAAGTTGTGTAGCTAAGGTTAGCAATATTTTGATGATTTTAAGCATGGTCACCGAAGAGCAAGTCTCATCGCGAGCAATGTCTTCTCTTCCGGTGTGTGGCTCATGGCTACGAATTGTGCTTTGAAGGTCTCTACCTTCTCATCAGCTTCCCTTTCTCTTGAAGATCCATTTACACCTTTACAGGTCTTACCCATATAGGTGGATCCTCGAGGGTCCATATACAACACTTGTATATGAAGTCTACATTAGACTTTTATTGCTAACATCCATCTATCCATGCTATGATCTTCAGAAGCTTCATCACATGAAGTTCGATCATTGTCAGATTTCTCTAACACATGGAATCCATCCTCAAATTCATTTGAAGAGGTATCAGTGTTTCATTCTTAATTGTCCTTTTAGTTTCCAATTTCAGGAGCCTCATTATCTTTTCAAGATAGAATGAGTTCCTATACTTCATTTTCATCTTGATTCTTAAGAGTCTCAACCTCTAAGAATTACATTCTCGGAGATGAGATATTTTAAGAATCTCAAGGTCATAAAGTAGGTATCCAATACCATCCTTTATTTTCCTAATGAAGCAACACTCTCAAGTGCTAGATTCCAACATACATGGAACCTTATTAAGGATATACATTGTAGTCTCTACTACACATATATACCTGGAAACTAAGGGATAATTATGCTAAAATTCAACATTGATAAGATCATGTCACACATGATCCAATTGTATCTACCTATAACTCTTTTGAGTTAAGGTGTGTTAGGAGGATTGAGATAGAAATGATATTCATATCTCCATAAGGTTTTCTTCGAATTTGTCTAGTAGGTACTTGCTACCTAGATTAGATCAAATTCATTTTATCTTCTTTCAAACTTTGGTTCTAAACCAAAATTAATGAAATCTTTGAACATTTCAAAAGTTTCTTAGATGAAGAGAAGAAATCTCATATCATACATAATCATCAATAGATATCACATATCCACAATGTTTACTATGATATAGATGATCTGCATACATCAATATGTATGAGATCCTGAATACCTTGGCATCTTACACCATTCCCGAAGAAGGGTGTATTGGACATTTTTCATAAGTATGTAAGTTTTGAAATTTTAGACATTCTAAAGTTCCATCTCTTACAATTCTATTGATCAAATCAATAGACAAATGTCCAAGGCTTGATGCTAGATCATTGTCAAATGATCTTCATCCTCCTATTGATCTTATAAAGGTTTTAATTTCAGTATTTAGAAATATTAATGAACCATTCATTAATTTTCTAATTTAGTGGAGTCCACCAGATTTTAGATTACTATCTGAAATATATCCATCATAACTCTTTATGATAGTTCTATCTCAGAATTCATGTTTATTTCCAACATTTAGGAATAAACAATGAGTGTATTCTAATATCTAGGTCATAGAGACATTCTCTAAAACTAAGGGCTCTCCCACTGAAATTAACAAGTCTATTAATCCAGCAGAGACTGTTGCAACAATTGCATCAATATCCATGTTGATGACCATAGACCTTAAGATCAAATTTTCCAGTCTTCTAAAACATATGCAACCCATTGCGAATGTCATCAGAAGATTGAGATACAATTATTTGACTTTATCTTATTCAATAAGTAAGTCAATATCAATGATTTATGTAGATTACTCTGATGCTCCATCCGAGTCCTTTTCTAAGGATTCTAGACAGACTTGATAGTCATACTATCAACACATCAACTTATTGCAGTATTGGCATTCATCCAACTCTTTAGATGTCATATGGAAGTCATAGAAGTCCAGTCAACTCTTTGACTTTCCTTCTTTCTTGGGTCCAACCCATGCTTCCACTGCGCTCCCTTTATCTATGAGCAACCATTGCTCAGGACAGAGGATCTCTTATTTTAAATTCAAAAGAATTCAAAATAAGAGTATTTCAACATTTATTTATGCTTCATTAAATTCACACAATATGAATACTATGAAGCTTCATGAATGACTAGAGTATAGACAGTAGAATAATGACACTCATCATCTACATCCATCTAAACTCATAAAACATAGGTTCAGGTAGGTACTCAAACAATTTGAATACATCATCTCTTATAGAGCTACCATTCTGCATGATGCAGAGAACCATGTCACTCATGATTAAATGTCAAGAGCACATATATGTATGCCAAAATATCTTCATTGATTTTATAAGGATTATTTGACAATTGCGATCATCATCGACATGTTACTTCCAAAGTACATCCAATGAGATCAAGACTATAGAGACATACAAACCATAGGGTTGTAGTCCTATTATCTATTTAATTGTCATTCCTCAATATTATGAGGAAACTTGCACATTGCAACCACATACATTATGTGTCCATTTGCAAGTACAATATCTGGATCATGAGTCCAATCCAAGATATTTCACTGGTTATTATTGAGTATATCATTGAGTGGGTTTTAATGAAGGATTATCTGAAATAAGAAATTTGCATAGATGTATGTATTTATATATACATATTTTACTTTGATTTAGGAATTTTTATATCAAAGTTGTCTTGCCATGTCAACATTGAAAGTTCATTCCCTTAATCACTTTCAATGTAAGAGATATACTTACCATTATATCTCAAGCAATATCTGGGATCTCCTTCCTTATCTTCGTTGCATCCCAATAATATGAGAACCTACAACTCGGATAAAAAGAAGCGGGAACACATTCCGCCTTGCAAGTCCAACTTGCATCTCCCAATTCGGTCTTTAACACCCGGGCCCACCACCCCTAAGGCGATGTTGACCCGTCATTAATTGAACCAACCGTCAACAGGAATACAACTCGCTATGCGCAATCCAATATCGCCCCAATAATATGAGGACCCGATACTGGGGTCACTACGCATACGTCCTTACTCTTTCGAGAAGCGACGAGCCCGATCCAGATGCGCTTGCATACAGGAGCTGTCACTTCGGACAGGCGTCTCCCACATGCAATCCCTGGCGACGGAACCCTCCGCCTTGACGGGAGACCATGGATGTCACTTATGTGATCCTCCATATCATATTCAAATTTTAATTAATTATCGTGAATCACATTCACATAATTAATTCTTCCAAGGGAATTATTAGCTCTAATCATATTAGAGTATTTCAATTGGACATAATCAATTTAATCATATTAAATTAATTATCAATCCAATTCAATCAATCAAACTTGATTATTTTACTTGAATACATATATGGTAATATCTCAAAATACGTATTAATTCGAATTTTAATAATTAAAAAAATACATCTTAATCCCTCGGACATTATCCCGGCCCTACCCGCTGTCATGGCCAGTACCGACGAGAGTGGGACGGACCACATACGTTGCAACCCGCAACCCCAATGCTCTCCGACTAGGCACCATATCCGCCTCGGGAAAGGATAATGCCAAATTGATTAATTTGTACTTGAGATGATCATCGGTTCTTCAACCGAAATTGTACCATATAGTAATAATCAAAACATTTTTGATTATAAGGAAATTTGCTAGACAAATTCCCAAATCCTATTCAAGCATCAAGTTTGAAAGATTGTGGTTTCCAATTATGATTTAGATCACATCTTAATCAATTATTGGTTAAGGCAATGTCATTTAAGGGAATAATTATCATCAAATATTTCACAAATATTTGTGCACAATTATTCTAGGAAATTAAACAATTTAATTTCACTAAATGATTAAATGACAATCACCAATCAAACATTAAGTTTGATGAATGTGTTTCCAATTAAGATTTAGATCAAATCTAATCAATTAATTGGTTGAGGTCAAGTCAATTATGTAAATAATCATCTTCAAATATTTCACAAATATTTTTCATGATTATTTCACGAAATTAACAATTAATTTCACTAATTGACAATCACTTGGTTCTAGATTAGGACTGTAATTTCAGCAGTGACCCCTACTTACTAAAATTAGCATATCTCAATCATATTAAATCCAAATTAGACAAAATCAATTTTCATAGATTGCTAATTTGATTTAGGACAGAATCCAAGTGATGTTACACGCATTTCGAGGCAAGTCTAAACAGTAATTAACATTTTAATCACGTTCAGATCTACAGTTCCCGCAACAGTGTATACATGTTCATTAAAACAACCATATCTAGAGCATACGAAATCCGATTTACGTAAACTCAGATCCTATGGTTTCCTTATTTAATGGGGAACAAAATCCAAGTATTAAATTCGTGTTTAAACAATTTAAACAGTGCCGAATTTATTTACTAAACATATCTGTGAAATCAAATGCGATAAAAACTTTCGCGACCTTAACGAACCCAAGTCGTCCTCGGTTTTTCGAATCATATTCGAAACCGTCGACCTAAGGCTCTGATACCAGTTGAAGGATATGGGATTATCCTTAAGCGCATCACGGAAGCGTGATCGTCATATCGAATACGACGAAGAACGACTAGTCGCACTAGTTGTTCGGTGCAGCAGAATTTAAAAAATTTTATTCGATGAAACCACATGATCCGAGAACCATTCTCAGATCGTTTCATCTATAACCACAACAAGTATAATGAAATACCTCTTGAAGCGTGGTTGATCAAGTCTCTAAAGAAAGAGACCTCCTGTCTCAAGTCCGATCGTCGGCGAGACCGCTTGCGAGCGCGGGGATGAATCGCGTTGTCCTCGCAATCCAAGAAGATGATCCAAGCATGGTTGCTCCTGATCTCGTCGCACGAGATCAAATGTCTCCTTCGTGAGAGGAACTCTCCAAGAAGACGGAGAACCGAAGAACGTCGAAGCGGCGGCGCGGTGGCGAAGGCGACGACGGTTCTCTCCTCTAGGGCATGGTGGACGGCCACCAACAAGAGAGGGAGAGAGGGCTGGCGTGTATGAAGAAATGAGGGAGAGAGAGAGAGCTCCTATATTGCCAGTCTTTAGAGAGCATAGAATGCCTCTCTATTTATAGGGTTTTGGGATCCATGGATCTCAATCCATGGGACACATAAAATCAATGGATGAGATTGATTTGTGTCAATCCAATGGCCAAGATTGTTGTTGTCAAAAGCAACAAATTTAGGTTAAAATATATTTGAAAAAAATCAAATATAATTTAGTCCTAAATCAACCCAACAAATAAGGAGAGAATGTGCATGGAGATTTCATCTCCATGCACCTTCCATGTTGGACGGCCACCCATTCCATATAGGAATGGTGTGCCGCCCACTATGGGAGTCCAAGGAGGCAATCTCATGGATTCCCATGAGATTGCATATCTCCTTGATTTTTCTCTCTTATTTATTTGCAACAAATTTGTTGGATTTTATTCTTCAAAAATAATTCACAATTATATTTGAGAATATTGCATTCTTGCCATGGAAAAAATTGTGAATCATATTCACAACCCAAAACAACATATAATTCATATTGTTAATTAATTACACAATGTGAATCAACACATATAAATTATAATTAGCTCTCTCTAATACATTATAAATCACATTTATAATATATTATGAATAATTGGATATTTCTATCCACATTATTCTTATCCACATTAATTAAATCACATTTAATTAAATTGGATAATTTCTTCACACATCAAGATGATTAAATCACATTTAATCATGATCTCTTCATTGCTTAGATCTTATGGAATTATTCTTGAACCATTCAAGAATAATGCAATCTCTCCGCAGATACTTGGAGATAAGGACAGGGCGATTGTATTGTTCCACGTATAGTGACATGGATATTGAGATCATATCTCAAATCCAGATCGCGGGCCTCTCATAGATGCTTGATTAAATCAAGACCGTAAATCTAATCTTCTCATTGTATCTGAATCACATTCAGATCAATGTCCAACACTTGGACCAAGATCAGATCACTTCTCTACTAAGAGGAGTCACTAAAATCCAGACCCGTTTCATCACTCCCTAGGAATGGAAGCGTCATGGTTATACAATCGTTTATGATCAAATCACCCTCAGGTATTCCCAATACCTGTACATCCTGCATACTGGAAGACTCAGACTAAAACCCGAAGTATCGGATCAACTTTATACTATCTACTTCATGGTTTTATCAGTAAGTTTCTCATTCGATCATTGGGAGTTGGTATCGATCATACACTTTCCAAAAGCGTATATCATACCTAGGTCTTGATCATATACTAAAAGTATATATCAAACCTACAAATTCAGTCAAGCTTCCAAAGCGAGACGACCATGCGCATGGAATTTGATTCTTCCCAATATCTCATGAGTGAGCTCATGTCTTCCGGTTCAGTAACTGAACCTGTATGATCCCTTTGAGAGATCGTATTACTCATATGCCCTTATATGCACACCAGCGCGCCGGTGTATAGACCTTGATTAGGTCATCAACCTATTGGTCTGCCAAATGTACACACTCAGACATATAGTAACACATCTGTCTCCGGTCAGAGGATGCGTGCCTATATCATGACAACATATGATATAGGACTTTGGTTATCTCGATCTCGTTAAGTCAACTCTTTGACCTAACTAATCTGACACCTCCGAATCTCTATTCCTATGCAGAGGACCTGCATCAAGAGGTCGGTCAGATATCAGCCTTCAGAGCTAGGATTGCCATCTCCTACTCAGGCTGGAGATCATCTCTTAATAATCATTTGACGGTGCTTGATGAGTCCTCAATCTAACTCTTTAGATGTTCATCCAAGCACCAGCCTCTATGATTCAATAGTTGAATCAACAGCTGTATGATTATTAAGATGGCCATGGTACATAACCCTAATTGTACTAAGGGACCTATTATACAAATTATTCATTCTTCATTTCAGATCAGGGAATGATATGTGCAATAACATTTATTGCATAATGGCTCGCCGTGGGCTCGCATTTCCAACAATCTCCCACTAGCCCAAAGAGCCATTAATGGGCTAATCATTTAAACTCACACTCATGTGACAATCATAGGCTATTTAGAAAATAGCTAGGTAAGCTGATCAATCACTCTGTTCCCGTGAGACTACGCCAAGTCCTTTTACGGTACTTGCATATCCCCAGTAACAGTGCTCGCATCCAATGCGAATGTTGCATCTTATGCAACTAATACTCAATCTTGTTAGTTATAGTGTCCTTGACATTACAGCTTAACAA
Organism: Ottelia alismoides; assembly: GCA_037367405.1. Taxonomy (NCBI): domain Eukaryota; kingdom Viridiplantae; phylum Streptophyta; class Magnoliopsida; order Alismatales; family Hydrocharitaceae; genus Ottelia; species Ottelia alismoides. The sequence goes on along the minus strand of JAZKJV010002251.1, from coordinate 1,145,177 downwards.
TTATCATAACCAGTATTTCCATAATCCTTATAAGAATATCCTTATTTCTGGAGATCTCTATCTCCTAAGGTATCTTTAGTTAAGACCTTTTAGATCACTATCTATAAAGTCTTAAACTTTTGAAGATAAGACTTTGAGATCACTATCTCAAAAAATCTTGTCATCCATGAAGATTTTGTTGTTACCGCAACCAAGTGTTTTATTTCCATAGTAGGACTAGTAACAGTTTACTACCCCCACTGCATGGCATCCACCTGGCTTTTGTACACATCTAGCACACACTTGGCTTCTCAGAACTGATGCCCAAGGGCAAGTAGTTCCAGCATTCACTTCCTCAACTCTTTGAGGTGTTATCCCTTTAGATAGGTCAGTACCATATCTTAAGGGTTAGAAGCCTTTCTTGGAATTTCTATGAATAGAATATGTCCAAGGTGTACTACAAATGTGACAGTCCCATTATCCTCTTCTCTTTGCTTCTGAACAACTTCAGAACTAAGATCTGAGAGGCATCTTTGAAATCTTATTTCAAGTTATGGAACAACCAGATTATAAAACACTAATTATCATCCTTATATCATTCTAAATGATTAGGATATTATCTACATTTAGCATGATGAACACAAAGGCACTCCCACTAAGCTTCACATGGCTCATCAAGATTTTATTTGAAATCATAACAATTATAATTCCATTAAATCTTATGGTCCAACTTCAAGAAGCTTATTTGAGTCCATAGATGGATTCCTTAGCTTGTACACCTTGCTTTCCTCAACCATGAAGCCCTGGGGCTACTTCATGTGAATATCCTCAAAGAGGTATTCGTAGAGGAATGCAATATTGACTTACATCTTGAGGATGCAATAGTCAAGTTGTGTAGCTAAGGTTAGCAATATTCTGATGATTTTAAGCATGGTCACCGAAGAGCAAGTCTCATCGCGAGCAATGTCTTCTCTTCCGGTGTGTGGCTCATGGCTACGAATTGTGCTTTGAAGGTCTCTACCTTCTCATCAGCTTCCCTTTCTCTTGAAGATCCATTTACACCTTTACAGGTCTTACCCATATAGGTGGATCCTCGAGGGTCCATATACAACACTTGTATATGAAGTCTACATTAGACTTTTATTGCTAACATCCATCTATCCATGCTATGATCTTCAGAAGCTTCATCACATGAAGTTCGATCATTGTCAGATTTCTCTAACACATGGAATCCATCCTCAAACTCATTTGAAGAGGTATCAGTGTTTCATTCTTAATTGTCCTTTTAGTTTCCAATTTCAGGAGCCTCATTATCTTTTCAAGATAGAATGAGTTCCTATACTTCATTTTCATCTTGATTCTTAAGAGTCTCAACCTCTAAGAATCACATTCTCGGAGATGAGATATTTTAAGAATCTCAAGGTCATAAAGTAGGTATCCAATACCATCCTTTATTTTCCTAATGAAGCAACACTCTCAAGTGCTAGATTCCAACATACATGGAACCTTATTAAGGATATACATTGTAGTCTCTACTACACATATATACCTGGAAACTAAGGGATAATTATGCTAAAATTCAACATTGATAAGATCATGTCACACATGATCCAATTGTATCTACCTATAACTCTTTTGAGTTAAGGTGTGTTAGGAGGATTGAGATAGAAATGATATTCATATCTCCATAAGGTTTTCTTCGAATTTGTCTAGTAGGTACTTGCTACCTAGATTAGATCAAATTCATTTTATCTTCCTTCAAACTTTGGTTCTAAACCAAAATTAATGAAATCTTTGAACATTTCAAAAGTTTCTTAGATGAAGAGAAGAAATCTCATATCATACATAATCATCAATAGATATCACATATCCACAATGTTTACTATGATATAGATGATCCGCATACATCAATATGTATGAGATCCTGAATACCTTGGCATCTTACACCATTCCCGAAGAAGGGTGTATTGTACATTTTTCATAAGTATGTAAGTTTTGAAATTTTAGACATTCTAAAGTTCCATCTCTTACAATTCTATTGATCAAATCAATAGACAAATGTCCAAGGCTTGATGCTAGATCATTGTCAAATGATCTTCATCCTCCTATTGATCTTATAAAGGTTTTAATTTCAGTATTTAGAAATATTAATGAACCATTCATTAATTTTCTAATTTAGTGGAGTCCACCAGATTTTAGATTACTATCTGAAATATATCCATCATAATTCTTTATGATAGTTCTATCTCAGAATTCATGTTTATTTCCAACATTTAGGAATAAACAATGAGTGTATTCTAATATCTAGGTCATAGAGACATTCTCTAAAACTAAGGGCTCTCCCACTGAAATTAACAAGTCTATTAATCCAGCAGAGACTGTTGCAACAATTGCATCAATATCCATGTTGATGACTATAGACCTTAAGATCAAATTTTCCAGTCTTCTAAAACATATGCAACCCATTGCGAATGTCATCAGAAGATTGAGATACAATTATTTGACTTTATCTTATTCAATAAGTAAGTCAATATCAATGATTTATGTAGATTACTCTGATGCTCCATCCGAGTCCTTTTCTAAGGATTCTAGACAGACTTGATAGTCATACTATCAACACATCAACTTATTGCAGTATTGGCATTCATCCAACTCTTTAGATGTCATATGGAAGTCATAGAAGTCCAGTCAACTCTTTGACTTTCCTTCTTTCTTGGGTCCAACCCATGCTTCCACTGCGCTCCCTTTATCTATGAGCAACCATTGCTCAGGACAGAGGATCTCTTATTTTAAATTCAAAAGAATTCAAAATAAGAGTATTTCAACATTTATTTATGCTTCATTAAATTCACACAATATGAATACTATGAAGCTTCATGAATGACTAGAGTATAGACAGTAGAATAATGACACTCATCATCTACATCCATCTAAACTCATAAAACATAGGTTCAGGTAGGTACTCAAACAATTTGAATACATCATCTCTTATAGAGCTACCATTCTGCATGATGCAGAGAACCATGTCACTCATGATTAAATGTCAAGAGCACATATATGTATGCCAAAATATCTTCATTGATTTTATAAGGATTATTTGACAATTGCGATCATCATCGACATGTTACTTCCAAAGTACATCCAATGAGATCAAGACTATAGAGACATACAAACCATAGGGTTGTAGTCCTATTATCTATTTAATTGTCATTCCTCAATATTATGAGGAAACTTGCACATTGCAACCACATACATTATGTGTCCATTTGCAAGTACAATATCTGGATCATGAGTCCAATCCAAGATATTTCACTGGTTATTATTGAGTATATCATTGAGTGGGTTTTAATGAAGGATTATCTGAAATAAGAAATTTGCATAGATGTATGTATTTATATATACATATTTTACTTTGATTTAGGAATTTTTATATCAAAGTTGTCTTGCCATGTCAACATTGAAAGTTCATTCCCTTAATCACTTTCAATGTAAGAGATATACTTACCATTATATCTCAAGCAATATCTGGGATCTCCTTCCTTATCTTCGTTGCATCCCAATAATATGAGAACCTACAACTCGGATAAAAAGAAGCGGGAACACATTCCGCCTTGCAAGTCCAACTTGCATCTCCCAATTCGGTCTTTAACACCCGGGCCTACCACCCCTAAGGCGATGTTGACCCGTCATTAATTGAACCAACCGTCAACAGGAATACAACTCGCTATGCGCAATCCAATATCGCCCCAATAATATGAGGACCCGATACTGGGGTCACTACGCATACGTCCTTACTCTTTCGAGAAGCGACGAGCCCGATCCAGATGCGCTTGCATACAGGAGCTGTCACTTCGGACAGGCGTCTCCCACATGCAATCCCTGGCGACGGAACCCTCCGCCTTGACGGGAGACCATGGATGTCACTTATGTGATCCTCCATATCATATTCAAATTTTAATTAATTATCGTGAATCACATTCACATAATTAATTCTTCCAAGGGAATTATTAGCTCTAATCATATTAGAGTATTTCAATTGGACATAATCAATTTAATCATATTAAATTAATTATCAATCCAATTCAATCAATCAAACTTGATTATTTTACTTGAATACATATATGGTAATATCTCAAAATACGTATTAATTCGAATTTTAATAATTAAAAAAATACATCTTAATCCCTCGGACATTATCCCGGCCCTACCCGCTGTCATGGCCAGTACCGACGAGAGTGGGACGGACCACATACGTTGCAACCCGCAACCCCAATGCTCTCCGACTAGGCACCATATCCGCCTCGGGAAAGGATAATGCCAAATTGATTAATTTGTACTTGAGATGATCATCGGTTCTTCAACCGAAATTGTACCATATAGTAATAATCAAAACATTTTTGATTATAAGGAAATTTGCTAGACAAATTCCCAAATCCTATTCAAGCATCAAGTTTGAAAGATTGTGGTTTCCAATTATGATTTAGATCACATCTTAATCAATTATTGGTTAAGGCAATGTCATTTAAGGGAATAATTATCATCAAATATTTCACAAATATTTGTGCACAATTATTCTAGGAAATTAAACAATTTAATTTCACTAAATGATTAAATGACAATCACCAATCAAACATTAAGTTTGATGAATGTGTTTCCAATTAAGATTTAGATCAAATCTAATCAATTAATTGGTTGAGGTCAAGTCAATTATGTAAATAATCATCTTCAAATATTTCACAAATATTTTTCATGATTATTTCACGAAATTAACAATTAATTTCACTAATTGACAATCACTTGGTTCTAGATTAGGACTGTAATTTCAGCAGTGACCCCTACTTACTAAAATTAGCATATCTCAATCATATTAAATCCAAATTAGACAAAATCAATTTTCATAGATTGCTAATTTGATTTAGGACAGAATCCAAGTGATGTTACACGCATTTCGAGGCAAGTCTAAACAGTAATTAACATTTTAATCACGTTCAGATCTACAGTTCCCGCAACAGTGTATACATGTTCATTAAAACAACCATATCTAGAGCATACGAAATCCGATTTACGTAAACTCAGATCCTATGGTTTCCTTATTTAATGGGGAACAAAATCCAAGTATTAAATTCGTGTTTAAACAATTTAAACAGTGCCGAATTTATTTACTAAACAGATCTGTGAAATCAAATGCGATAAAAACTTTCGCGACCTTAACAAACCCAAGTCGTCCTCGGTTTTTCGAATCATATTCGAAACCGTCGACCTAAGGCTCTGATACCACTTGAAGGATATGGGATTATCCTTAAGCGCATCACGGAAGCGTGATCGTCATATCGAATACGACGAAGAACGACTAGTCGCACTAGTTGTTCGGTGCAACGGAATTTAAAAAATTTTATTCGATGAAACCACATGATCCGAGAACCATTCTCAGATCGTTTCATCTATAACCACAACAAGTATAATGAAATACCTCTTGAAGCGTGGTTGATCAAGTCTCTAAAGAAAGAGACCTCCTGTCTCAAGTCCGATCGTCGGCGAGACCGCTTGCGAGCGCGGGGATGAATCGCGTTGTCCTCGCAATCCAAGAAGATGATCCAAGCATGGTTGCTCCTGATCTCGTCGCACGAGATCAAATGTCTCCTTCGTGAGAGGAACTCTCCAAGAAGACGGAGAACCGAAGAACGTCGAAGCGGCGGCGCGGTGGCGAAGGCGACGACGGTTCTCTCCTCTAGGGCATGGTGGACGGCCACCAACAAGAGAGGGAGAGAGGGCTGGCGTGTATGAAGAAATGAGGGAGAGAGAGAGCTCCTATATTGCCAGTCTTTAGAGAGCATAGAATGCCTCTCTATTTATAGGGTTTTGGGATCCATGGATCTCAATCCATGGGACACATAAAATCAATGGATGAGATTGATTTGTGTCAATCCAATGGCCAAGATTGTTGTTGTCAAAAGCAACAAATTTAGGTTAAAATATATTTGAAAAAAATCAAATATAATTTAGTCCTAAATCAACCCAACAAATAAGGAGAGAATGTGCATGGAGATTTCATCTCCATGCACCTTCCATGTTGGACGGCCACCCATTCCATATAGGAATGGTGTGCCGCCCACTATGGGAGTCCAAGGAGGCAATCTCATGGATTCCCATGAGATTGCATATCTCCTTGATTTTTCTCTCTTATTTATTTGCAACAAATTTGTTGGATTTTATTCTTCAAAAATAATTCACAATTATATTTGAGAATATTGCATTCTTGCCATGGAAAAAATTGTGAATCATATTCACAACCCAAAACAACATATAATTCATATTGTTAATTAATTACACAATGTGAATCAACACATATAAATTATAATTAGCTCTCTCTAATACATTATAAATCACATTTATAATATATTATGAATAATTGGATATTTCTATCCACATTATTCTTATCCACATTAATTAAATCACATTTAATTAAATTGGATAATTTCTTCACACATCAAGATGATTAAATCACATTTAATCATGATCTCTTCATTGCTTAGATCTTATGGAATTATTCTTGAACCATTCAAGAATAATGCAATCTCTCCGCAGATACTTGGAGATAAGGACATGGCGATTGTATTGTTCCACGTATAGTGACATGGATATTGAGATCATATCTCAAATCCAGATCGCGGGCCTCTCATAGATGCTTGATTAAATCAAGACCGTAAATCTAATCTTCTCATTGTATCTGAATCACATTCAGATCAATGTCCAACACTTGGACCAAGATCAGATCACTTCTCTACTGAGAGGAGTCACTAAAATCCAGACCCGTTTCATCACTCCCTAGGAATGGAAGCGTCATGGTTATACAATCGTTTATGATCAAATCACCCTCAGGTATTCCCAATACCTGTACATCCTGCATACTGGAAGACTCAGACTAAAACCCGAAGTATCGGATCAACTTTATACTGTCTACTTCATGGTTTTATCAGTAAGTTTCTCATTCGATCATTGGGAGTTGGTATCGATCATACACTTTCCAAAAGCGTATATCATACCTAGGTCTTGATCATATACTAAAAGTATATATCAAACCTACAAATTCAGTCAAGCTTCCAAAGCGAGACGACCATGCGCATGGAATTTGATTCTTCCCAATATCTCATGAGTGAGTTCATGTCTTCCGGTTCAGTAACTGAACCTGTATGATCCCTTTGAGAGATCGTATTACTCATATGCCCTTATATGCACACCAGCGCGCCGGTGTATAGACCTTGATTAGGTCATCAACCTATTGGTCTGCCAAATGTACACACTCAGACATATAGTAACACATCTGTCTCCGGTCAGAGGATGCGTGCCTATATCATGACAGCATATGATATAGGACTTTGGTTATCTCGATCTCGTTAAGTCTACTCTTTGACCTAACTAATCTGACACCTCCGAATCTCTATTCCTATGCAGAGGACCTGCATCAAGAGGTCGGTCAGATATCAGCCTTCAGAGCTAGGATTGCCATCTCCTACTCAGGCTGGAGATCATCTCTTAATAATCATTTGACGGTGCTTGATGAGTCCTCAATCTAACTCTTTAGATGTTCATCCAAGCACCAGCCTCTATGATTCAATAGTTGAATCAACAACTGTATGATTATTAAGATGGCCATGGTACATAACCCTAATTGTACTAAGGGACCTATTATACAAATTATTCATTCTTCATTTCAGATCAGGGAATGATATGTGCAATAACATTTATTGCATAATGGCTCGCCGTGGGCTCGCATTTCCAACATCTACTACTCCGCAGCATGTGGTGGCTCTGCCTAGGGAACGCATATATTCAACAATTTCCTTGCTTGTGATGATTGGGCATTGTCTGTGCATTCTGTGGCTGTTTTGGACTCCAAGGCTTTGTGCGGTGAGGGTGTTCAACCTGGATAGCAGGCATTTGGGCCAGAATTTGCCAATTTTGCGGATGTGGTTACTTGATTGGCTGGTGGGTGTTCAAAAGCCGCGATTGTTCGGGATTCTGATGCAATGGTGTCTGGGGCTGGTGATGGAAATGGTTGGAGGGTAGTGAGGCATCATAGGAGTCTACAGAGACTTGCTTTCTCTTTGATAAGGTATTGCTACTCTAAATGTGGCTATTGAGAACCCTTTCACAAGGGCATATGAGATTTCAAAGAAGCAGTCGGATAGTCTGGATGTTGCTTTGGAGACTTCTCGAAAGTTACAACCTGTAAAGGTGACCTATCTGTGTTTGCAGGAATCCTCAACATCTTTACAACCAAACAATCTTTTGATTGCTCCATTTACAGATTAAAGGTCAGACTTGTGGGAAAGGGATTTACCCAGACCTATGGTATGGAATACTTTGAGACATTTTATCCTATGGCTAGAATCGGGTCTATCTGTACTATTTTCTCTATTGCTGCCAATAGGAATTGACTGATATCCCAACTCAATGTGAATGCTTTTTTCTATGGTGATCTTGAGGAGTAGGTTTACATGATGCAATCACCAGATTACTTCGTTGAGGGGAAGTGTGTATGCTGACTTAGTAAAGCCATTTAGGCCCTAAAGCAACGTTCACGTGCTTGGTTTGACAAGCTTATCTCTGAGATCAGTTCAATTGACTTCCATAGTATGACATTTGATTACTTTGTGTTTGTCAGACGAAGGACTTCCGACATCGTCATACTGGTCATTTATGCTGATGTCATGGTGATTGCTGGTGATGATAAAGTATGCATTCTAGAGAGCAAGGGCCTTCCTCCGAAAGGTGTTTGTCACTAAGGACATGGCCAACTCCGATACTTCCTTAGCATCAAGGTGATACACAACATTGCGCTACAGAGAGGCTACACCTATCGCAACATAAGTATTGCATGCACATTGTTACAGAGGCTGTCTTACTTGGATGTAAACCATTCGACATCCTACCTGGATTGTAGAAACATGCTACATCTACTGATCTTGGGTTTGATGATACTACATGATATAAAAGCCTAATGGGCAAGCTGCTCTACCTTATTGTCACTAGGGCATATATATCATAGCTGTGAGCAAAGTCTGTCGACACATGAAGAAGCTTCGATATCATTGGTAGGATGTTCTACGACCACACTAGCATTACCGTCTATGCATATGCTGATTATGCTAGTTCTCCCAAGGACATACAATCTACTACGTGTTATGCTATGTTTGTTAAGGGAACCTTGCTACACGACGTATGCTAGAAGTAAACCATTGTCTTTAGAACGAGTGCAGAGGCTGAATATAAGCTGAATATAAGGCGATGGCCCGTGCCACTTTTGGGATTATATTGTTAGTTTCCTTTCTACATGAGCTTGGACTTCCTGCTACTACTCTCATTTCATTTTACCGTGATAACAAGTTCGCTACATACATTGCCACCGTTCATGTATCAATGAGTGGATTAAGCACATTGAAGTTGATTGCCATTTCATTCCAGATGCAATACAAGGAGGAAAGATCACTATTCAGCATATCTCCACGGACCTTCAGCTTGTTGATATATTTACGAAGCCCCTTCTGAAGAAACACATACCACGGTTGATTTCCAAGTTCGGCATGATTGATAGATATACTCCAATTTGACGGGGAGTGTTAAAACTATTTGATTATCTTCTCTTTATTTTATTTATTGAGTCGTATAACCCTTTGGGGTCTTTTATGTAATTATCTACATGAGCTCTAGGATTTCACACTACGTAAGAAACCCCGTACCCTTTAAATAATTCATAAAACAAGTAGTGAACCCCGTATCCCGTTCCCCTAGGATTTCACAATGGATCCATATAGAACCCATAATAGAACGTAACATCTTGCAAAACAAGTAGTGAACCTCCACCTCAAATCCATGTCATCCATTATTCCACTAGCATGTGATACATCGTCTACAGGCCGCGGGTCCCTTGCCCACCATCTTTCCAGGCATTAGCATGATTAATCCTACCAAAGGCATGTCCCTTGCCTTGCCATACGAGGCCCAAAAGAAGCATCTCACGATGGTCTCCTATCTCCCCTTAACCGTGACGGTCGGCAGGTGCGAAGACATGAAGAACACCCAGAAAACAAGCAAAAATCACATTTAATAGAACAAGACATCCTCCTCTCGAAAGACAAGTAGCTCTCAACCTTCCCAACTTCTTTTCCATCTTCTCAATATTAGAAAGCCACTCTGACTGATGAATCTTGCTACTAACTAGGGGTAGACCAAGATAAGTGAGGGGGGCTCTACGTTGTGTTCGTAGGGCATTCTCACAAGATGCCACCTCCTCCTTGTCCATCCTAAAGGGGACACAAGCAGACTTGGCATGATTAATTTTCAGACTCAAGATCAATCCAAAAAACTCAAGCACGGTGGCTAGCCCTTCCACATCCTCAGTCTCCCTCCATAAAGAAAATAATATCATCTTCATATTGAAGAGTAGGGATTGAAATGTTGCCCATGTGAAACCTGCCAAGAAGCCACCCTCTTCTGCCAAGGACGCCATCCTGACCAGAGCATCTGCCACCACAACAAATAGTAGAGGCGCCAACGTGCATTCCTCCCTAACTCCCCGTTGTGGCTGAAAGAAGCCATTCTCCTGCCTTCTATTCATAAACACAACATAAAACACAATCATTAATATCTCTTCATCCAACCAATCTAAGCACTAGGAATACTCCTCAAGTGTAAGGATGCCCATAAAAAATGCCAATCAATACAGTCACATGTCTTCGAAAAGTCCACCTTCCAAAGGAGCCATTTCGTTTTCTTCCTTTGCCAATTCACAACAATCTCATATTCCACTCCGAGCCCATCCATCATGTGGCAACATGGGATTAAAGCTGTATGTGCCGTACCCACAATAAATTCAAGAACCTCACCTTTGCCATGATCAAGTAAACAACGTTAGATAATGCTATCAGGCGTAGATCCTCCATGTGTCTCATGACATCCTTCTTTGGCAGAAGGAACAAAAGAGAATGGTTGATCAGTTTGAAACCTCTATTCGCTTGACACAACTCCGCCACCTTCAACATCTCTAACCAACTAGGTCCTGTGACTCCCGAAAGAAGAAAATCAGAAAGCCATATGGTCCGAAAGAGCCATCCACATTCAGATCATGAACCACCCGCTTTTCCTAAAAAAGCAAGAAAAGCCTCATCAACTCCTCATACCGCAACACAAACAAGTACGGGAGACTTCTTTCCAACCACCTAGCGCCACTGCTTGGCACCCGCTCACTGAAGGAAGTTTTTCTTCACTACATCCCTAATGACATGATCTCCAACAACCTCCTCACCATCCACCTTGATCGAGTGGATCAAGTTCTACCTCCTGCATCCGCTGGCCACTGCATGAAAATACCAAGTGTTTACATCCCCTCCCCTCATCCATTTCTACCCTACCATTGCTTCCAACAGGATAAAATTGTGGTCATGCCTTGCATCCTTCTCCTCTTTCTGTAGCTCCATGGACTCCTCAATCTAATCAAGGCGAACAACCTCATCCTGTGCATTGTCTCTCCTCTTCCCTCGAGGCACCCGAAACTCCCTCCTAAACAAGGTCAACATGCTGCACAAGGACCTGAGCTTATCAACCATCCTTCTCGAAGAACCTGCAACAATTGCTTCCTGCCAGCATCTAATGACCTTTTGAAAGCCCTCTTTCTCCAGCCCGACTTGCTCAAAAAGGAAGGTGCTACCTCGGCACCGCATATCCCCAGAGTCTCAATAGATCGACGTATGGTCTGAATGCGACCTTGGCACGGCAAACACATACACCAAGAGAATGCTCTCCAACAATCCCACACAACCAAGAAAGCGATCCAAGCATGATCGAGAAGAGGAGTTCCTCCAAGTGTACTTTACATTCACTGCATCCAAAACCTCCATCTCCAACCCACCTAAAAACTCAGCAAAAAATGAGGAATTGAATACCTTCTGTAGAGAAAAAGAAGAGAGCACAGTGAGATAGATTATTCAAGAGGCCTAAGGGGTTTTATATAGATCAAAACCCTAGAACCCTCATAAACAAGAAATTACATCAAGGACCCTGAGGGGTTACAACAAAATAGAATAGCAACGCTGTTTCTAAAACCCTCTCAAGTTGAAGCATATATGTCGATCATACCCAACTTGGAGATTATCCATGATAGGCATTTCTTTGGTAGTGCTTTTGTGAATACGTCTGCAAGTTGAAAATCGGTGGAGATGTGTGGAGTAGTAATCTTCTCTCGTACAACATCACGAACAAAGTGGTAATCAATATCAAAACTGGGTTCGTAGGAATGGATGTAGCATATTTGTTGTCACAATACATAGGATCATGAGTAGTGACAACAATACCAAGTTCCTGTAGGAAAGAGAGTAACCAAGTAATCTCGCAGGTAGCCTGAGCCATCGCCCTATATTCTGCTTCTGCACTTGATCTGGAGACAACAATATGCTTCTTGCTTCGCCAAGTGACGAGATTTCCACCAACCATCATATCATATTCTGCATTGGAGCGACGATCCTTAGGTGAACTAGCATAATCTGCATCAACATAAGCATATATACCATTGTGACTATTGACCCCATGGAAGAGGCCTCACCCTGGTGATTCCTCCTTCAAGTAGCGCATGATTAGAATAATATCCTGCTAATGACTGTAAAGTGGTTGCTCCATGTGTTTGTTGGCTCTGTTCACAGCGTAGGATATATCCAACCTAGTGACAGTACGGTAAAGCAGTTTAGCAACTAGGCTTCTATATCGTGTAGTGTCTTCAAATGCATGATCAACTGAAGTACAATGTTTCCTAAAGTCTACAGGAATACTGGAAGGTTTGCATCCAAGTAGTTCGACCTCGGTTAGGATGTCTAAGCATTACTTCCTCAATGAGAGGTGAAGTCCCTCTGTAGTACGTATCACTTTTATGCCAAGAAAGTAGCGAAGTTGGCCAAGTTCCTTCGTGACGAAGACCTTCTGAAGAAAGGCCTTGGTCTCTGAAATGCCGTCATCATCACATGTGCAATCATATTATCAACATAAACTGCAAGTACGACAATACTAGTGGGACATCTTCTGACAAAGACATAGTAGTTAGATGTTCTCTGAAAGTCAAGATTAATGATCTCAGTGGTGAGTCTATCAAACCATACCAGATGGCTATGCTTAAACTATAGATGGCCTTGTGAAGTCGACACACACTCCGCAACTTCATAGTCGGGAGGTTGCATCATGTAAACCTCCTCCTCAAGATCATCATAAAGGAAAGCATTGTTCACATTAAGCTGAAATATAGGCCATCCTTTATTGGCAGCTATTGAAAGGATAATACGAATAGAGCCCATCCTTACCACAGGGGAGAACGTCTCGAAGTAGTCAACCCATAAGTATGTGTAAATCCTTTGGCAACCAGTCGTGCTTTCAATCTGTCAATGAACCCATTAGGCGATTGTTTGGTCATGAAGACCCATCAACAAGCCACTGGTCGAATTTCTATGGGACACGGTATCGGGTCCCACGTTCCCCTGGATGTGAGTGCATCCATTTCCTCATTCATTGTTTGTCTCTAACCATAATCCTGTAAAGCACTATGATGATCTCTGGGAACAGAAATAATTATGAGCATATGCATATCTCCTGTCAGCAGCATGACACGCTAGCTGTAGAAGTGAAATGGGACATAAGGTGGAAGGTATATTGCCTTTTTGCTCTGTGGAGAGTGATGAGAAGCTCTAAGGAGCATTCAGGGCAGCAATGGTGGGGGTACTTGAAGATGGCGTGTCATCTTACAAAAAAAGAACATGCAAAGGCATAGAAGCATGAACAGATGTATGCTTGCGTATAAATAATTAGTGGTGGAGGAAGATCCAAGGGGATATCCACAACAGATTGTGTAAAGAAACTAATCTATTCAAAGAAGGTAACATTCTAGAAATGTAGTATCGATGCTCAACATGGTTGTTAGAAAATAAGAATGCGGAAGCGGAATCAGAGAAATAGAATAAAATATTGAAGATTACAAGTTTTTACGTAGAACCCTACTCCCCAAGGAGCATGATGAAACCATGAGAGAATGCCTCAAATGGCCATATGTTGCATTGCACTTTCTTGATTGATACAAGAGGTGAGCGGCTTCTTATATAACCCTCATCGAGTCTCCATATCCCACATACGGTTGATATGGGATTAAACAACTGGATGTGGTAAATGGATTATGGATTATCCATCTACAACATAAGTTACACATAAAACATATACTCCAACACTCCCCCTCAAGCTGGAGCATGCAATGCTCAGCTTGGACAAACAGAAAGAAATATCAAACTCAAGCTACAAGATATTACATACACTATCAACTCAAAGCATACACACTGTTGATTGTTGTCGAGGACATTGCTTTTCATGTCGTACATGTGAGGAGGAACAAGCATGACATAGTATGAATCTGTGACACCCCTAGGATCCGGGTACTCGGCAAACCAAATCTATGCATGCACATTCCACATTCAAATACTTGACATTCAAACAACAAGAGAAAAATAGCAACATTCACAGGAATTTAAAATTTTGCTTCTCATTCAACCTGTTCATATTTCATATTCCATTCATTGCATATACCAATTCCATTACATTACATTAGATTGATCATTTCCATGTCCACAAAAATATGCATGTAAACATAAAATAGATGTCCACACATATATTATACATGGCATGTCTCTCAACAAAATAATACAAGTGAAGAAGGATAGTAAAACTACTACCAACAACTGTACTGCAAAAAAAGTGTCGTGAAGTTGCACAAAGTGATGGTGCCTCCAACAATCACTGCTGCGAACCTGCGGATCCACACGTAGGTACGTTATGAGCAAAGTTGCCCAATACGATTTAAACAAAACTAAACAAAAAGGAATGCAGGGTAAACATTAAATGTGTGCAAAAGAGAAAGAAACAGAGTAATTGATCTCACAAAGAATTACATTTTTACTTTTTATTGTTTGATCTGGATATGGATATAAGCAACCAAGCTTCGTGGATAGTCTGTGGTCTTGGTCTAGATGAGACCTCATACTATGACTCTAAGGTAAAAGAAATACCTTAGGGTTGGGGTGCCTCCGTAGGCATGCAATGGGGTACAATGCATCCTAACTAAGTTCCCAACACGTCCACTTAGCTCCACTTTGCAATTGTACTTCTGATTCACTAATTTAGATCCCAACCCGCGAATCCTCGCGACAATTCAATCCTCCTTATGCACAAGAGATTCATGTCCCATTCCCAACTTCATTAACCACATTTCCCGGAACTCCCCTCTTAGCGCTCCCACTCGGAATACCGGCCAATGTGGCCTACATTGACCCGTGCACGAGTGTTAACTCTAAGTGACAAGCGAAACACGAGCCGACCAACCATGACTACTTGGCCCGCGCTCGAGCACCGGGCTAAAGCACGCACGTGCCGAGGCCAACACCGTCAGATTAGCACCTCGGTGTGCCAAGTAACATGTCCCCCAACCATCGCAGCTACAATAGCAGTTGGGATCGCGGTCATCTAGACTTCTACCCGGGGCCCCAAGCATGCGTGCCCCTCCCTTGGCGGCAACTAACTCCATCTACCCAAATGCCATTTAAGATCAATCACCGTACTATGGGCGAGGACCCATCAGGAAAAGCATTTGCATAACATTGATGAAATATGTAGATCATGATATATAGTTCGAGGTACCATTTAGGTACAATATTTAACTCACATCTTCGTTAATTGGTCAAGGAGAAGGTGGATGAGGATGAATTATGCTAGTGGTCTGGAGGAGATTAGCACCTACACTCTGGAAGACTTGCATATGTCTCTATGTGATGTAGGTACTGATATATGTAAGTCATTTGGACACCTTCAAGCAATTTCCTCGTCAGTCCATTTAATTATTGTTGCTAACTAATGCTATATGCAGCATATTTCCCTGGTTCACGTGTTCTGTTCAGATTGGCCACTACCCACTAGGGACACCATTGGATCTATTTCAGAAGCTGCAGAATGTAGCAACACTTATGTATTTGGCAGAAAGTGATCAGATTTGCACCTCACTTCATAGTAATAACATTTATAGATACTGTTCTAGAAAAGATAGAAGAGTGCAATAGGTGGAAGAAGACCTGATGGAAACATGAAATTATAATCCAAAATATTGGGAGCAAATCATCTTGACACATACCAGGATCGAGGATTTAGACCTTGTCATTCATATGAAAACATATTTTGGATTCTTAACTGAAGCAATACAAGTGAGATTACACAAATAAACGAATTCACATGTGTTTCCAAGCTGCAGGTCCAGCATTACGCGTGAACACATTAGAACCGAACACAGAGTCTCTCGATTTCACTAAGAAGGCAGTTAGATGAGAAATGAATGTGTTCTTTGTCAAGGCTTCAAAATAAGTGGATGGTAATTATTTTACAATATCAATTCTACGATGAGCCAAAAAAAAATTTCTAGGATTTCTAACTGACAATGGGCTAACTTTGTCTTCACCTTATTTATCTGGAACTTGCATTACATGAATATGAAATCCACGCCTTATATTCTTCACCAAAAACGTATCATTTCCCCCCACATAAATGGAACCAACAGAATAGAGGTTAATCAAAATTATCTTTGACAAGTATACAAACTCTGACCGAGTACGGTTCTGTCCAAAGCTACCATTTTGGTTTTATGGAAAAAGTGGGTCATCATATTCTTTGGCACTCACAGTGGGGAAAATCAAATAGTTCCATACCAATTTAACTCTTCTCTTGATTCTGTTATTTGAATTAAGAAATTGTGTGAAGGAAATTTTGCTTGTTACAAGCACACGAGATTTGCAGAAAGATCTGGATCTGGGAAAATCTTATAAGGATTAGAATATGACCCAACCAACTGTCCATAGCAGTCCCATATTGCGATAAAAAGGAATGTCCAGATCAGTCTGACCATGGTCAGTCCTGGTTCAACTGATAACAGATTATTTTCAACCATTAAGCCATTTGCAGATGAATATTCACTGACAGTCATTTCTGGCAACAAACCCTCATGACCTAGAAGATGGTAGCCAACCAAAATCAGACCGCAAAAAGCTGTAACTATGTTTATAGTTAGGAAGATAGATGATCTAAATTCGTGTGGAACCCACAGCAAGAGGAAGGAGACATCGTACCTCAAGAACACTCACACCTCGGTTTCTCCGTCGGTGAAGCACGACGCGACAGACACTTCGTTCACGATGGGAACCGCACATGAGGTGACACGGACCTTCTCTACTCGATTTTGACTTCGGGTCGTCGATCCGAAGTGCTCCGGCGATGCTCGGGTGAGGGAGAGGGAGGGGAAATGGAGGAAGGAAGGCTGCTGGTCGAAGGGTAATGATTTGGGGGCGTTTTGGGCGAGATGGGTTGGGTTTTATTGGCTTTAACCCGGATTCGGATCCGGGTCCGGATCCTTATATGGCCTGGACCCCCTCTCACTAAAATGGCCGTAACTTGGGCTCCCGAACTCGGATTTTCGCATTCTTAGACTCGTTGGAAAGCTATTGACGAGGCCTACGCAATGGACTATTCAAATAGTTTTTTTGGACCCTGCAATAAAAGAAGATTTGCAATTAAGCTCAGATCCAGCTGGGTTTTGCATTTTAGTCCCTGTTCGATTTTCGGGGTTTTCACATCATAAAAATTCCAAAGGAAGTCTCGTCTCCGAGACTTAGGATGATTCTAGGTTATTTCAATGTCCGAACCCCATTATATCCAAGTCTCACAGAGAAATGAGCTCATAAAAATCTCAAAGGGAGCAAAACCCATAAAAATCTCAAAAGAACTCGACTACGGTTTCAGTTCCGTACCTGTGAACAATTGAGGGTATTTCTCCCTCATGTCCGCCTCAGGTTCCCATATCGCCTCTTCGACATTTTGACTTTGCCATAGGATTTTGACTAACGGGATCTCCTTCCGCCTCAGCTTCTTAACCGCGTGATCTAATATCTACACCGGCTCTTCTAGAAAGGAGAGGTTTCTCCATCGTCAAGTACTCGTAGCTGATCACGTGTCGGGGATCTCGGATGTACTTCCACAGATTCGACACATGAAACACATCGTGGATTCCCTCGAGGTGTGGGGGAAGGGCCACCCTGTAGGCTACTTTCCCGATACGGGCTAAAATCTCAAATGGCCCCACAAAATGTGGTGCTAGCTTGCCCTTTGCACCGAAATGTTGTATGCCGCTCATTGGGGACACGTAAGAACATGAAGTCCCTAACTTGTGATTATGAGAATCGCTTAGTCACACAGGAATGACTAAAAATTACCCATTTGAGCAGGAATGCACGGCAACGTACTTGAAACTCAAGGTCTCTACACCGACGGTCGGCGTAACTCTTCTGACGGCTCTGCGCAGTCAACAATTTCCTCCTAGCACTTTCCACTACTTTGAAGGTCTCCTCAATAATCTGCAGGGTAAACATTGGTGCATCGCCTCCCGTACAATGCCTCAAATGGTACCATGCCTATACTGGTGTGGCAACTATTGTTGTATGTAAACTCAACTAGTGGGAGGTGATCCTTCCAAGATCCCTTCCACTCAATCGTGCATGCTCATAGTTGATCCTCCAAGGTCTGAATGGTCCTCTCAGACTACCCATCTGTCTGTGGATGGTAAGCTGAACTCATATGTAGCTCTGTCCTCAAGGCTCTCATGAACTCTCCCCAGTAGTGTGATGTGAAACAGGAGTTTTTGTCTGACACTACTTCCTTGGGTATTCCATGCAACCGAATGATGTGCTGAACATATAGCTTGGCTAGTTGTACTGGAGTATATATCATGTTGAACGGGATGAAATGGGCTGACTTGGTCAACGATCAACGATGACCCATATCCCATCATGCCCTCCAGGTGTGCGCCGTAATGATGTGACAAAATCCATGGAGATGCTCTCCCATGTCTATACCGGGATGAGAAGAGACTGCAGTAACCCAGGAGTCCTCTGGTGTTCTGCCTTCACCATCTGGCAAGTAAGACATCTGCTAACATGTTCAACTACGTCCTTCATACCTTCTCACCAAAAGTATTGGCGGAGGTCTCTGTACATCTTGGTGCCACCTGGATGTATGCAAAGTCTCGAACTATGCACCCCATCCAAGATCGCTCCTTGTCATCTGGGACACACACGTGGTCCCCATTACTTACGATGGATTCACGAACTTGAAATCTGTCAAATTCATCCTTCAAACACATGTGGTACAGCTCCTGGATCCTTGAATTTGTCAGTTGCCCCAAACAATCCTATCCCACAAGTTGCTATACTTGACTAGCACTGCCACTGCGTCGGATGTGCTCTCAAATGGATGCTACTCATTAAGTGTAGCGAGCACATCCCAAGTCTGCAACCATGCTGCCATACCCATAGTGTATGGTCGCCTACTCAAAGTGTTTGCTACCACGTTCCCCTTACCAGGATGGTAGGACATGGTACAATCATAATCTTTTAGCATTTCCATCCACCGCCTTTACCTCATATTCAGCTCCTTCTGATCAAAAAGGTATTTGAGGCTCTGTGAAGATCTCAAATGTCACCCCGTACAAATAGTGATGCCATATCTTTAATGCAAGGACTACTGCCGCCAACTCCAAGTCATGAGTGGAGTAGTTGCGCTCATGGTTCTTCAGTTGTCGTGACGTGTACACCACAACCTGTCCACGCGGCATCAACACTGTACCCAATCCCTCATTGGAAGCATCTGGGTACGCGGTGAAGTCCAATGTAGCGGAGGGAAGGGTGAGGATCGGTGCAGAAGTCAATCGCTATTTGAGCGTTCGAAAGCTCAACTCGCATTTGTCACTCCAGACAAATGACACGTCCTTTTGCGTCAACCAGGGGAGGGGTAGAGCCAACCGAGAGAACCCTCTAACAAACCTCATGTAGTACCTGACGAGGTCAAGGAAGTTGCGAATCTCTGTAACCGTCTTGGGCCGCTCCCAAGACACCATTGCCTCTATCTTGACGGGATCAACTAACACCCCACCCCTGACACCACGTGGCCAGGAAATGCCACCTCAGAAAGTCAAAACTCACACTCGCTATATTTGGCATACAATTGATGCTCTCGGAGTGTCTCTAGAACCGTATACAGATGGGACTCGTGCTAGTACTCATCACGGGAGTAGACTAGAACATCATCGATGAATACAATCGCAAACCTGTTCATGTACGGACGGAAGATTTGGTTCATCAGATCTATGAATGCGGCTGGTGCATTCGTAAGTCCAAAAGGTGTAACCAAGAACTCATAATGGCCATATCTAGTGCGGAATTCAGACTTCATGACGTCAACCTCTTTGATCCTCAACTGGTGATATATCCTGAACATATGTCAATCTTAAAGAGCACTGTTGCTCCCTGTAACTGATCAAAGAGATCATCAATTCATGGGAGTGAGTAACGGTTCTTAACTGTTCTCTTGTTTAGTTGTTTGTAGTCTATGCATAGCCTAAAGATTACATCCTTCTTTTTCACGAAAAGAACTGGTGTTCCCCATAGTGATGTGTTGAGGCGGATGAATCCCTTCTCCAACTGCTCCTACAACTATACTTTGAGCTCCTTGAGCTCAGTTGGTACCAACCTGTACTGGGGAATAGAGATCGATTGGGTGGCTGGCAGTAGCATGATCTGGAACTCTATCTCCCGTACAGGTGGTAATCTAGGAAATTCGTCTGGAAACACATTACCAACTCGTGCACAACTCTAACATCCTCTATCATCTGATTTTGTGTCGCTGAGTCTACTATGTAGGCAAGATAACCTACACTACCCTGACTGAGAAACTGGTGCCCTCAAGGTGGAGATGCACCCAATCCTACCATCATATGTATTGCTTGACTTAAGAGAGACATATGGACATGGATGTAAACATGCTATTCTCCTGTGGACTCGTGTTGGGTCGGAAGACTTTCACACTATCCAATATTCGAACACCAATGAGGAATGGTATGTGTGGAATGGAATGGAGTACCACTGCTCTGATACCAAGCTGTGACACCCCTAGGATCCGGGTACTCGGCAAACCAAATCCATGCACGCACATTCCACATTCAAATACTTGACATTCAAACAAGAGAAAAATAGCAACATTCACAGGAATTTAAAATTTTGCTTCTCATTCAACCTGTTCATATTTCATATTCCATTCATTGCATATACCAATTCCATTACATTACATTAGATTGATCATTTCCATGTCCACAAAAATATGCATGTAAACATAAAATAGATGTCCACACATACATTATACATGGCATGTCTCTCAACAAAATACTACAAGTGAAGAAGGATAGTAAAACTACTACCAACAACTGTACTGCAAAAAAAAGTGTCGTGAAGTTGCACAAAGTGATGGTGCCTCCTACAATCACTGCTGCGAACCTGCGGATCCACACGTAGGTACGTTATGAGCAAAGTTGCCATTTAAACAAAATTAAACAAAAAGGAATGCATGATAAACATTAAATGTGTGCAAAAGAGAAAGAAACAGGGTAATTGATCTCACAAAAAATTACATTTTTACTTTTTATTGTTTGATCTGGATATGGATATAAGCAACCAAGCTTCGTGGATAGTCTGTGGTCTTGGTCTGGATAAGACCTCACACTAAGA
This sequence comes from Ottelia alismoides, assembly GCA_037367405.1. Lineage (NCBI taxonomy): Eukaryota > Viridiplantae > Streptophyta > Magnoliopsida > Alismatales > Hydrocharitaceae > Ottelia > Ottelia alismoides. Next base: position 1,123,527 of record JAZKJV010002251.1, on the reverse strand, counting down.
CTCTAAGGTAAAAGAAATACCTTAGGGTTGGGGTGCCTCCGTAGGCATGCGGTGGGGTACAATGCATCCTAACTAAGTTCCCAACACATCCACTTAGCTCCACTTTGCAATTGTACTTCTGATTCACTAATTTAGATCCCAACCCGTGAATCCTCGCGACAATCCAATCCTCCTTATGCACAGGAGATTCATGTCCCATTCCCAACTTCATTAAACACATTTTCCGGAACTCCCCTCTTAGCGCTCCCACTCGGAATACCGGCCAATGTGGCCTACATTGACCCGTGCACGAGTGTTAACTCTAAGTGACAAGCGAAACACTAGTCGACCAACCATGACTACTTGGCCCGCGCTCGAGCACCGGGCTAAAGCACGCACGTGCCGAGGCCAACACCGTCAGATTAGCACCTCGGTGTGCCAAGTAACGTCCCCCAACCATCGCAACTACAATAGCAGTTGGGATCGCGGTCATCTAGGCTTCTACCCGGGGCCCCAAGGATGCGTGCCCCTCCCTTGGCGGCAACTAACTCCATCTACCCAAATGCCATTTAAGATCAATCATCGTACTATGGCGAGGACCCATCAGGAAAAGCATTTGCATAACATTGATGAAATATGTAGATCATGATATATAGTTCAAGGTACCATTTAGGGACAATATTTAACTCACATCTTCGTTAATTGGTCAAGGAGAAGGTGGATGAGCATGAATTATGCTAGTGGTCTGGAGGAGATTAGCACCTACACTCTGGAAGACTTGCATATGTCTCTATGTGATGTAGGTACTGATATATGTAAGTCATTTGGACACCTTCAAGCAATTTCCTCGTCAGTCCATTTAATTATTGTTGCTAACTAATGCTATATGCAGCATATTTCCCTGGTTCACGTGTTCTGTTCAGATTGGCCACTAGGGACACCATTGGATCTACTTCAGAAGCTGCAGAATGTAGCAACACTTATGCATTTGGCAGAAAGTGATCAGATTTGCACCTCACTTCATAGTAATAACATTTATAGATACTGTTCTACAAAAGATAGAAGAGTGCAATAGGTGGAAGAAGACCTGATGGAAACAAGAAATTATAATCCAAAATATTGGGAGCAAATCATCTAGACACATACCAGGATCGAGGATTTAGACCTTGTCATTCATATGAAAACATATTTTGGATTCTTAACTGAAGCAATACAAGTGAGATTACACAAATAAACGAATTCACATGTGTTTCCAAGCTGCAGGTCCAGCATTACGCGTGAACACATTAGAACCGAACACAGAGTCTCTCGATTTCACTAAGAAGGCAGTTAGATGAGAAATGAATGTGTTCTTTGTCAAGGCTTCAAAATAAGTGGATGGTAATTATTCTACAGTATCAATTCTACGATGAGCCAAAAAAAATTCTAGGATTTCTAACTGACAATGGGCTAACTTTGTCTTCACCTTATTTATCTGGAACTTGCATTACATGAATATGAAATCCACGCCTTATATTCTTCACCAAAAACGTATCATTTCCCCCCACATAAATGGAACCAACAGAATAGAGGTTAATCAAAATTATCTTTGACAAGTATACAAACTCTGACCGAGTACGGTTCTGTCCAAAGCTACCATTTTGGTTTTATGGAAAAAGTGGGTCATCATTTTCTTTGGCACTCACAGTGGGGAAAATCAAATAGTTCCATACCAATTTAACTCTTCTCTTGATTCTGTTATTTGAATTAAGAAATCGTATGAAGGAAATTTTGCCTGTTACAAGCACACAAGATTTGCAGAAAGATCTGGATGTGGGAAAATCTTATAAGGATCAGAATATGACCCAACCAACTGTCCATAGCAGTCCCATATCACGATAAAAAGGAATGTCCAGATCAGTCTGACCATGGTCAGTCTTGGTTCAACCGATAACAGATTATTTTCAACCATTAAGCCATTTGCAGATGAATATTCACTGACAGTCATTTCTGGCAACAAACCCTCATGAACTAGAAGATGGTAGCCAACCAAAATCATACCGCAAAAAGCTGTAACTATGTTTATAGTTAGGAAGATAGATGATCTAAATTCGTGTGGAACCCACAGCAAGAGGAAGGAGACATCGTACCTCAAGAACACTCACACCTCGGTTTCTCCGTTGGTGAAGCACGACGCGACAGACACTTCGTTCACGATGTGAACCACACATGAGGTGACACGGACCTTCTCTACTCGATTTTGACTTCGGGTCGTCGATCCGAAGTGCTCCGGCGATGCTCCGGTGAGGGAGAGGGAGGAGAAATGGAGGAAGGAAGGCTGCTGGTCGAAGGGTAATGAGTTGGGGGCGTTTTGGGCGAGATGGGTTGGGTTTTATTGGCTTTAACCTGGATTCGGATCCGGGTCCGGATCCTTATATGGCCTGGACCCCCTCTCACTAAAATGGCCGTAACTTGGGCTCCCGAACTCGGATTTTTGCATTCTTAGACTCGTTGGAAAGCTATCGACGAGGCCAACGCAATGGACTATTCAAATAGATTTTTTGGACCCTGCAATAAAAGAAGATTTGCAATTAAGCCCAGATCCAGCTGGGTTTTGCATTTTAGTCCCTGTTCGGTTTTCGGGGTTTTCACAGAATTTCCTCGTCGGAGACCATGTGCTGTGTACTGCACCTATCAGTGTCACTGTAATTGGAAATGAGTCTCCACTTGGAGAACTCTTGCCTGCCACATGTAGGCGACTGCATCATGTGGACAACTGCTCCATCTCTGAAGGGCCGAACTGGAAAAAGCTGTGGAAACATCCTCGTTGGAGTCCACGATTGATTGAAATGGAGTCTGAAAAGTCTCATCGTCGGAGAACTGGGTCTCTTCCATATTAGCTCAGAGAATGAGATCTCTACTCTAGTCCCTATGAAATCACATGAAAACCCTAGCCCATATGGCTTAGGGAATGAGATCTCTACTCTTTAGTCCCTATGGATCATAAGAAAACCCTGAGCTGGCAAAACTAGAATGATGGGGATCACTGAACCGATGATCGCATACATGTGCGAATCGCATTGTAGTCTCGGAATCTGAATGTCGAGTATGAATATCTGAACAATTGTAGACTCTGAACAATTGGTTGATATGGAATATGAAGAGTTTGATATCTAAATCTGACCTGTAACTCTATGCAATACTCCCCGTTTCTCCCATACTGGTCGGAATAACAAAAATTGACCAAGTTGGGAGAAGACAAGAAGATGGGGAAAACAAGAAACCAATAGGTCGATCTCATTTCATTTTTTTGACTTTTCAAATCATTTTTTGCCAAATAAGCCGTTCATTTTTTTGTTACGAATGAGAAACCCTTAGTAATGGTTAACTCTTACACAACATAACCCTGTGTTAGTAGACATTTAGTTTTGATAGACATCTGTTTAGGTGGACGAAAATACCCCCAGATTTGCTATCTTCCAACGATTAGAAATAGAACCGTTGGTGGTCTTCTCTCCCATGGAACGTCCCATAAAATGAGGGGTAGAGACCTCCATTGGAATGGTTTTTTTTGAAAAAAATACTTGGGTGATTTACGACCGAAAAAGGTGCAAACTTTGTATTTTTCGTAATGCTGGAAAATGTTGCATTTTTTGTGTTGCTACAAATTATTTTTTTACAGATGTTAACGATCATTGCAGAAAATGCAGTCACGTTCCTTGGAATCATCATCTAGCGTGCGTTACCTTTGCGGCGTCGAAGCTGTTCTGAAGGCCTCCAGCAAATTGTAGAGCAAAGGAGCACGATTCTACCTATGCGCCTTCAAAAATTGTGATTTCTTTCGTTGGATGGATGAGCCGTGTAGCAAATAAACATAATCTTCTAAGAATTATCGAAGCTAAACAACCTCTATCAAGAAATGTCCACCAACGGATGAGAATGTTAACATTGTATTGTCTAAGCATTCAGCAATAGTGGTATGGCTAAAATCAATATCGATATGTTTGATATTCATAGCCATGTTGTTGGGAGAAAAATGATTATTGCATTAGAATAGACTGGGGGGCTCTCTTATATAGGAGAAGAGCCCTTGGGTTAATTACATGATAAGTACCTAAAGAAAACGATTACATAAAATAGACAGAGAAATATATGTTTATCTTAACACTCCCCCTCAAGCTGGAGCATATATATCTATCATGCTCAGCTTGGAACAACACTTCTGAAATGGATTTTGAGATAAAGCCTTGGTGAAGATGTCAACTGTTCCTGTTGAAACATGAGAGGTAGACATGAGCCCTTTCTATATCATGTCTCGTGTGTAGTGACAGTCCACTTCAATATGCTTTGTTCGCTCATGGAATGCATGATTATTGGTAATGAATAATGCAACTTGATTATCACATAAAAGTTGCTTGGGAAGAGGAACTTCAATAGTAAGATCAGTCAACACCGATCTAACCCACATCATATCTGCACTCCCTTGTGCCATGGCCCTGTATTCAGATTCTGCACTCGATCTGACTACCACTGTCTGCTTCTTACTTTTCCATGAGACAAGTGAGTTTCCAACAAAAACTGCAAAGCCCGAAGTAGACTTTCTGTCTATGGGACAACCTGCATAATCAGCATCAGCGCACACTGTCACCTCAAGGGATGCATCCCTATTGAATAAGAGACCCGAGCTAGGTGAGTCCTTTAAATATCTTAAAATCATATAGATAGCATCTACATGTACCTTTCTAGGTTGTTCCATAAACCGGCTAACTTTGCTTACCGCAAACATAATATCTGGCAAGGTTGCATAAGTCGGCAGTCATTACTCGGTCGGCCAGGTCACTGACTAAGGATTAGCCGGTAGTCGGATGACTAGTCCGATTTAGTCAGACATTAGTCGATTTTGGATATTTAATTATTTTAAATATATAAATTATTATTAATATATTAATATATATACTCAATCATAAATATGCATAGATTTAGCAATTTTCAATTATATAACAGCTAAAAAAGAAGCAATTGCAGGAAAAAAGTAGCAAGTTAAGAACACATGTTTGCTACATAACATTAGCTAATGTTCACTAACAGATACAACATTTCAAAATAAAAATAATTCAGTCAAGCATGAAGCATCAAGTATGTCGAGAAAAGAAGAGAAGAATATTGTGTGTTTATTCTGTGAGGTCTAGGGGTCCTTATAGGCTTATATAGGACTAAACCCTAGGGTGCTCAGAGGAGAACTTACATAAATATACTCCGTGGGGTTACAATGATAAATAAAGAAACATCAATCTGCGGTAATATCTAACACTCCCCTTCAAGTTGGAGCATATTCATCAATCATGCCCAACTTGGACGTTATCCAGGAAAGCCGCTTCTTAGTTACTGCCTTGGTAAAAATGTCAGCGAGTTGAAGATCTGTTGGAATGTGTGGCGTGGTTATCTTCCCTCCTCGTACAACATCTCTGATAAAGTGACAATCAATCTCAATATGTTTTGTTCTCTCATTGAACACAAGATTGGTAGCAATATAGGTAGCTGATTTGTTGTCACAGTACAAGGGAATGGGAGTAGATGTAACAGCATTTAGTTCTTGTAGAAAAGTGAGCAGCCACGTGATCTCACATGTAGCCTGAGCCATTGCTCTATATTCAGCTTCAGCACTAGATCTTGAAACGACTGCTTGTTTCTTGCTCCTCCAAAGTAATCTCTAACAAAGTAAAAAGTCATTCATCTCCATCATTGTCATCATCCAAATTCCTCTTCTTCATTTATAGATGCAACATTTGAGCTCGAAGATGAAGCTCCCTTGCCACATTCACCTCGTTGACTTCTTCTCAGCTCCAAATTCTCTTCTGCACCACTTGCATGAGCCACTGCTCCCCAAGTCAATCCGAAACCTGGAAAGACCTCCTCATCTTGAGCTTGTACATTGACCTCTCCAGTTCATTCACGTAAATATGCACGATCACGAGAGGAAAGCTGATCTTTTCCTTTCTCAAGACGACGTTCCCTCGGGTTGGAATTGAAACGAACGTACACAAGATCATTTAGCCTCTTTGTCTCCAACCTGCCTCTCTTCTTGATATGGATCTATAAGCAACATTACAAAAATTGTGACTAATGACTATATCACTTACTAATTTACAACTAGTATATCTATTAGATGGGTCACTAGAGTCATTACCGAGTCAAACGTACTCCAATTGCGCTCACATCCATAGAATGCAGAAGTCAAGCTCAAGATCTTGATGGTCATGTGTTTCAAATGTGGTGTGTCATCTCCATAATTGTACCACCAATTATCTGATAAATATAGAATGGTTAGGTCAATGAAATCAACGATAATCAAAATTACATTAATGGAAAATAATGTCTGAAATACCTGGATCGAAATTTTCATCATTTCTCATCCTCTGTCTCACGGCTAATGGCTTCCCAAAAGCCGTACGATCATTTCTATAATCAACAAGCTCTTTTGTGGTGATAACATCTTGTATATCCAAATCTGGATAAAATCGTTCCATGCAATCGATAAAACCTCTCTTCACCACAATATTTGCATCACTACCACACTCCGTGAAAAAGAAGTATGGGTTCAATTCAAATAGTAAGCCGCTAGATGCAATGGAGTATCAAGTCTTCCCTTGGTCTTGGAGATAATATCATCCACAAAAAAACTTATAACAAACCCGTGGTGCTCAGTCAACTCTGATAGCTTTTGGTACCAAGCTCTCGGACTCTGCTTCAGACCATAAATCACCTTGTGTAGCCTGCACACACTCTGGGACTCCCCCTCAGCAGCAAACCCAGGTGGCTGCTGCATGTAGTCTTCCACCTGAAGGTCCCCGTAAAGAAAGACATTTTTTACATCGAGCTGATATAACCATGGAAGGACATATCCTTATCGGTGTCGGTACCATGTCGATACCGATATATCATCGATATATCGACCCATATCGCCGACATCGGACCGAGATTGTGTATAAAATAGCTATCGATACTCGATATCGGCCATATCAGCGATATATCGGTGACCTGTCGATACCGATATATTGCCGATATATCGCGATACGGCCTTCCATGGATATAATGACCAGTCCCTTGAAACTGCAACATAAAGCAGAATTCGTAGTGTCGAATGTCTCGCTACTGGAGAAAAAAGTGTCCGGATAGTCTACCCCATACGTTTGGGTGAAACCTCGTGCTACAAGCCTTGCCTTGTAACGATCCACACTGCCGTCTGCATTGTACTTGATGGAAAATATCCATTTACAACTGACAATCGATGCACCTTGGGGTGCAGGTACAACACTCCAAGTCCCTCGAGATTGTAAGGCTGCCATCTCCTTTTCCATGGCTTGGTGCCACCGGTTGTCCTGTAATGCCTCCAAATATGTACGCGGGATAGTAACCGCGGAGAGTCCCACTACAAACCTTCTGTACTCATCTGAAAGGTTATCCAAAGAAACATGTGCAACAAGTGGGTATGTGGCACACTTACGTCGTGGCTTCCTCAGGGCAATTGGAATGTTCAGATCAGTATCTCCTCTGTCTTGTGGACCTAAGTCTTCTTGTGTATCATGAAGAACTCTGGTGTCATCAGTAGAAACAATGTTATCATGACATACCTGGGGCGTGTTGGATGATGTGGACGACTTATGAGCATAGGAGCTAGTAGAAGACCTGCGAGTGTAAAAAAGAGGTAAGAATCTTGGTTGAATAGCTGGAGGTGGAGATGGTGGCAGTGGAGGTGATGATCGTTGGGGTGCAACATGCGGTCTTTTGGTGGAATAGACAGAGGAGGAGGAACAACAACATCCCCCTCAGCATTGTTATTGCATAGCCTGTCACATGTAGGTGAGAAATACATAGTGGACTCAAAGAAGGTAACGTCAGCACTCACATAATATCTTCTGCCAACATGATCAAAACATCTATACCCTTTTTGGGTACGAGAATATCTAACAAAAACACATTTAACAGCTCTGGGTGAGAGCTTGTCACGAGCATGAGTGAAATCATGGACAAATGCCACAGATCCAAAGACTCTGGGTGTGAGAGAGAATAGTTCCTTCTCGGAAAACACAATCAAGAAGGGAACTTTCTCTCCAAGAACAGTGAACGACATGCGGTTTACCAAGTAACAAGCAGTTAGGACAACATCCCTAAAAGAATGAGGGGTACGACTATTTATTACCAATGTACGTGTGACATCAAGAAAGTGACGATGTTTGCGTTCAGCCACACCATTCTGTTGTGAAGTGTAACTGCACGAATTTTGATGCAGTGTTCACGAAAGCGGCCCGTGCGGCATATGCGGTGCCCTCAGCGCACCGCTTTCCTGAAGCCCCCCATTATGCGCTCTATGCGCTTATGCGGGCCGCATATGCGGGCCGCATATGCGGGCCGCATATGCGGGCTATGCGTCCGCATATGCGGTCTGTGCGGTCGCATACACAATATTTTATTTATTTATTTTTTTTAATTTATGCCATGTTTTGTTTTGTTATTTGTGCCATGTTTTCCTTACTTTTGCATGTATGCCAACCAAGCATTCGATGACCATTTAAATCCATCGTCAAAATAGTTGTACTGCGAGATTGTAGTAAACACGCAAGGAAGAAAAAGAATAATATACTAATAATTTAGCAAACTAATTTAGTCAACTAATAGTTATTATGATGCAATATATTATATGTAAAGTTCGGTGCTTTTGATGGAGGATCAGTTATAAATATAACGACATAGATAAATGACATTATATTCCCCAATAGAGACATTTTGTGCGCTAACTTTTTTATTTTGATGATTGTTGTCAATTATTTTGTGTACTAACCGTTCTATTGAAGTATTGATATTTGATTGATAGAGATTATTTTGAACTCTATATGAAAGTTATTTTTCTTAGATCTTCTGTTGGATCACAATTATACATAAATTTAGTTCAGTTGTAGTCACTTTTGTATATATTTATTTATTTTTAAATAAAAATTAGGAAACCGCGTAGAACCGCATATACCCCGCATATGCCCCCGCATACCGCTTAAGCGCTATTCAGTGACCTGTCCGAACGCATACGCATACCGCTTTCCTGAAACTTGGTTTGATGAATAATTCCAAGAGAACTCAAAAATTCAGATAAATGTAGTGTTGAAAATTCCAACGCATTATCCGTACGAATGAATTTGACATTTGCTGAGAAGATATTCCTGAGTTCAATAAGAAATGTTTTAATGATAGCACCTGCTCCAGACTTTTGTTTCCACAAGAACACCCAAGACAATCTAGAATAATCATCAACAACAACCACATAATAACGATGTCCTTGATGATCAGGGACACGACTCGGACCCCAAATATCAAAATGAAACAACTCAAAGGACTGACTACTATGACGACTCGGACGACTCGGAAACGACGAGCGATGATGCTTCCCGAGCTGACAGGCTTTACAATCCAATGTAGTATGGGTAGATGTTTGTGGTAGAACATGACACATCTTCTGTAGAGGAAGCTTGCCAAAGCGGAGATGCCAAAGGAATGGTGAAACAGATCCTGATGGAATGGTAGCAAGTCCAGCGCATGATGGTATAGCAAGCTTATACAAGCTTCTCTGCTCACGGCCATGTCCAATCACCCTGCCAGTCAGTATGTCCTGAAACATAAACGAAGATGGATCAAAGATGGCACAACAATGTAAATCTTTCGTAGCTGACTAATTGATAAAAGGTTCATATGAAAATCAGGCGCATATAAGATATTTTGAAGACTCAGAGATGGGGCTAGAGTAATCTCCCCCTGACCAACCATGGGTAAGCGAACCCCATTGGCAATGACAACTGATGTGCCATGTGAAAGTGAATTGTATGAAGTAAACTCCGTCCTTTCGCCACACATATGATGGGATGCCCCAGAGTCCATAATCCAATCCATCAGGTCCGTACATGTACTACTGATAAACACATAGTGAGTACCTGATGAACTGGACGATGCTCTAGCAGAAGCCGCAACCTCGGTGGAACCTGGAGACAGAGACGTAGGAGTACTCATCATCTCCCGAAGCCTGGATACAATGTCATCAAAGCGAGTATCTGGAGTAGGCGTAGAGGAAGCCTCAGTCTGCTCAGCAACACGTGCAGATGCTGGATATCTACGCTTATGAAAGCATGTCTCCTCAGAGAGACCAGGACGATGGCAATGAGTACATGGACCACGATTTCTGCCTCCCCCTCGACCACGAGGTCCACAACCCCGAAAGTTAGACGATCCTCCCCTGCCTCTTGTAGCAGCCATATCAGAAGGAGTAGTCTGTGCTGTATTCGCAGATGTAGTAGTAATCCTACTCAAGCGCTTATAAACCTCTTCCATTGGAGGAATGGTCTCTCTGGCCAGAAGTTGAGTATGAGCTGCATCGTACTCAGGATCAAGCGAGGACAAAAAAACTCCAATCATCGTGACATTTCGATATGCCTGTTGTTGCTCCGTGCTGGTGGTGATTGGCATGAAGCTATATAATCTCTCAAACATGCCCCACAGGTGAGAGAAGTGTGCATGGAGCGGTCGACCATTCTGTTTGGCCGAGAAGATGTCGAACTGCAACTGTAGTATCTTGCTTTCATTTTTTGACTGTCCATATGTATCAGCCAGTATGTCTCACATAGCCTTCGCAGATGGCTGATTCACAATATCATTAGCGATCTCCATGGTCAGTGTCCCAGAGAGCCATATACGAGCATATGCATCGTCTTATTTCCATGACGCATTCGCCACAGTCTTGTCCGTCGACTACAAATCTGTCAGAATGTGCTCCTTATTGTGGCACTGAATAAGGGTTTGAAACTGCTTGGACCATAGCTCATAGTTGGTCCTATCCATCTTCACAATGGGGGCTGGGCCTTTGAAGGCCCCAGAAGATGAGAAAACATCACCCTTGTTCTCCGACATGATAAAAAAGAGCCAAGATGCACGGATCGACTGAGGGACAAAATCAAAGTAGCTCATCTACATAATCATAAGAGGGTTAGGTTGTATGTGTAGACTCATACAACCATCCCTACTCCTCACGTGAAGACGAGGACCAGCAGGCAGGAAGATCCGGGCCCCTAACGTGCGCTAGGCACTCGGCCGGAATGTGCAGCAGGACCAAAGAGGCACTGGGATGCACCCAAGGCGATGACATCGGCGCTGTCTGAGGCCCTAGGGGGCTGAGCTGCTCTTGGTGACACCCGCAAGGGCGATAGGAGGTCCTGGGAGGACCTAGGCAGCACGCGGGCTCGCTAGGGTTTACCCTAGCCACGCAGGGTGACGCGTAGCCGCGTAAGGAACGACTGGGCGGTGTCACCGACCAGTTGGGGCAGCGCCGAAGGTCCTGGGCTGCACCTGCGGGCCTGGGCAGAGCTTGTAGAGGCGGCACCGGCTTGTCGTTCCTTGGCTGGTGGTCGCCGGATACACCCAGGGCGATGATATCGACGCTGTTTGAAGCCCTAGGGGGTTGAGCTGCTCTTGGCGACACCCGCAAGGGCGCTAGGAGTTCCTGGGAGGACCTAGGCAGCACACAGGCTCGCTAGGGTTTACCCCAGCCACGCAGGGCGACGCGCAACCGCACAAGGAAGGCCTGAGCAGTGTCGCCGATCAGTTGGGGCAGCGCCGAAGGTCCTGGGCTGCACCTGCGGGCCCGGGCAGAGCTTGTAGAGGCGGCACCAGCTTGCCGCGCCTGGGCTGGTGGTCGCCGGATACAGCGACGACGACAGAGAGAGGGGGGGATAGGTGTAGGGTTAGGGTTTTGGGGTGGGATACAGGAACTCCGATCTAGGACTGTTCCTCTGATACCATGTTGGGAGAAAAATGATTATTGCATTAGAATAGATTGAGAGCTCTCTTATATAGGAGAAAAGCCCTTGGGTTAATTACATGATAAGTACCTAAAGAAAACGATTACATAAAATAGACAGAAAAATATATGTTTATCTTAACACATGTTAATCACATACATGGTTTTCAAATAATATTTTGCAACAAAAACAAAAATCTCATGTATACATAATAAAGTGGTGATTGTTCATATAAGGATCCAAAAACAAATAGTTAACACATTTAATACGTAGTACATGTAAGGAATGTTCATGTACATATCCAAAAATACATAATACACACATCAAAAATATACATATCCAAAAATCTGTATTAGCTTGTCCATGAAGCGCAAAAAATTTCACCAAGCTTCCAGCTCCCTCTCCGCACTTTTCCTACAAAGAGAAATAAGGATACCTATCAACACTACCAGATCCAAGATTGAGTGTTGATTGATGCTCCTACTTGATTTCTAAGATTTGATGAGAAGTGATGTACCTATCGATTCATCGAGGCTAGAGGTCCATCTGGAAATGCATCCAAATCTCTTGTTCTTTTTCGATCACACAACCTTCATGGTAGGCCTTCTCCCCCTCTTCCTCTTGTCAAAGAACTCCCTGACCTACTTCCAATCCCACTAGGAAAGAACACATGTTTTAGGTTGATGTTAGTTCATAAGTAAAGACCTAATCCACATAAAATGCAAACCAATCGAAATAAATACCTTTTGTTGGCCATTGAATTTTGAGCGCTTGAAGAAGCTTTCGTTGAGGGATCTACTGGTATCTCTCGGTTCATTTGCGTGACACTCGACGGTGCATTGATTGGTTCTTTGCAAGTGCGAGCTTGGTGCCCGAACTTGCTACACCTACTGCATTTATGCCTTGATTTACCATCATTCTCGTCCCCTGGCCAAATGCGTTTTTTTCGCAGTCGCCTTGACAGCCTTGTAGTGCGAGGTGGTTGCACCTTGAACGGAAGATTGACCACCAACCACTGAGTTTTGTCAGACATTAGTGATATGTAAGCACATGAGTAGGTTTTCCTACAACGATCCACTTTGTAGTAATCATTGACGTAATTCTCCCACTTTACTCATCTAATGCTTCCCAATGTTGCTGCAGCATATGTACATAGAAGCTTACATAGTTGCCATCTTCTACATGAGCATTCGCGGGCCTGAAGGTTCAAAACATACCTCCCTGAAGGAGTTTCCACTTCCACATGGCAGTCATCAACTCTTTTAATGCAGAGATATATTCTATGTTACGTTATTATGTTATTTTGTACCGTTTCATAGTTTCTTTCTTATTATGAACTCTTGTTTAATTTACCCATAGGCTCCTCTCCTATATAAGAGAGCCTAGGGTTTAAGGAATGAACAACGCTTTCTTTGACCCATCATCTCTTGTGTTTTAGGACATTCACGGGCAAGGTGATTGGTTGTGGCCATGAGCAGCGAGGACTCTACATGCTGGTCCAAACTCCTCATGTTGGCGTTTCTATTTTACCTACTGGACCAGTTTCATCGTATCTGTAGCACCTTCGTTTTGGCGGCCTTCCTTTGCGGAAGCTATGTCATGTTCTTCCTCAGATTTCCACCAAATCCTCCTTCCAATGTGAGACATGCCAGCTTGGGAAGCATCACCGTTTCTCCTTTCCATCCCGTTATAATCAGAGCGGTTCTCAGTTATTTGATTTCCTTCATCTAGATATAGAGGGTCCGAGTCATGTTCCTGATCACCCGGGACATCGTTTTTATCTTGTTGATGTCGATGATTTTCTAGACTTTCCTGGATCTTTTTATTGAACAGGTCCGAGGTTAGATTTGTGATCAAATCTCTCATTAATGAGATAAAGAATATTTTTCCGCCAATATCAAATATATTCGTTCTGATAATGAGTTCTATATCCTACAACTTTCTGACTTTCTTAGATCTCTTGGCATTGTTCACCAGACCTCGTTTTCCTATACATCCCAACAAAATGGTGTTGCCGACCGCAAATACCGTCACTTGATGTCATGGACTCAAATTTCAACGAAATTCGGTCGAATTTCTGTCGAATATCGATATCCAGTCGAAATCAAAATCCGACCGAAATGATCGAAATATGGGGGTCCTAGTACAAAAAATGATCGAAATGACCGAAATTCCGGTCGAAATTCCACCGAAATTCTGTTTTGGTCGATACCGAAATGGTGACTGAAACTGACATTTAGGGCCTTGCTTGATGTGACCCGAATATTGTTGATACGGAGTTGTGTTCCTCATGCCTACTAGAGCAATGTTGTCCTCACAACTTGCTATCTGGTGAACTGCATGCCTTCGTTTGTATTCGGAAAGAAGATTCCTTTCTCGATTGCGTTTTCCGAGAAGGATCTTTCTCACTTATCAGTTGCTTTTGTTCATGATGTCTCTCCAGGTCGTGACAAGCTCTCTCTGAAGGATATGGGAAAATCTTCAAGCGCATCACGGAAGCGTGAGCATCGTATCGTATACGTCAAAGAACGACTAGTCAGACTAATTGTTCTATGCAATGAAATTTAAAAATTTTCATATGATGAAACCACATGATCCAAGAACGATTCTCGGATCGTTTCATCTATAACCACATCAAGTATACATGCATACCTCTTGTAGCGTGGTTAATCGAGTCTCTACGAAAAGAGACCTTTTGTCTCAAGTCTGATCTCTGAAGAAGACGCTTGCGAGCGCGGGGATGAGTCGCGTGATCCTCGCAATCCAAGAAGTTGATCCAAGCACGGTGATCTCCTGATCTCGTCGCACGAGATCAAACACCTTCTTCGTGAGCGAATCACTCCAAAGAAGATGGAGAACCAAGGAACGTCGAGGCAGCAATGCGGTGGCGAAGTGACGACGAAACTTCTCCTCTAGGGTTTGGTGGACGGCCACCAATGGAGGAGAGGAGGGTTGACGTGTGGAAGGGAGAGAGAGAGTTGTATCTCAATAGCATAACCCTAGAGAGCAAGGCATGCCTCTCTATTTATAGGGTTTTGGGAGTCCATGGATCACAATCCATGAGACACACCAAATCAATGGATGAGAGTGATTTGTGTTTAATCCAATGGTCAAGATTGTTGTTGGTAAAAACCAATAACTAATAATTTAATTTAGATTAAATATATTTGATAAATCAAATACAATTCAATCTTGGATCAAATCAATTAAATTTGGAGAGATTAGCATGGAGATTACCTCTCCACATGGAATAGGTAGGATGGCTACCAATTGCCTTGTGGGACTTGGTAGCCATCCACCATGATTCCACGGTGGAGGCAATCTCATGCAATCTCATGAGATTGCATATCTCCATGAAAATCTCCCATATTTTCCAACAACTTTTGTTGTGATTTATTCTACAAAAATAATTCATAATTGAGTATATTGCAATCTTACTGTTGGAGTATTCGTGTATGCGCCATATTGAGTTGTAGCAGGGTAAATGGACCTTGGAAAAGATCCATTTACCCCATCCAGTGTTTAGTCCCACACCGCCTAGTGGTGGGACTTGGAGGCTCTGAAGAGGCTATATAAGGAGCCCCAGACCTCCTGTACTCATTGAAAAAAAGCAATGCACAGCATGCCCCTTTGAGGGCTTCTCCCGTGGTTTCATCCCGCTCCTCACGGAGTAGGGTTCCACGTAAAATCATGGTGTTCCATGTTCTATGTTTCTTGTTTATGCTCTGTTTATCAATCGCTTCTGCATTCTTCATATTTTATAACATGGTATCAGAGCGGGTCGATTCTCGGGGATTTCAAGTTTTTCATTTATTCAAGATTCGTTTTTTGATGCGTTGATCTTGTAAGTTATTATGGAGAGTATTTTTTTGAGATCTTGCAATGTATAGAAGATCTAGGATTTCATGGTTTTCTGGAACCCTATTTTTATTCGTCGCGCCATGCCATGGAACCCCTCTCTGCGCTGTCCAGTTCTTCAGTCCTAGCGGCATCAACCACTGTAGAAACCCGCTGCAAGCAATAGTCCCCAATCCAAGGAGATATTCTCTAGCATTCAGATTCCAGATCAGATCTTTCGAACCGATCCCCCAATGATACGCATCTCCAACGACGTGATTCTTCACGCTACAGGAATTCTATCTCCAGGAGGCCCGATTCCAGGCGACGTGTCCTTCACGCACAAGAAATATGGCGGCGCAATGCAAAACACTCCATGCTCTTCCCTCCTGGCGACGCTCCTTCAAGCCGCACAACAGGCGGCGGCGCGGGCTCTCAAAGCTCCTGGCGGAGCCATCATCAGCAGCGAACCCACAGGCCAGGGCCCCGATCGTCTATCATTCGTTGGCGGCAGATCCTCAACCACGCGGCACACCTTTCCAGATCGCCTTCGCAAGCGATGATGCTTCAGCCCCGCGCCCCAAGCAGCTCCTCCTCTACAGGCTCTTGCTGGCGGCGCGTCCCCGCGTACGCAGATCTTCCCCTCGTGCAACCCTCGACCACCCAGGCGGAGGAAGCCTCGCCCTACTGTAGCGAATCTCCACAACCGATGCTGCTTCGCTTTCCCAAGGCGGCGCACATGAAGCGGTTTCCACATCGGGGAACCCTAGCGATAGGAACAGAGGGCCCCTTTGGGGGCGGCGGGGATTCCCAACTGGGAACCCTATTTGAGCGGCAATGATTAAAAAAAAGGGGGAACCCTAGAGCCCAAGTGAGCCCTGGTCTATTATAAAAGGGGGAGTTGACAGATATATAAAAAAAATCGAGGGCTGGGAGGTTTAAAAAAAAATAGAGAGAGAGTGAGAACATTTGAATGAGTCATATTAGAAAAATTATTTTTAGAGATGGGCAGCCGTGGTATAAAATAAAGATTTGCGAAAGCCAAAAAAATTGTCAATGGCTTAAAAAAATGTTTCAAAAAAATGATGGATGTTTTAGCCGACAAAGTTGTGATCGGCTAAGTAGTTTTGTTTTGTCCCCATATTTATGTCTTCTCCCAACTTGATCGATTTCTCAGTTTTCCGACAAGTATAGGAGAAAGGGGGAGTATATGTGTAGAGTCAAGGTCCGAGTCATATCCAGATTTTCCAGATTCCAGATTACAGACCAAGTCAGATTTCCATACTCTACAGTTCAGATTTTCCATGCGCAATTCCAGACTCGAAGTTCAGATTCCGAGTCCCAGTTTGATGCGCAATTATTCAGACTCGAAAGTTTGGTCAGAGTTCAAGATCGAGGCACTCCAAGATGAGAGGCCCATTTTCGAGTTTTCCAGAGAGAGGCTCAGTTTCAGACACGCACGAGTATGCGGTCTTTTCAGATGAGAACATGCATGCCATCTTTTGTAGTGGTCCCCATCTTTTCTTGTTTTCAGCCAGAGTTTTCATGTGAGCCATATGGACTCCATAGTAGAGGACTATTTCCTATGCCATGTTGGCAAGGATTTTCATGTGGTATCATAGGTACACCAGAGCAGTGCTCTGAGCCAGATGGGAGAGACCCAGTTCTCCGATGAGGAGACTTTGCAAACTCCATTCTCCAGCGACCGTGGACTCCGACGAGGATTGCACATCCACGACCCTATTTAGTTCGACCCTTTTCAGAGATGGAGCAGTTGTCCACATTATTGTGGCTGGCTAGAGTTCTCCGACGAGGAGACTCATTTTTCAGTTGCAGCGACTCTGACAGGCGCAGTTCAGAGCTCATGCTGTCCGACGAGGAGATTCAGCAGACTCACACTCCATCCCGTTCGTCCTCCTCACCTGCACGACATGAGAAGCAACGTCCTCGACACCAACAGTTGTGCGCCTTGGGTTGATATTGTCTGTAGTGTCCTGTAGTGTTGAGTTGAGTTTCTTTCTGTTTGTCCAAGCTGAGCATTGCATGCTCCAGCTTAAGGGGGAGTGTTGGAGTATTCGTGTATGCGCCATATTGAGTTGTAGCAGGGTAAATGGACCCTGGAAAAGATCCATTTACCCCATCCAGTGTTTAATCCCACGCCGCCTAGTGGTGGGACTTGGAGGCTCTGGAGAGGCTATATAAGGAGCCCCAGACCTCCTGTACTCATTGAGAAAAAGCAATGCATAGCATGCCCCTTTGAGGGCTTCTCCCGTGGTTTCATCCCGCTCCTCACGGAGTAGGGTTCCACGTAAAATCATGGTGTTCCATGTTCTATCTTTCTTGTTTATGCTCTGTTTATCAATCGCTTCCGCATTCTTCATATTTTATAACACTTACCATTGGAAATTTGTGAATCATATTCACAACCCAAAAAAAAATTTACATTTTCAATTAATTATACAATGTGAATCCAATTCACACCAATAATTAATTAACAAATGTAAATCATAATTAGCTCTCTCTAATACATTATAAATTACATTTATAATATATTATGAATAATTGGATATTGTTATCCACATTATTCTTATCCACATTAATTAAAACACATTTAATTATATTGGATAATTATCCACATGCATCAAGATAATTAAATCACATTCAATTATCAATCTCTCAATGCTTAGATATAATTCAACTATTGAATTATTCTTGAACACTTTCAAGAATAATGCGCTTTCTCCGCAGATACTTGGAGATAAGGACATGGCGATTATATTGTTCCACGTATAGTGACTTGGATATTGAGATCACATCTAAAATTCAGATCTCATGGACCTCCCACAGATGCTTGATTGAATCAAGGCCGTAGACATAACCTTCTCATTACATCTGAATCTCATTCAGATCAATTTCCAATACATGGACTAAGATTAGGTCACTTCTCTACTGAGAGGAGTCACTAAAATCCAAACCTGTTTCATCACTCCCTCGGAATGGAAGCGTCATGGTTATACAATCGTTTATGATCACATCACCCTCAGGTATTGCCAACACCTGTACATCCTGCATACTGGAAGACCTATGATCATCTTGAAGATATAGATCAATTTTTCACTGTCATCTTTAGGGTTAGATCACCAAGTTTCTCAATCTTGATCATTGGAAATTGGTATCGATCATATGCTTTCTCAAAGCATATATCATACCTTCAAATTCTTGTCATGCTTCCAAAACATGACGACCATGCATGGAATTTGATCAGTCCAAATACCCCATGAGTGAGCTCATATCTTCCGGTTCACATGTGAACCTGTATGATCCCTTTGAGAGATCGTATTACTCATACGTCCTTACATGCACACCAGCTCGCAGGTGTATAGACCTTGGTTAGGTCATCAATCTATTGGTTTGCCAAATGTACATACTTAGACATATAGTCACACATCTGTCTCTGGTCAGAGGATGCATGCCTATGCTGTGACAACATTCAACATAGGTCTTTGGTTATCTCAATCTCGTTAAGTCAACCCGTTGACTCAACTAATCCGACACTTCCGAATCACTATTCCCATGCAGAGGACCTGCATTAAGAGGTCGGTCAGATATCAACCAAATGAGAAAGCATTGCCATCTCCTACTCAGGCTGGAGATCCCACTTAAGAATCATTTGATGATGCTTGATGAGTCCTCTATCTAACTCCTTAGATATTCATCAAAGCATCAACCTCTATGATTCAATCAATGAATCAACAACTGTATGATTATTAAGTTGGCCATGGTTCATAACCCTTATTGTACAGAGGGACGTTATAGTGCATTCATTCATTTAATCTCAGAAAGGGAGTGAAAAACAATCAATAACTTTTATTGATAAATCATTTGTTACAATAATATTTATTGTAGGAATGGTTCGCCTCGGGCTTACATGTCTAACACTCTCCTAGAGCTGCCAAGTGCGTTTTTGTCGGCTACTCTCGTACCTAGAAGGTGTGTCATTGCTTTGATCCGCTCAAGCGGAAATACATTGTCAGTGTTGACGTTACTTTCTTTGAATCTGTCACGTATTTTTCTCCTACAGGTGACAGACTAGCCCCATTCGACTCTGATGATGAGATCTACATACCTCCACCTCCCACTATCGTACGACCACCTCCCTCTACTCCTTCTCTACCACCACCCCCTCAACCACCACTACCACCACCGCTGACTACACCTACTCCTGCGTCTACACTTGCTCCTATGGATCCACCTCGTACTGTGACTCAGTTTTTGCTATATATTTTTACTCACATGTCTCGTTTGGTTCCCCCTGCTCACATGCCTTGCCCATCATCCAGCACGCTTCATGTATGTAATGAGCACTTTGTTTCTACTGACGACACTACTGAGTTGTTTGTGCAGCAGGATCCCATACAAGATGAACAGGTGCCCTTGGCAGATGATCTTAATGTACCGATTGCTCTGTGCAAGCATAAACGTAGGTGTGCTACTTATCCTCTTCCAACCCAGGTTTCCTTGAGCAGACTGCTAGAGGATTTCAAGAGGTTTACCTTGGCATTATCAGCCGTGGAGATGCCACAGACATATCAAGAGGGTCTTTAGGATAGTCGGTGGAGATTAGCCATGGAGAAGGAGATCGCTGCATTACAGTCACATGGTACATGGAGTCTTGTTTCTGCTCCAGTTGGTGCATCCTTTGTGGGATGCAAATGGGTGTTCACTGTAAATACCATGTAGATGGCATTGTGGATCGCTATAAGGTGAGACTTGTGGCACATGGGTTCACCCAGACATATGGGGTGGACTATCATGATGCTTTCTCTCCAGTTGCCAGACATTCTACACCACGAATTCTACTTTCTTTTGCTGTGGCACGATCCCTTTACCAGCTTGATGTGAAGAATGCCTTCCGTTATGGTGATCCACATGAGGAGGTCTACATGTAACAAGTACCTGGGTTTGCTACTGGGGGGAGGTGTCAGAGGGTTTGCAGGCTTCACAAGGCTATCTATAGCCTTAAGCAGAGCCCAAGAGAATGGTTCCAAAAGCTCTCCGACTTGATAAAGCAACAAGGGTTTGTGCGATCGACTGCCGATCACTCTTTGGTTGTTGTACATGACCCAAAGACGTACTATTGTCATTCTTGTTTACGTCGATGATATTATTTTTAGGGGATGACGAGCATGGTATTCAGAATGCCAAGGACTTCATGGATCGATATTTTGTGACCAATGACCTTGGTCATTTACGTTACTTCCTTGGATTGGGGTATGCCAGGAGCCAACGAGGTCTTGTAATGACTCAAAGAAAGTATGTTATAAACATTCTTTCAGAGACATGCATGGCAGATTGCAGACTTGTCACTACTCCTATTGATCCGAGCATGAAGCTATATGATGATGACACTGAGGACGTACATGGAGCTTGTTGGCAAGCTACTATATGTAAATATTTCTAGGCTCGACATATCCTTTGCCGTGATCAAAGTGAGTTTATGGAGCATCCCAGACAAGCACTTATGGAAGCAGTCCATATGATTTTGAGGTATATTAAGACTTCACTAGGTACGAGACTTCTTTTCAGTAGAGATACATCTTTTTCAGTTACAGTATGTGCAGATGCATATTAAGTTGGGTATCCAAAGGATAGGAAGTCTACTTGAGGCTTCACAGAGTTCATAGGGAATTCTCTGATTTCTTGGAAGAGAAGCTGAGTCAGAATACAGGGCCATGGCACATGCTAGCATGGAGATGATGTAGGTCAGATTTGTTCTTACTCTCATGACTATAGAGATGGTTCTTCTCATGCACCTCCAATGTGACAATCAGGCTGCTCTTTTCATTGCCAGCAACTCAGCTTTTCATCAGAGGACCAAACACATAGGGGGGGACTATCATTACACTCGTGACATGATACAGAAGAGTCTTGTTGCCACTACTCATGTCAGCTCTGGAGTGGAGATCATACTGAGAACATATGTTTTTATTAAGGCCCTAGCTAGAGGATCTTATCAGAGATGTTATTCCAATCTGAGCTTGATCGATATCTATGCTCCAGCTTGAGTATGAGTGTTGAGATATTACCTATTTTTCTTATTGTTTTCCGATTATTTATTTATTCTATCTTCATGTAATTTGCCCAATAGGTTCCTCTCCTATATAAGAGAACCCAAGGGTCTCTCATTAATGCAATCAATTCTTTTTCTTCTACAAATTCCGATAGACTTATTGAACGTTCCCATTGGCGTGCATCCATCAGGAATCGAACCTACGAATTTGCCAATTATGAGTTGGACGCTTTAACCTTTCAACCATGGATGCTTAATAGGGATCATCGTACACCGTGAATAACCAAATTCCAATTGAAATGAAATCTTAAGGATGAATCAATCCTCCTAACATGGACAACTCCATAGTGTAAACACAACAATAATTTAAACATTAAAAATGTGTTAACATAAGAAATAGTTCATATTTTTAAAGTACTGGAAGCGTATGGTGTCTGCACAGTTTTTTTACAGTGAACCGATTTCAGTAAAATAAAGACAAGACGTATCTGCGGAGGCACAGTGTTGATGTGTTTCAGATATTGCAGCATTTGGCCTTTTAAGATAAATAAATAAGAAGTTCTTGATGTACTATAAAGGCTAAACTTCTTTAAAAAAACTGTAAAGGCTAAAGTGCGTTTTTATTGCACATTAGTAGGATCAGCGTGGATGGATACTGTTTGTTCACATCTTAGTGCCTTTTTGTTCACCAAAGTGGAATCTGCTCTTCTGTGTTCCCAGGACACATGACTTGTTGCGCAGATGGATTTTATTCTGCATTATATAACTATTATTTTTTGAATAGAATATAACTATTATTTATGAGCATCACGCTGTAATTTATTTTTCTTGGTTTTTGTTGGTCCTGTAATGTGTTAATCTTGGACATCGAGGTGGTTCATAAATCTCACGTTCATGATGATTGTGCAGGTATTCAAATATAGCAAGCACTGCAGAGTTTGTGATAAATGTGTTGATGGTTTTGATCATCACTGCAGGGTATGATTTCATTTCTTACCATTTATTCTGGTTACATTTAAGTATGAAATTTGTAATGGAAAATCAATGTTTTAATACAGTGGCTTAATAACTGCATCGGCAAGAAAAACTACAAGCTTTTTTTCATTCTCATGACGTCCGCTCTTCTCTTGGTGAGCTCTCAACTGCATTCTCAGGACCTGACATGCAATAGACCTTATTGGCACTCTCTCTAGTCACTTAGTTCACCATAAATAAGTTCCAACTGGTACTATGCATAAATAGGTTCTTAGCCTATCTATAGGTGCACGAAGCATTATTTTCTGTGTCCTTTTCATTTGGTTTATTATTGACAGGTCTCCGTGGTTTGTTCACCATGGGCTTGGGCTTGCAGCTTATCCTACAGTGGTCATTGGGCGTCTTCATCTTGATTCGCTGTTTCCTTGAGCAGAAGCAATTTGGTGTGGATATAGCCTTAAAGCTGGGAAGCAGTTTCTCGTTCCTGCCGTTCATTGTGGTAGTGGTAAGTCTTTCTGACTTTTTTTCTCGTTTGAATGAAAAGATATATGCAATCCTTAAAATATAACAGATTTTTTCTATAACTCTCTTTTGGAAGGTATCTTGCACTTTCCTGGCCATGATTGCAACGGTACCACTTGCCCAACTACTCTTCTTCCATATTCTGCTGATAAAAAAGGTCAGACTGATGACTTCACCGATAACTATCTTGCGAATTTAGGTTGACAGCGTTTGTACTTCTGTACTATGTTTGACCTAGCTACTTCTTGTCCAAATGTATGCATGCATTTAAGAGGAGTGTTCTATATAGATGTGGTATTATTAGTTCTGAAAATATGTAGATATGCTACTATGGGATGTTATATATTTTAACTTCTGGATGAAAGGTAATTATTCAAGTTGGGCCAGTGTTCTCGAAAGTCTCATAAAGAACATTATATTCTGGCCTAGATGGCTTGAAGTCACTTCCTCTTGAGTCCATTTGAACCTACTTAGTTCGAAAATCTAATGCTAATGGAAGCATCTCTTTTGATCTGCTTGACATAAATGTTGTTTAACAGGGACTCAGTACATATGACTATATAATTGCCTTGAGGGAACATGAGCTGCAAGATGCTGGAAGGCAACAGAGTCCTCAAATGTCTCCTGTGAGTTCCTTTACAGGGTTGAGCAGTGCAAGCTCTTTCAACACTTTCCATCGAGGGTCTTGGTGTACTCCCCGACTACTTCAAGACCAGGTATGCGATATTTCATGTTATGGAGATTTTCATCTTGCAAATTGTGTTCGTTACAAAGTTAAAAGTTGTCAAAACTTTCTAGATTAAGGCACGAATCCTAAAAGCATTCTCTATCTTTCTTTTGATAAAGCTAAAGTCATCCTCGTTATTCTTCAGATTGTCTAGAATACGGATATTAGATATGGTTATGTATTCTTTTATAAAAATAATACTTCAAAATGTAGGCGGGAAAGAAATTACATGTTGTTTTCTTTTAGTTTTTCAAATTATTTTTGAAATTATGTGAAGGATGGGAAATATTGAACCTAAATAACCTTGCTTATTTTGAGAAATAGTGTTTGGTTTGTGTTGAGATATTTATCTCTTTAGATATTATCCTGTAATTTTTCTATTCTTTCGACTATTTATGTAATTCATCCCTAGAGCTTTTCTCCTATATGAGAGAGCTCTAGGGCTACGATGAATCCATCAATCTCTTATACATTTCTACATGGTATCAGAGCGATAGTCCTAGATCGGAGCATGTACCCAAAACCCTAGTCCCCATCAAAACCCTTCACATCAAGGAGCCGCCGCCGCACACTCTAGTGGAGCCCCACGCTTGCGCACCAACACCCCCATACGCCAGCGTGCCTTGCGCCCCGCACCTGCGCAATAACGCCCCCGTGCGCCTGTGTGCCTTACGCACCTCTGCGCACTCCTGCGCATCCCATCCTCCAGTGTGCGCGTTCCAACGCTTGTGCGCCTCCATCGCCTGTGTGCACTCCAGCGCGCTCCCGCACCTGTGCACACTCCTGCGCAGCCCCATCACGCATCAGAGCGCCTGCGCACCTGCACCACTGCGCCTGTACTTCGAATGCTTGTGAACACCACCGCAAATCCCTTATTGGGCCTTGGCCTGAATTTCTAGGGTGTGATTTGACATGTAAACACCCTAACCTTCCGAAGGAGCCTTCAGAGAATGGAAGTGGTTGTGATATGAGTCTACACTCATAACCATCTTCCTATATGTCAGTGTAGATGATCTGTGTTCAAGTTTGTAGCCCCAGTTTTGAGAGATTGTTGTCATCATGTCAGACAACAAGGCATATCTTCCATCTCTGGGTGCCTTCAAAGGTCTAGCACCCATTGTGAAGATGGATTGAACTAATTATGAACTGTGGGCCATGCAGTTCATGAGTCTAATGCAATGTAATGGTAAGAAGCATATCCTCACATAAGAGGAGCCTGCCGACAAGATTCGGGTTAACGCCTCATGGGAGGCGGATGACGTGTATGCACGAGTATGGTTGTCTAGAACTGTATCCATGGAGATATGCAATGACATTTTGAGTCAGCCCACAACAAAGGCTATGTGGAACATTCTCGCCGCTACATATTTTCCGACGAAGAATGAGTCAAAGATTCTGCAACTTCAGCATGATATCTACACGTCTAAGCAGAATGATCGTCCTCTCCATACCCTTTACACTTCTCTAAGGTGTATGTTTATAAAGCTACATGGTTATATTCCCTTGAGTGCTTCCCCAGAGCAACTCAAGGCATATAGGTATTCCGTGATGACGAGTCTTTCTAGCCGTATTGGATCTAGAGTATGATGCAGCTAGGGCACAAATTCTCACCGATGCCACTATACCTTCGATGGAGGAGACATTGCTGATTGAGCAGACTCCATATCTTCTGGTGGTTCGTCCGTGACACAGACTTCTTCAGCCATGACATCATCTCGTGGTAAGGGGAGTACTACACATTTCTATGGTCGAGGAGGCCATGGAAGAGGAGGGGGTAGTAGACCCCCTCGTCAGCCTTGCACTTTTTGCCACATGCCAGGTCATTCAGAGGAAACATGCTATTCCAAGCATGGGTTTCTTGTTTCAGCTCGTGTGGCAGAACATATCTAGCAGGGCAGCAGTTCTTCTGGCGCATCTGAACAGAGGTTTGACGAGTTAGTTGCCCGGCTCAAAGACTATGCCATCTCCAGGGTCATCTAACTCACAGTCGGGATCTTCAGAGGTAATAGCCTCATCCACTACATCCACATCAGGTGCATCATATGCTTCTACTAGCTGTTACAGGGCATACTTGTCAGAGTGGATCATGGATTCAGGAGCGTCCCATCATCTTTGTGGTGACAGAGGTCAATTTAGTACATATAGCACAACTCAATCAGGCAAATCTGTGATGATTGCTGATGATACTCACTCACCCATCACTGGTCAGGGGGAGGTGCAGTTAACCCCCAAAGTGCAGCTTCACAATGTTCTTTACACGCCTGAATTCTCTATGAATCTATTATTTGTTAGTCAAATCACCAAGGATTTGCATTGTTGTGCCATATTTGACCCCTCTGCTCTTGTGTTTCAGGATATTCTAATGGGCAGGGTGATTGGTTCTAGCCGTGAGCAAAGAGGCCTATACAGACCGATGCAATCTTCGTATGTTGCTGTCTCTTCTCTTCGCACTGGATCTGTCTCACCCTATACGTGACACCTTCGTTTTGGTCATCATCCTTTGCAAAAGCTGCGTCATGTTCTTCCTCAGATCTCTCCTCGCTTTACCTTCCAGTGTGAGGCCTGCCAGCTTGGGAAGCATCACAGGTTCACATTCCAGAGTCGTCAGTGTCAAAACAACCATGGTCTTTTTGAGTTGATTCATTTGGATATTTGGGGTCCCAGTCGTGTTCCTGATCTTCAGGGATACCATTTTTATCTTGTTGCTGTTGATGATTTTTTTAGATTGTCATGGGTCTTTTTACTTAAGAACAAGTTTGATACTGGTCCTATCATTCAGTCTTTCGTTAATGAAATAAGAAATGTCTTTTATGCAAATGTCAAGTATATACGTTCTAATAATGCACTTGAATTCTGTAGGTACACAACTTTCTCAATATCTTAGATTGTATGGCATTGTGCATCAGACATCGTGTGCTTATACGTCCCAACAGAATGTGGTGGCTGAGAGGAAACATTGCCATCTCTTGGATGTCATCGGAACTCTTCTGATTCAGAGTTGTGCTCCTTACTCATAGCGGGGAGATGTTCTCACTGCATGTTATATGGTGAATCGTATGCCTTCATCGATTATGGGAGAAAAGATTCCGTTCTCGATTGCGTTTCTTGAGAAGGATCCTTTTTCTCTCATACCACGTGTTTTTAGGTGTGTTTTTGTTCATCAGATGTCTCCAGGTCTTGACAAACTCTCTCCTAGAGCAGTCAAGTGTGTGTTCGTTGGGTACTCCAAGACTCAAAAGGGGTATCGTTGCTTTGACCCTGCTCAGCGAAGGTACTATGTTAGTGCTGATGTCACCTTCTTTGAATCCATCATGTATTTTTCTCCTACATGTGACAAGCTCATTTCCTCAGTGAGTGGAGAAGGGGTTTACATGCCACCACCTCCTATCTCAACACCTCCAACACCACCACCACCACCTCCACCTCCTCCACCTCCTGCAACGCCTCCTTTCTTTCCTCAAGTGTATCAGTGCCGCCCTCGTGCTCATGTGCCTCCACCAACATCCAACATTCCCAAAGTATGTCTTAAGCATTTGAGTTCTACTGATGGCACTGGTGATTTGAGTATGCAGGATGTTCTGGATGATCCCATTCCTGAGGATACAGTAGACCTGGATGTGCCTATTGCTCTATGGAGGAAGTGACGTGTGCCTGTACGATGCATCTTCTTTCCTCTCATGTCTCTCTGGCACGATTATCTGGGGATTTTCAAAGATGTGTTGCCTTATTTGCAGTACATATATCGAGATCCTATCAGGAAGCTTTATAGAGTGGCCCGTGGCATCTTGTTATAAAAGAGATGGCCGCTTTACAATCTTTTGGTACGTGGAGTGTCATCTCTGCTCCACTGGGTGCTTCCGTTGTTGGTAGTAAATGGGTGTTTACTATTAAACACTGCGCTTATGGTTCTGTGGACCGATACAAGGCTCGGTTGGTTGCTCGTGGATTCACTCAAACTTTTGGGGTGGACTATCAAGACACATTTTCTCCTGGTGCACGTCATTCTACATTACACATCCTTGTTGCCATTGCTGTGGTAAAAGACTGGTCCCTTTTCCAATTAGATATCAGGAACACATTTTTATATGGTGATTTGCACGAAGAAGTGTATATGCAGCAACCACCAGGGTTTACTGCTGCAGGGGAGTCTACTATGGTGTGCAAACTTCATAAGACCTTATATGGTCTTAAGAAGAGTCCGAGGGCTTGTTTCAGAAGCTCTCAGAGTTGATTGAACTACATAGTTTTGTCAGATCTACTGCGGATCATTCTCTGTTTGTTAAGAGGGCCTACAAGGGTATTGTTGCTATTTTAGTTTATGTTGATGATATTGTTGTCACAGGCAGTGATAACGAAGGTATTCAAGCAGCCAAGGAATTTTTTGGACATCAGTTCGTGACCAAGGATCTTAGTAAGTTGAGGTATTTTCTTGGTTTAGAATTTGCAAGAAATCAGCAGGGAATGGTAATGACGCAAAGGAAATATGTCATTAATCTCTTATCCGAGACGAGTATGACATGATGTAGACCTGTTACTACTCCGATGAATCCCAATGCATGATTATATGATGATGACTTTGCAGAGGTAGATAAGAGACAATATGGAGAGCTAGTAGGGAAGCTATTGCATGTCACTATTACCAGGTCTGATATATTGTTTGTTGTTAGCAGGGTTAGCCAATTTATGGAGCAACCTAGGCAGTCTCACATGGATGCAGTCAACATGATCTTGAGATATCTCAAGTCCTCTGCAGGACTTCTATTCAGGAGAGACACAACCCTGACATTGTCAGGATGTGCGGATGCAGACTATACTGGGTGTCCTAAGGATAGGAAGCTAATCTCATGCTTAATTGTGTTTGTAGGAAGCTCGTTGGTTTCGTGGAAAAGCAAGAAACAAACTGTTGTGGCCAGATCAAGCGCAGAATCAGAGTATAGGGCAATGGCCCAAGGGATCACAGAAATGATGTAGGTCAAGTCAGTTTTGACTGACCTAACTATGGAGGTGCCGCTTCCTATGCATTTACAATGTGATAATCAAGCTGCGCTATTTATAGCAAATAACCTAGCCTTTAATGAAATAACAAAGCACATTGAAGTTGACTACCACTATACCACCTCTCATATTGCTTCAGGCGACCAGGTTGCTGATATGTTCACCAAAGCTCTTGCAAAGGGACCGTTTCATCGTTGTTGTTCCAAGCTGAGCATGATAGATATTTATGCTCCAGCTTGAGGGGGAGTGTTGAGATATTTATATCTCTTTAAATATTATCTTGTAATTTTTCTATTCTTTCGGCTATTTATGTAATTTGTCTGTAGAGCTTTTCTCCTATATAAGAGAGCTTTAGGGCTACGATGAATCCATCAATCTCTTCTACATTTCCACAGTTTTATAAAGAAATCATGTATAGAGGCTTGGTTGGTTGGTTTGGTTTATAAAAATATCCTGCCCTCTGTGCTCATTGCTCCTTGAGTTCCGACTGAAGTATTAGCTGCAATGTTGTCACCTGAACTTTTTCCTGATCTTTTCTTCAGCTTGATGTCATTCGTCCAAGTAGTGGCAGCAGTAAAATGATGGCATCTGATGACAATAATGGGAAAAAGAGCACTGGGACTGTAAAAATTAATCCATGGACATTGGCACGATTGAATGCAGACGAGGTCTCGAGGGCTGCAGCACAAGCAAGAAAGAGGTCTAAAATCCTGCAACCGGTCATGAAAAAAGAAGTTCCAGGACAAGAGACAGATAGCAGTTTTGATAACAGCAGTGGCCGGATGACTTCAAGAAATGATACCCGAAAGCGGGGTAGCAAGAGGACTAGTAGACTACCTGCCGATCTTCCTCTTGAACCACTTGCACGGATTTCTGCTAGCGCCACAGAGAGTGCCGGCAGTGACATGGTTCCAATAACGTCTAGAAGTTTGGCTCCTCTTCAGCTTGAAGCTAGAAGTGCGTTCCTCAAGAGCCGAGCTATATCTTCTGCTGGAATTGCCACTTCTTCACCTGATAGTAGTCTTGATTCTCCAGATCTTCGTCCATTTCATGCATCTTGCTCTGGTCCTGAGGAGGCTCAAGGATTGGCCACGGTAACCTCTTCACTTGTCCCAAGTTCTGCCCAGAAAGGTATTGAACTCTCTCGATCAACTAGTGACGGGTATGAGGCATCTGGTGGTGAAGACAGCGACAGGGTTCCATCCAGAATTGTGCACCGATCATTGAATTGGAACAATCTTATTTTCAATTCTGGCCCAGGTGATGTGACAAATATACTGAGGGCAACATCATCGAGTGGTTTGCAAACAAATCAGACGGCAGCAGGATATTTTGATCTTACAGTTTAGCAGTGCCGAGTCCTGCATTTTTAACATCTTGGGAGGAGTGGCAATAAAAAGTATGTTCAGGTGCTACCGCAAATTTCAAAGGAAACGGTTGCAAAATCTAGAAAACCTGGTTTTGGTGGTTGGTGTGCTCATCTTCATGATTCTGCTTGTCATGGATCTGAAAGTGTATGCTCCTAAGTGGGAAGTGTGAGCGGACGAGTTCTTTGCCATGTCTTGATGTGAAGTCTAACCATAAGACAATGACTGGTAGCATGCTGCCTGTGTTTGTAATCCTTGCCAGATTTCGAATGGTTACTCTTTTGTTTTCTCTAATGCCCATTTCCAAACTTCTTTCTGAAGTCTTTTTACCATAGATATCAAATCAATTTGGGAAGTGCGCGTCTAAATTCATGTTGTATTTTTGCTCTTATTTCCAATGTCCTTGATGAGTATATGCTATGCATTATTGGTTATGGCATGCCCGTTTTTGAGATATCGTGGTTCTCTTTTATGACTTGAAATCCAGATAGCTTGCCATAGTAGTAGGAAGCTTTGAGAACGGAGAATGATAATGAGCTACCAACGAAGCTTAAAAACAGATAATCGTATGGTTCAAAATTTATACTATCAGCTTCCTCCGTGGGAAAAATTGCCTAGTAACCGTGTTTTTTAATCGATTATTTAGAGGTGCTACAAGTAATATGAAACCCGATTAAAGTAGAAAACCAGAAGCAGCAGCAGAATTCTATAAAATTTAAATCAGAATGTTCATATTGTGGAATACTAGTATGCAACATTGTTTCTCAAGCAATTTGAAAAATAAGTGGGAATTTCCTCTCTCAAAACA
The DNA here is from genome assembly GCA_037367405.1 of Ottelia alismoides. NCBI lineage: Eukaryota > Viridiplantae > Streptophyta > Magnoliopsida > Alismatales > Hydrocharitaceae > Ottelia > Ottelia alismoides. The sequence continues at coordinate 1,092,434 of JAZKJV010002251.1, read as the reverse complement.
TTCCTGAGACGAGGTGGTGCTTTATGGCTGCTGTGGTTGAGTAGAGATCTCGCGTTGGACTAAAGGGTGAACACGCCGATTATGAGGAGAGAGAAATTTGTCTCATCACATTTCACGTGTAAATTATCAGCACTTAGGGTATGTGGATTCTGTGTATTCCTGATCCTTATAGAGTAGCTTGTTGGCTTGACTATAGGTTTCTGATGTCCAGCTTGGCAAGTTCCTCAATTTGCAGCTCTTGAAAAACATGCATGTGGCTATGGTATCGAGAACAACAAATATCGAGTACAGATAGACGACGGTAAAGGCTTCCCCCACTGTTGAAGATAGCAATCTGCTTGCATCCCGGTACTCTTTCACTACTCGATACTGGAACAGTGCTTCGGTTGCAGCCATTCCTATGTTGGCAGAAAGAGCCAGGTATAAAGAAGTCGACGTCCTTCCTCTGATGAGCAGGAAGGCCTTGAGAATTTGCAGGTAGCCACCTTGGTTTTCGTACCCAGAGATGATGATGGCCAAGTTGCAAGCCACCGTCACTTGGGCAAGGAGGATTGAGTATGAGATGCCGCCTACAACGGAGAGGATCATGTTGGACATGGAGGAAGAGACTTCAAGGATGCTGACGACGTTGAAGGCGACGAACAGAAAGGAGAAGACCACTGCATTAATGGAGATGGTGGTGATGTAATTCCCAATATATGTCTGGATTAAGGGAACGTAAAGGTGCCTGAAGGACATGAATGACGGGGGGCTGTTTTCATGCCGATCTGATTGGAAAACAATCTGAATGATGGCTGCCTTTGCTAGGACAAGGAAAGTAAGCGTAAAAGGAACTGTAAATGCAAGGGAGAAGATGGTCTGGGAGAGTTTCAAGTTGAGGAGAGAGAAGAATCCTGCGGAGGCCGGAAATCCCGCTGCCTCGAAGAGTGATCTTATGCGAAATTGGACTGCACGAAGAGCAGTGGGGGACGAAGCGATGAATGCCTGAGAGAGAAGAACGGATGCAGACAAGGGAAAGACGAGGAGTGCGGAGATAGTTGCATAGGAATGATAGTTGCGGAGGAAGGCGTGGATTGTCTTCCGCAGGATCTTGGCCGCTTCTGCCATACAGAACCCACTGGTGGTTTCTTCTTCCTATCGATGATCGAGTATTGATGTGGCTGTGGGGGTGGCATATGAGAAGATGGGAGAATTATGTCATGGACAATCCGACGCCCTTAAATAGACCTCTCCGTCCTAAATCCCCTTCACGATTCTCAGGGACCCCATGCTCTCAAGATGAGGAATGGTATAGCCCACCTACTAATGGACATCAATCGAAATCGGTTATTTCCTATGGACCTCGTGATCTGTGAACCTCAACGTCTGCGTAAATACAGTGAAACCATGTAACTTTTATGACATCATCATCTGATATGGCCAATTTCCAGGTAAAATGATTCTAGTTTGATCATGCGATTGTTGTTTCGGTGCTTGAGGACAAGGGTTGGAATATTGCGGAAGGCATAGTTTTTCCGAGTGGAGACAGAAAAGGGCCAACCACCATGAGAAGGAAGGTTGCTGAGGAGCTTATCTACTAATTAGGACGTGATTGTCTGTCACGCCATTTTATATTATCAGTTAGGTAGTACATCAGATGGAATCTACTGTAATTGCTCTGTGTCTAGAAAATGGTAGGACAAAGATTATTTAGGCGATTTTAGCGTGGATTGGGAACCTACAGTTTGGTCAAGTTGTCATGGTCTATGAAAGGAAATCTTTTATCTTCGAGTGTCTTCCAGCCCTTGCATGGATCAAATGAACTCGGACCTGCCAACAGATACAGCCTTGTAGAGGCCTTCCTGACGAGGTTAGGATCCCGTCCTTACCAATTGGGTGTATTGGAATCTGGTATTTTTAATTATTGTATGAATATCACAAATCCCTCTGACTTTGACGGAACACCTGTTATATCGTTGTATAGATGGGCTCTCCATTTCAGTCTTTCCAGATGCATAACATGACACTTGATTTGGGTAAATCTATGGTTAACAACCAAGAGATATTTGCAAATGCATACAATTGATGTCAACTTCCATTACTATATGGATGGAATAGATTGGCAGTTCAGACGATGGCATAGACATGATAAAAACGGGAACAGAGTTTAGTGTTGTGTGTTGGAGATAAAATAATGGGGTTTGGTGCCAAAGTCGCCATGACAATGTCCTGGTTGGAAAGATGGGGATGAGGTGAGGTGAGGTGTCAGCAGCCACTGGCGTTTGGAGTCGCCTGCATATTATTCTCTCCTTTTTGGTGGATTGTCAACTGTCTGCATGGGCCCATTCCCTTTCTGGTTGGACTGTCCATATTAATAAAATACCATACGAATGCATGAAACTAACAGTTTGTAATATCGGAAACCAAATGGGCGCCTTTGGGAGCATTTAATGTAATAACACGATATCCCTCTTTGTGAGGGGTAAGACTCACAAGCCGCCACTCCCACAAGTCCTATTAGCAACTAAAGCTTAACAGTCTAAAACCCACCCATATGAAAGTACTTATGTAACTCCACGAGCTTCGGTTCCCGAGATTTTATCAAGGAAAATTGGTATTGACAATTTGTTAGGTTGGACTCGATTGAACCCATTGATAATCAACCAAAATATTTAAACCCATGTTATTAAGTAGTGATCCCACGCTCTCATAACTCACGATCACACTTTATGACTTTCTGATAAATATGTGATTTATCATCATATTATTTATCTATCATACCTCCAACTTAAGTAATTCAATAAAATATAAAGCTAATTAAATAACATTAACAATTATCCTTTTGTAAATAATCAAACCGTAATTAATGTATATAAATAGTTAATTAATGCCCCATTAGGGTCGATTTTTGTTCATCACAAAGATGTCCCAGGTGCTTGTTCTTCTTAGAGCCTCCGAGTCCCCACTGATGGGATGTAGACCCTTTTAAGCGCACCAACGGATGTTCCGGAGCTGCAACTCCATTTTGATTAACTTGGGAGCTTTTCAGGTGGTCGGAGATCGATGATCCAGTTGATGAAGCTCGCCTAAGCGGATCTTCCACCTTGTTCTTCAAGGTCATCGCTGAGCCATTGGATCTGTAATGAAGATTAGGTGCAGTAGTAGCCATTCGATCAAGGGCCATGGTACCATCAGATTGGGCGCTGAGATATAATCTTACCATCTCATTTTTCTAACCACCATTGACTGTCTAGCTGCTGCCACGTGGTTAAGTGATCACATCCCCACCATCTAGAATCGATTATTGAGGGGTACTTTGCAACATTTCCCCTCTGTCTTTTTTTAAATATTTACTCTATAATCTTTCGTTTGTAGTTGTAGAAGTTATGTAATATTTATATTAAGGATCACAAGCTTTCTTGTATTTGCGAATTAGTCCATTCCATGTCACCTCACGTACCTGTGTGTGAGGGGGTGAGTATTTTGCATGGATACCCTTCTGGGTTTGTGTATTTATTTTTAGTGTAGAAACTTTAAATATTAGTGCATTTATTTTTGGTAAATTTACATGCTTGATCCTGTTGTTCTGAATATTTACATTTATATCCCTACTAGTGCACATAGCGTATTTAATTGCGGAAAAAAATTTTATTTATATTATAAAGTATCTTGGAAAATTAAAAGTGGGATTAATATGATTTAATAGATATTTATTAGGGTTTTATCAGTTTTGACCCTCTGAGATATTGCAATATCAGTTATACCCATCCCTTTTTTGGAATATCAGTTATGCCTCCGACTTCTTGTTGTTTAATCACTTGTGCCCCTCCATTACTTAAACTATCAATGAGTTGAAATTAACCATATATATTTTCAAACTATGGTAAGGTTAAAAGGGGTATCATTGTAAAAAGTTCCATATGCTCTTCCTCACACCTTCTCCTACTCCTTCCTATCCTCGGACGATCCCTCCTCCAGTACCCCCTTGTAGACATGCTAGAGGCCAGACTCAACACAACAATGACAATAGTGATGGTAGTGACCAGAATTGTTGCGTTGCGATAGTGATGGTAGAGGAGGCGTGAGGGAGGTGCAACATGCAGATGAGGAGGGTGTGAAGGAGGAGCAAGGGGCGGATGGGGGGGCATGGGGGAGGAGTAGCAGGTGTAGGCGGAGGAGTGGGCATGGGTGGATGAGGAGAGGAGGATGCAGGGGAGGGTGAAACAGTAGCGAGGGAAGTGACTAGAGGTGGATGCAGAGTTGAGGAATCAAAGGGAAGTGGGGAGTGGTCGGCTGGGGGTGCTAGGGGGAGGTTGGGTTGGGTATAGAGGAGGAGGGGCTGGTGGTGAGGAGGTGGGTAAAGAGGTAGGGAAGTAAGGGGCGGCAAGGGAGGTCGAGTTGGAGATAGAGGAGGAGTGTCGGTGGTGGGGAAGCAGGGGGTGGTTGGGAAGGTCAGTATGGTGATGGAGGAGGGGGGATCGGATGTGGGGAAGCAGAAGGGAGAGAAGATGTAAAGTTAGCGATGGAGGAGGAGGGGCCGGAGGTGGGGAAGCAAGGGGTGGCTGGGGGAGGTTGGGATAGGGATAGAGGAGGAGGGACTGGAAGTCGAGAAGATGGGAGCGACAGGGGGAGGTCAGGCTGGTTATGGAGGAGGGAGGCCTAGAGGTGAGGAAGTATCGGGCAGAGGAGGGGCCAAAGGGAGGAGCAAGGAGTGGATGAGGAGGCTCCGAGGGACGAGCAACATGCGAAGGAGGAGATGGGGCATAATAGAGGAGCAGTGGGTGGAGGAGGGGGCACGGAGGAGGAGCAGTGGGTGGATGAGTCTGGGGAGGATCAACAGGCGGAGGCCTTGTTCGACGAGCTTGACAGGTGTAGGGGAGGAGGCTAGGGAGTCAGGGGAGGAGGGGAGCACCGGAGGAGGGGGAAGGAGGAGTAGGGGTAGAGTATGCTAGGGAAGGGGGATGATGGGGATGGGGACAAGGAGGAGGTGGAAAGATATTTTTAACCTTTTTTTTTATAATTTAATCCCCTTTGTGTCCCCAAAGTTAACGTCTATTTATGTTGGGGATGGATGGCAACTAACCCGAGGTGCGCATGTGATAAACCAACAATTTAGGGTCATAACTAATATTCCTAAAAAGGGAGGGGTATAACTGATGGTTGCAATATCTTAGAGCAGCACAACTGATAAAAACCCTATTTATTAAGCCCAATTTAAGTTCCTATATTTATTGTTTCGATTATTTTATGTATTTCGTTATTTAAAAATCCATAAAAAATCTCAAATGGCTTAAAATTACCAAAAAGATAAAAATTATAAAAACAAAAAAATTAATTTATGATTTTTTGGGTTTATTTGTTATATTTTAAAAATCCAAACATCTCTTTTTATTCCTTCTCTCTATAATGTATCTATACATATATATTTATTATATTATACTTTAACTTTAAACTAAAGTATTAAAAATTACAAAATTTAAAACTAAAAAAATATAACTTAAACCCACAATAATTTAAAAATTAAAATACAAAAATCCCTAAGATTTCTACTCATTTTTGTTGCTTTACCTCGTGTGCTCCTTTATGGTTTGACCCCTACTTCTTGTCATCTATACACATTCTTGTAGGGTATAATAAATTTTAGCTCACCTATATCTATTGCTTAATCATTGTTGCGGTTTAATTATTGAAATTATCATGGGTATTTTGTGTTGAGAGCCGATAAAGGAGACGCTACAACGATTACCAGATTTGACCTGTTGGACACCGCAAGCCCCCCAAGACTGGACATTAGACACCTCGATTTCTATGCATTTCTTCACTACAACAAGCTGCAAAAGCATCTGTGAAGACGTTAAGGGATTTAATTAGCATCGATTAATTTATATATTGTATATATTTGTAATAAATGCATTTTCAGTAGTTCTCGTTTAAGAACTCGTGATTGTACTCATGGACCTTGGACTTTGCATTATGTAGTTGTGTGAGTCTTTTTGAACTAAGGTGGGGCTTCACCTGAGTGCTCGATCTTGGGTTAGACACGTGGCTCTTCAGGCATTATTTGTCTCATATATTCATGTGCTTGATCGTAGGTAGGAAACACCAATAACATCAAACTCTTCACTTAGCCAAATTAAATGACTTCTAACCTGCTAATAGTAGCATGTTTAGGTGCGGTTTCAATCGACTTGCATGCATATAATATATAATTAAATTCAGTCTTGCATAACACATGAAGAGAGCTTGGAAGCGTTATAAGTATCTCTTTCTCGGACAATCCTCAAATCCTCATGTTATCATTGCATCAACTATATTCGATTCTCGATCTTGTTTTATAACTTAGAATTAAATGGAGTTGGGATTAGATGATAGACGATGATTTCTTGATTGCTTGCTCACATTAATTTCAATGACAACCTAAGCTAAAATTGGGAATGACAATGCAAGTCGATTAAATAAAATGGAGTGAAAATAATACTTGTCCTATGAGAGAGAAAACCTTGACATTTTACACATGATGGATTATGCTTGTTGAAGAAGTGAGGACACATTCCTTGGATAGGGCCCAAAACCCACATTAAACCTTACATAAATAGATTTTCTATCTTGGATGATCACCAATAAAAGAGAACAGATAATGATCGATATTTGTTGATCTTCATTGTGATTTGGGGAACCCAAGGGGTATTGCTTGATTGGTTGAAGAATAATTTGTGCATTATACCAAACCCTTCTGTAAACCCTAACTCTATTCTCCATCTTCATCTCTGTAGATTCATTCATATAAGAAGATTCATTTAACACTATCTTAGTGTCTCGGTTCATCATCCTTAGCTCCACATCCAAAGACTTAGGCTACTCTCCAGCCTAAGTATAAGGAGAACCAAGTCTCTCTGATTTCCATCTTGGGTCCCTACATCTATTCCACATATATCTACTTAGGCTCTTCTAAGCCTAGGTATAGGGGTGACCCAAGTCCTCATCCATTTATACTCATTTGCACCCACTTCTTGGTCATCTTCTTATGCTTATATTATTTTTAACCTAAGTATAGGGGGAGACCCGAGTCGATTCCTGTATATCACTTTGTATTCTAGCATGAGATATTGCTTCATATTACTTAGTGCTATGAGGACATAGCACAAGCTAGGCATATGGAGATATACTGTATATATTTCATATAATCTTTACCCATATCCCATATTTTCAAAATTTTCAAACTTTTTGAGGAAAGGGTAAAGTACTTTTGAACTGATTTGGGTAAAAATATTTGTAGATTGATTTGAAAAATTATAAAACTACATGACATTTTTTGAAAAATGTTTTGCAATGTTTTGAAAATGGATATTTTACTAATTTTGAAAATCATTTGCTAAATGTTATTAAAATCTATATTTATGTGACATGGTTTGTAAATTTTTTCTAATAAAATATTTTTAAAATGATGGTGAAAATGAGACTAACTTCTATTTGTAAATAAATATAAATTTATTAATAAAATATTAAAAATTTAAAAATTTAAAATACACAAAAATACTCACCAAATGAGTTGGATATATCCCTATCACATTCACACCACTCAAGACTTGATGAATAAAGGAACTTCGATTTATGAGGTCTTAGGATTCCTATTTAACCAACCTTAGTCATTAGGGTTTGAAACTTAATTATTCACACTTCCCTTGTTTGAAAGATATGGGTGTTATATTGCACACTTCATCTCTACCTTAAGAATATGATCGCCACCTCACATGCATGATTATTGTTATGATGAGATGAATTGAGGTTTCATTTAAAGAAGTGAGATGAGGGATTTGAGTTTGGACCCGATTTTATGGTGCTCTAGGATGGGATAAAATTGATGAATGCTTCATGAAACACAAGAGTCAACAACTTTAGCTAGTATGAGAACATGGTTCTCATGCTATCTCTTGATATTCATCTAAGTGTCGGGGTATGATGAAATCTAATAAATTGTTGATCAGTGTGCACCAATTTGCTAAAATAAATGGATCTAGCCAAAATAAATGAGAAAGAAAAGCTCTTACACTTCAAATATAAATACAAAAAGCTTCCACCAAAGGTGAGTGCTCCTAACCGTTCAAAGTATCCACTTGGACCACCATTATAGGCTTTTAAGAGTCAGGCTAGTACTCAAATAGGGCTATGCATTATATAGTGATACAAGCCTGGGTGTTAAAGGTATATTATATACTAAAAAAATGACACATCCCTGCGCATCCCCATGAAAATAAATGCAGACGACTCAACGATCTCTTGACAGACAAACTGACCAAGAACCAAAAAATACATGTGTTGAGTTAATAATGCACTCAAGAGGATCTTTGTTCCATTGTGAGGGAGAGAAGGAAAGACATCAACCTATGCTCTAAATCAAAAGGCCTTCCATATTCACTTTTAAACTACCAACTAAAGAGACAATGAATTGGATGCAAGAAATAATTTATTCCCTAGTGTTGAGGATTGAGTTAGGAGAGTCTCTTGGACTGGAACTTTGAGTCACGCTTTGAGTCTTCTCTTATAATTGCAATCCACACTTAATATTATATCTTTATTATATATGTATTTAAAGAGAGTTATATATACATGTTATTTACATTCTCCTCGACCTCCCATGTTCTCCTAACCTCTTGAGATGACCTATCTCCCAACCAACTGCTCCTTGACGTTGACCGCACAACCCTCTTTCAGGCCTAATCCCTACAATTCCATTCCATCCACATCACGTGACTAGGAGTTGGTCGAAACCTCATCATCCACTACTTGTCCATCGCTATTCTCTTCTCTTCAAAAACTTTGTCTCCTTCCTCAACTCTGGCTATCAACAGTACATAGGGTCCCCTCCTTGGTGTCGTCTACCTCCGGTGATAATGAGGGAGGTTCTTGATGTTTGAAAATGGGGTACACTTTTGGTGTTGACCCATGGTTTTTCTGACCATGCTACGATGCTCCAAGCAGCCATTCAAGCAATGACCCAAGGCACCTGAGCTTAGCCTAAGCTATCCCCACCGTTGCGAGCCTTTTTAATCAGGTAAGCTTATTCTTTGAGCTTTTTTATTTTGTTTTCTCTAATTTAATTAGGTATGCACAATCATCCTCACCTTCTGTCAGTTACCTCGATATCTTTACCATATTACCCCGACCCACATGCATCCCTTAGTTCATCCTCTACCCTCTTCCGCATCCTCCTCCATCTCATGCTTTCTTCTCCTACATAGTTAGAGAAGAACCCAACTCATGTCATCATGTTCTCTTCCTCCCATTCATTTGTCCCCCAACTCGCACATATGTGTTCTGGTCTGCTCTCTAACATCTACAAGTAACATATGGTTCAATGGTTGGAACTTTGTTGTGTGCTCCGATCTAGAGGTTTTCCTTCGACGGTGCTTCATCGACTAGGCAGATCAGAGCCCCCCTTCTATTCTCCAACCACCCATGTTCTTCTCCTACAACAAGCAAAGGTGATGCGACCATCATCAATGAGTTAGGAGCTAGGATGAGATCCCATGGTCTCATCGGAGAACAACTGGATTCAACACATTGATGTGGAGGAGGAGCTGATTCCCATTGGATAACTTCGATCCAATGGTCAACCTTGGTTCCCAACTTCCGCTCTGCGCCACCAGCCTCAGTCGAGGCAGAGCAACAACAAAGCATGGAGGTGACCCCACGTGGACTTCGGACTTACACAAGTCTAACCCTCCGCTCGAGCCTTCACGGGCATGAGGGGCGCGTAAGGTGGGGGCACTTTGAAGCCGATGCTTTGCCTGCTTCTCCAAATTGCAAATAGGTCCAGTAGGAACACGATCCGTGTGGAATTCCTGGAGAAATTGCATGTGGGCCTAATCGATTCCTAATAATTACAAATTGGTCCCCGCACACATGAAAATGTACATAGAAGCCCCTCTAGATTTACATATTTCAAAAATGCCCCTCAGGGTCCTATTTGTAATATTTTCTTATGATGTTTTATTTTAGTTATGCCTCATTGACTCTTTATTGAATAACTTGAGAATATGAACTCCGTTTGCATTGATTTCAATTTCTTTTTGATGCTCTTTCATTATCTATCTCATGGCTTAGTCTAATTCCTCATTTAACACTTAGAACCCAATGATTAAATCGAAATGAGAAATTTGTTTACCTTATTCATGTAAGTGCCATAGTCTTAATTTGTTGCATCAAATGAGAATGAAATTCACGATACATTTATTTGCTCAATGACCTAATCATTTAGGGGCATGCTTTTGCATTATTATTTTGTTTTCATTACATAGCATTTTGTCGCACTTTTTTATATAACAAATTTGCATAAAATCCATAAAAATGCATTCTGTAGCATGCATCTTGTTTTGCATTGTATGTTGACCTAGATTGAATATTAATCAGTAAAATAGATATTAGATTTTGATTAATCAATAAGGTAGCTCGTGTCCATGTGTTCGATCCAAGACGTCCCAGGTTAAATTTTTTTTTATCAAACTATTCCCCTCCTCGCAAAGATTATTCGGGTTCAATTTCTAATAGATCACTAACTAAACATACTCTAATTCGATATTATTAATAATACCACTTAGCGGTTCATTTGATAAACCCATAATAGCCTTATGCTAATATCGTTGTGTTGTTGTAGTCGTGCAATTAGGGATTGATAAAAAATTTCTTAAATTATTAATGGATTAAATGCATAGGCGGTTGTATTTTTTTACTTGGGCAACTCCAAGGTCGATCACAGGGAGACAGTTGTCTACTTCGGTTAATTTTCTATTAAATTAGGTGCTAGGTTTTCAATGAGATTTTTCTAGTTTTTTATGCAATGAATTGAATAAAATCAAATGGAAAGACAATCCTAGGGTCAAATTAGCTGAAAATAAAAAATCTAAATTTATATAAAAATGAGCTCAAAATTCCTAAAGGCTATTTTTCCTAAGTTATTTATTCAATGATTGGTCCAAAAACATTTTTTATATTTTTAAGGCAAAAATGCATGCATGAAAAATGGATATTATTTTGGGTTTGTATGAAAACTTTCATGTAAATGGAATGCAAAAATTATAAAAATAGGAAGGAAGATTAAATATGATGAATTTGACCTACTATAATTTTTTTGGAATTTTTATATGCGAACTAAATTTTCTATGAATTAAATATGCAGATAATATGATTTTTAGTAAATTAACTTCAATAATTAGAAAACCTAAATATTTTCCAGAATGAAAAGTATCCTGTATGTATTTAATAAAGAGCAATACAAAAAAAATTTAAATCCTAAAACATTAAATTTAAAGATAATTAAAAATTATTACTCTAATCACTAAATAATTATTGTGGGTAATCTATATCTGTACATAATATGAAATTTGAGCACATGTCAAAGACTATTTCATCCTAGGAACAATGATTTTTTATGAATATTTAAAGCTAAGATTAATTTTATATGAATTTTAGAAGATCAAACGGGTAAAGTATGGAATTTCACACCAATGTTTTAAATAAATCGATCACTACTTACATAAATACAAGGGAATAACCCAGAGCTGTAGAATTAATTCGGTAACAACATGCACTTTTTGGATTAAAATATGATGTGAAATGAAGGTCCAAGTCATAGATCAAACACAAGGATCTGTTTGCAATTAAAAAACTAAATTCAAAACAAAGAATATAAATCATAAATGAGCTTCTTTCATTGCCTAGACACATAGGGGGTTTGATGCAAATTGTCTGCTCCGCATGCATGGCTCATGTGTGTCACTTGGTACTCGGTTGGAGGCTTGACCTCGATCTACATGTGGCATGTGAAGGAGGTCTGATCTGCTCCGAGGTTGACAGCTCTGAGGGAGGATCAAATGTGTGAACTATACCATCGGATAAAAGCATGGGCATTAATCCTATGGTTGCTATATCTCAGATTTGTTGTTGTTTAATGGAGCTCTACCTTCTTCTCCTCTTCTTCTTGACTTTAGGAACTTGGCTATGGCACTGGAAACTGATGCTTGCAAAGGTTCTCGAGGTGATAATCTAGAGGTGGCAATTACATGGCACATGATGCTCTGCCTCAATTTACAAAAGAGGGTAGTGGGCGTATGATCGTAGCAAAAATGGGTTCAAAGATGATGAAGGCAATGGTGATTTGATTTCCTCTCCCTCTAATCTATGTAGAGCCAAAGGAATGATGGATAGCAGATGCTTGGCTTAACAATCCTCAAAATGCAACGAAGGTGTTACACAGAAGAGATAGAGATGAGGTTTGTTGAATCAATGATATTCTAGATAATCTCCTCGTGTATACTATTGCAGAATGAGGTTTACTGAAGACTTAAAAATGAATGAAGAGACAAACCCTCAAGCTTAAAAGTGTAGCTACAATGTGATAGCCAACGAGGAATGTGGATGGGATAGAGGTCAAAGTTTGAGGCAGAGAATGATGGGGACCTGACAGAGCTCAGCCCTTTGCAAGGACTAAGAAGGTGATCAATGTTATGGTGATGACAAAGAGAATAGATGATGTCGGAAGTTGGATTGGGAGTTTTGGATGGAAATAACTGAAGAGGTTGCGTGTGAGTGAAAATGGAGATGATGGGGTGCGATTAAAGATCGATTTGGGTTGATCATAAGAGGAAAAAGGAGAACGAGGGGAAAGAGGAATTGATACATGAAAGTGAAGAGAGGATAAAGGAACAACAGAAAAGAAGAGGGGTTTTTACCGGAACTATGGTGAAGGGGTTTGCATGGGGATCACTTGCTACATTAAGCTCTGGGATTGTTGCTCGACGATTCCATCACACAAATCTATAGTAATTTTTGTAGGAAGCTATGGCAGGTGAACCTCCTAGATCTTGCCTAAAAAGAGGGAGGTTGTCGCTCAACCATGAATGCTTCAATTGACAACTTAAATCTTGATGGGAGCTCTCTCTCTCCCTTCTTCAGACGATGGCAGATGATTCTGATAAAGGGGCAGAGCAGGAGCTGTTGTTCGATGGCTCGATCATGGGTTCACGGAGGAGGCGAAGATGGTGGGGGTATGTGGAGGAGAGAGGTAGAATGTGGAGAGAAAGGTGGAAGGTGTATGCGATTAGAGGAAAGGAGTGAAGGTGGAACAAAGTTGGAAGGCACGTATTACGGCAAGAGAAGAATAGGAGAAAGATGAGTTCCTTACCATTGGATTGGATTCAGATCAGAGGGCTAGGAAGATGATACGTGGCAATGGAGAGATAAAAAAAGAGAAAAAGAAGAGGGCCATTGGATGAAGGGGCATCAATCCAATGGCTCTCAAATAAAGAGCTAAGATATTAGAGGGGGGATGTGGTGGCTCCAAGACTACCCATGTCTCCCCACAAAAATAAATAAAAAAATAATTCTAAATAAAATATAAAATGACCTCAATCATAAAGTGGTCTATATAAAAGTTGTTTGTCTCGATGGAATCTATAACTTTTGTAAAGGAACCAAAACCAAAAAAAGTAATATGTACAAAGTGTATTTTTGGTGGTCCTGTATGTACATAGAATACCCATATTTTTTAGATTTTGTATTTTTACGATTTTTAAATAAATAAAATTTCAAAATAAAATTAGATAAAATATAATAAAAATATTGACATTTTGATCTTTTTTATTTATTTTAATAAATATGAAAATAGAGAAAAAAGGAGTTATGCACACAATCTAAATATTGACTCAAACTGATTCATTTTCTTTTGTTTTTTACTTCATTTTCGATTTAGATTTTTGCACACTCTATTTTTGGTGGTTTTCTATGTACATAAAATACCCATATTTTTTAGATTTTGCATTTTTATGATTTTTAAATAAATAAAAATTTTAAAATAAAATTTGATAAAATATATTAAAAATATCGACATCTTAATCTATTTTTATTTATTTTAATAAATCTGGAAAATAGAGAAAAAAATAAAAGGGAGTTATGCACACAATTTATATATAGACTCAAGCTGATTCATTTTCTTTTGTTTTTACTTCATTTTCGGTTTAGATTTTTGCACCCTATATTAAACATAAATTAAAAAAGTAAATGAAAATTAAATGAATTAATAAGATAATTATATTTGTACATAAAATAATAAGATTAGAGTGGGATAAAATATACATCTTACAATGAGGTCCCAAAACTCAAGTTTCACATATGAACTTTGATTCTTTCGAATTTAGTTTTGTTTTGTAGATAGTTGAATTTACATAATTTAAAAGTGAGTAGGAGTTCATTTGAAACTGTATCTGACAGATATTTGGCTTTGCGATTTTTTATCTGAAAACTAGGATTTGGTTTTATTTGTCAATTATACAAGTTAGTATTTTCTAGTATTTTTCCCTTATCAATGTTAGTGATATGTATACAATGTATTTGATTTTGGATTTGGATCTAGTATAAAATAATTTAAAATAGTGGAAGTTGTATTAATATACAAGTGATTATTTACAAAAAAGTTGTGGCTTCTTATTTATGCAGTTATGAATGCTAATATATGAATATTATATACATGTGCATGAATGCTAATACTGCAATTAATTACTTAATAAAAAAGATATATTTTCAGCTTTTAGAGTGATGAATCATAGATTCATCAAACCTCCTATACTCAAACCTTGCTCGTCCCTGAGCAACTAAAATGAATTCATAAGTGAAATGAGATTGGATTCCATACCAAGGTCATGAACATAAGGTGAAAATGGAGCTCGACTCGACCTTTGGATTAATAATGTGGTAGAACTCCTTATGAGAATTAGGGTTTTACAAATAAAATTTTCTAAGTTATACAAGTCACCATACATGTAAGACTTAGAAGTCATCTTAGATCAACCCCTTCCCAAAGTATCCTACATGACCATTGAACAACTATCTCTTGTGTGTGAGGGGTGTTAGCTCTTCCCATCCAAGGTACTGAACTACCATACAATCTCCTCCAGTATTTCATCCTCGGGGAGTCAGGTATTTCCTTCTGAATTCAGGTTCGTGCTAGTTCACAATGAATATAGAGAGAGAAGTCCATAAGAAGGGGAAAAAACTGGAGTGTGACCAGTGTAGTCACATTTCATGTGGAGCTTGGCTATGTAGCTAAGTCTTCACCAAGATATGAAAGTTATATGAAGCTTGGACCATTGTGGTCAAATGATGTACTTTAGGAATTGGTTTCTTTTTAGTATGAATTGTGGTTGCTCTGCACATATCTTTTGTGCCATGATGGATATAATATTTTATTCCATCCATGTTTTTGGGTCTTAGAGAAATTTTGCTAGCAGTTCATTCCTCATTTGAAGCTTTGGTTCAACCCATTACTCTGGTCTTTAGATGTCCACACTACCAAATAAAAAAGATGTATAATCTCTCAACACCCAGTCTAAGTTGAGCTAAGTGCGTGGTGTAGAGTGCAGACTAGTTCCTTATCAAAGTGTGTACTCAGAAGGAGGAAATCAAGTTAGACACTAATAGTCAAAGTCTAGACATTGTCTTTTGATACTTGGAGAATAAGTCTATGACCCGAAGTTTCTAAAATCCTACTTAATGAAGTTCCTCTTAAAAATTAAGTGGATTAATATCAGATCAGTTCCACTCTCAACTTTTACTCACGACTTGATTTAGAACTCGATGACTTTACAATATGCATGATACGCTAATGAAATGCAAATGAATGAAATGCAATTTTTTGTACGAAGGAATGCATGATAATATTTTTTTTATTATTTTTGTTATACACCCAATTTTACACCAATTTACAACACATATATTATTTACAAGACTTCTACAACAATTTTACAAAAAAGAGTATTATTTGCACAAGATTATACAAATTTACACCATGTATACCATATACACATTATAGAATATTTACAAAACACACACACATTTTTTATTTTACAATAATTATACATAACTTACATGTATTTTACATATTAATTTTTTTTACCACTTTTCCCATCCCGTACTTATTGAATATTATATAACAAAGTACATAAAAGTACGAGTTATGGGTAAAGTATATATACGATATATACGAAACTCACCATACTTAGCTCGTGATATGTACTCAGAGCATGGAGATAAATAAGACATAACTCAGACTAAGCATATAGTGGTGCAAAGAATATGAGTATAGAAGTTGACCACCCGCTATACATAGGGTTGGAAGGCCTAAGTATAGAAGAAGACAAAAACGAGGCTGCCAAGGGAAAGAGAAGAGGAAGAAGTGGATGTGGAGAATACACAACATGCATCGACCCCCCTATACTTAGGCGCTGGTCAACCAAAGTATGGAAGTGCAAAAGTAGGGTCCGATCAGATCTTGAGAACGTACAAAGAAAAATGAAAAAGAAAAAAAGAGCAACTCATGCCAATTACCCCTATACTTAGGATCTAGTCATCCTAAGTATAGTCACAAAATGAAAACGATACAGAACTAGGGAGGGTGATGCAAATTATGAGAGAGGAAGGGAACAAAAAAAGAAGAAAAACTATATAATATGGAGTGAGAATATACAAGGATCAAGAAGGTTTGTGGTGAATCTTCTTGAGGGAACGGAGAGGGAAGATGAATCGAGGATATGTGTCGATGTCAGAAGTATCCTTCGAAGAGTAGCAATGTGGAAGATGGAAAGTTCAACGAGGATCGACACATGGCTGCTTACTTGAGTGGGGTTGAACAATAGTCTTACCACGTGCATTTACAATGATCACATCATCAGATCTAGATGAGGAATCCTCAGAAGATTCCATGTATATGGAGACCATTTTGATCAGTGATCTAGAACCTGAAGTAGACATAGGAAGATGAGAATGACATATCTTGAGGGGATCATGGGAACACCTCATCGAGTTAGGTCTCATTCTTTTCTCACAAGATGAAAGAAACAACTACTTTCTAGGAATGGAGTTGTATGGTAATGGTTGTATCTCTAAGTCTAAGTTCTGAAGGTGATCTGTAGAAGGATGCAGTTCGCTGTGGCAATGGAGGTACATGAATCAAATCATAGAAATGGTCAATATAATCGAAAAATATGGTGTCCGGCTTGGGGAGAGCTTCTATTTACAAGTCCTCTATAAAAGCTGTCACAATGGTGGTAACACAAACATCATGAAATGTGGGTGTTTGGGGAGTCTCTAAACCAATGGCCAGCTCGACAATCGATATCTCAGGTATAGTTGAGAGATATGACTCATCTGTCTCTCGATGGTGATGACTCTCAGCGGCTATGTGGGTCACCTTGGGATGCAATGTACCCTCAAAGGTCACTTGTGATTAGTGTCTACCCAATACAGGGAAATCGATCTCCCGAGTCTCGCAATCTATATTGACTTAGCCAAGGCTAATAACAACTCCCCAAAAAATAATGGGAGATTGGGTGAACTTTCCTCGATGCTCAATATCAATGATAGTAAAGTCCACTATGAGCGAAGCACCTTGGAAAGTAATGATGACTAAAATAATCCATGTCAAATGTTTTAGGGATTGATAAGCTAAATGAACGACCACTCTCGATTTCCTAAGTGGCCTGAGTTTGAGCGTGTCAAACACGATGGTTGAGAGGATGTTCACAGATGAGTCATCATTACTTCTAGTATGAGTAAAGATGGAATCTTTCATTTCACATTCAACCCTAGGCAACCGCTTCACTCTATGGCTCTTGGCCTTTCTTCCCATCACCAAGGAGGGGGCCATAGACACTAGGCGCCTCTCAGTCTTGGTTCTCTTATTTCCTGACCTCTTAGGCATCAATTTACTCCTTTTGAATCTTTTGAGGTCGGAAAAGTGTTCTATGACCTTATAATAAATTCAAGATTTATCAGGTTATTTATTGATTATTATCTCTTTATCTTGAGATATTTCATCTAATTTATAGTTAATTAACCTTAATTAACAAATAACTCTCTATAAATAATTGATACTAATTATTATATATAAATAAATATATTATTATGGCTATATTTTATTTATTTCTTTTTTAGAAAAATCTAATAAAAATCAGTGTAATATTGTACATAGTTAATTTAACATTAAATAAATTAAAAATCCAAAAAAAGAAAATAAAATAAGTAATTTTAATACACTAAAATTACTTGCAAAATTTTTACTATGTATATTTGATGTATTTTCTCTTTGAGTTCTACGTGAAAATATAGATCTCATCGAGATCTACAAGTTTGATGTTGAACATTTTTTCTAATTTTACTCAATATTTTATTTTAATTTTTTATGATCTATTAAATTCTTTGAATTCTGATTGGGCCACGTGGCACCACCCACTTTAACCACGTGGCCCGCTCTTGTTTTGCCACATGCCTCCTTTTCAGCCTAGTAGATACTCTCTAATCGATTCGATCAGAACCATCCTCCCATACCTAAATCCCATACGTTGGATCAAATGATCCAACCGTAGTCGATTCTCCTTCAACCTCCAATCCTACCTCTCAAAGAAATGCAAGTGGCTAACTCTCCAACTTCCCCATTCTCTCTTCGTCCTCAAATCTCTTCTATCTTTAATTTCACCATCAATCGCTTCTCCTAACTACCCTGATTCTCGCCATCCACCTATCAACATCTAACCCTAACCTCTTATCCAAACGGTGGTGGTTGAAACCACCTTCTGGAACTAACCTCTACATCCTGAAAAGCCTTCTTCCATCATCCGTCATAGTATCCACCATCTTTGTGAGAAGCCCCTTATCCGTACTATTCCTATATGATAAAGAGTGAACCTGTATTGAGTGACAACAAGAGGATTTCTATAGCAAGATCCACAACATTTGAAGCTGTGGATGTAGACCTTTTTAGGCATTGCTTGAGCTTTCACATGAGTTACAATAGTCAAGTGGAGATTTAAAATCTTAGAAACTTCTTCCTAAACCAAGATTCATCCCTGAATTGATCATCTTCTGCCTACCATATCCTAGTAAGTTTTTTGCAATCTTTGTTTTACTCTTGTTTCTCTACTTTATTGATTAGTATCTATGAACTCGATTCATCATCTAAGACCTTCGTACCCTTCATATTTCTCCCCTAATTCATGCGTACATTCCAATGAACTCTCTCCACCTCCATCATTGTGGTCATGCTGATTTTTCTTTGTCTCACAAAGATCAAGAACCCAATTAGGGTTCAACTCCTATTACCATCAGAGCCCTCCATCACACTCCATTCCTTCACCTAAAGCATCGCAAAATTTGGTTCGTTTGATCTAACCCCTGCAGATGCTTGAGAGAATCATTGGTCGGAGAAGCCAAGCACCCTCTGACGTCGACTTTATTCTCTGACCTCACTTCATCGCTAGCGAGATCCATGGTCCCTCAACCCTCGATTCCTTTTCCAACATCTTTTCAAGAGTCTTAGGCATCTTCCTCGACCTTCAGCAACATCAGAAGAATGCGGAGGAGGAAGGAAAGCTTCGTTGGATCACCGTTAGTCCTCTGCCACATGCAGAGAAATTACTCGAGGAGAAGAAGCAAGTACCATTGGATGAGGCCTAATTAGGCGTAATCCAATGGTTCTAGGGTAGACACGTCATGCGCTTCATAGCAAGACTTCGTGGTCATATCCTTGGAGTAGTACGAACCAACACCAAAGCGTAGTGTCCCGCCACGTGTCCCGAGAGTCATTGGCCAATTGAGCCTAGCCATCACGTGCAGTGCACACGTGAGGAGTGTGTTAGCAATGTGAGCCCCGGGCGAACCATTTCTACAATAAATGTTATTGTAATGAATAAATTATCAATGAAAGTTATTGATTATTTTTTACTCCCTTTCTGAGATTAAATGAATGAATGCACTATAGGGTCGCTCTGTACAATAAGGGTTATGTACCATGGCTAACTTGATGATCATACAACTATTGATTCATTGGATGAATCATAGAGGCTGATGCTTGGATGAATATCTAAAGAGTTAGATAGAGGACTCATCAAGCATCGTCAAATGATTATTAAGTAATGATCTCCAGCCTGAGTAGGAGATGGAAATCCTATCTCATATGGCTGATATCTGACCGACCTCTTGATGCAGGTCCTCTGCATAGGAATAGTGACTCGGAGGTGTCAGGTTGGTTGAGTCAATGGGTTGACTTGACGAGATCGAGATAACCAAAGACCTACATTGAATACTGTCACAACATAGGCAATCATCCTTTGACCGGAGACAGATGTGCTGCTATATATCTGAGTGTGTACATTTGGCAGACCAATAGATTGATGACCTAACCAAGATCTATACACCGGCGAGCTGGTGTGCATGTAAGGACGTATGGGTAATACGATCTCTCAAAGGGATCATAAAGGTTCACTTGTGAACCGGGAGACATGACCTCACTCATGAGGTATTGGGACTAAACAAATTCCATGCATGGTCGTCATGCTTTGGAAGCATGACATGAATTTGAAGGTAAGATATATGCTTTGTGAAAGCATATGATCTATACCAAATCCCAATGACCAAGATTGAGAAACTTAAATGATCTAGCCCTGAAGATGACAGTGCAAAAGTGATCTTTATCTTCAGAATGATCATAAGTCTTCCAGTATGCAGGATGTACATGTATTGGGAATACTTGAGGGTGATTTGATCATATACGATTGTATAACCATGACGCTTCCATTCCGAGGGAGTGATGAAACAGGTTTGGATTTTAGTGACTCCTCTCATTAGAGAAGTGACCTAATCTTAGTCCATGAAGTGGACATTGATCTGAATGAGATTCAGATGCAATGAGAAGATTAGGTCTACGGTCTTGATTTGATCAAGCATTAGTGGGAGGTCCATGGGATCTGGATTTGAGATATGATCTCAACATCCAAGTCACTATACGTAGAACAATACAATCGCCCTGTCCTTATCTCCAAGTATCTGCGGAGAGATAGCATTATTCTTGAAGGGTTCAAGAATAATTCCATAAGATCTAAGCAATGAAGAAATCATGATTAAATATGATTTAATCATCTTGAAGTATGAAGAAATTATCTAATATAATTAAATGTGATTTAATTATTATGGATAAGAATAATGTGGATAGAAATATCCAATTATTCATAATATATTTTAAATATGATTTATAATGTATTAGAGAGAGCTAATTATAATTTATATGTGTTGATTAGTTACCATGTGTATTGGATACACATTATGTAATTAATTGACAATGTAAATTATATGTTGTTTTGGGTTGTGAATATGATTCACAATTTTTTCATGGCAAGATTGCAATATTCTCAAATATAATTGTGAATTATTTTTGAAGAATAAAACCCAACAAATTTGTTGCAAATAAATAAAGAGAGATTTCCATGGAAATATGCAATCTCATGAATTATCATGAGATTGCTCTCCCCATGGAAATAGTGGACGGCACCCTATTCCTAATAGGAATGGGTGGCCGTCCACATGGAAGGTGCATGGAGATGAAATCTCCATGTACATTATCTCCTTATTTATTGGGTTGATTTAGGAATAATTTATATTTGATTTTGTCAAATATATTTTAATCTAAATTTGTTGTTTTTGACGACAACAATCTTGGCCATTGGATTGACATAAATCAATCTCACCCATTGAGTTATATGTCCCATGGATTGAGATCCATGGATCCCAAAACCCTATAAATAGAGAGGCATAGCATGCTCTATCTTTCCATGAAATATTGGAGCTCTCTCTCTCTCTCTCTCTTTCTTCATACACGACAGCCCTCTCTCCCTCTAATATTGGTGGCCGTCCACCATACCCTAGAGAGCATCGTCGACGCTCTCGCCACCGCGCCGCCGCCTCGATGTTCTTCGGTTCTCTGTCTTCTTGGAGTGCTACACTCACGAAGGAGACGTTCGATCTCATGCGACGAGATCAGAAGCAACTACGCTTGGATCAACTTCTTGGATTGCGAGGACAACGCGGTTCATCCCCGTGCTCACAAGCGATCTCACCGACGATCGGACTTGAGACAGGAGGTCTCTTCTCTTAGAGACTCGATCAACCACGCTTCAAGAGGTATTGCATTATACTTGTTGTGGTTATAGATGAAACGATCTGAGAATCGTTCTCGGATCATGTGGTTTCATCGAAAGAAAATTTTTTTAAATTCCGCTGCACCGAACAACTAGTGCGACTAGTCGTTCTTCGTCGTATCCGATACGACGATCACGCTTCCGTGATGCGCTTGAGGATAATTTCATATCCATCAAGTGGTATCAGAGCCTTAGGTTGATGGTTTCGAATATGATTCGAAAACTGAGGACGACTTGGGTTCGTTTAGGTCGCGAAAGTTTTTATCGCATTGATTTCGCAGATATGTTTAGTAAATAATTTAGGACATGTTTAAATTGTTTAATCACGAATTATTTACTTGTATTTTGTTCCCCATTAAATAAGGAAACCATAGGATCTGAGTTTGCGTAAATCGGATTTTGTATGCTCTAGATATGGTTGTTTTAATGAACATGTATGCACTGTTGCGGGAATTGTAGATTTTAACATGATTAAAGAGTTAATTACTGTTATCATCTGCCTCGAAATGCGTGAAACATCACATGTATTTTGTCCTAAATCAAGTTAGCAATCTTTAAAAATTGAGTTTATCTAATTTGGATTTAAATTTATTGAGATATGTTAGTTTTAGTGAGTTGGGGTCACTACTAAAATTGCAGTCCTAAACTAGAACCAAGTGATTGTCAATTAGTGAAATTAATTGTTAATTTCGTGAAATAATCTTGAAAAATATTTGTGAAATATTGGAAGATGATTATTTACCTAATTGACTTGGCCTCAACCAATTAATTGATTGGATGTGATCTAAATCATAATTGGAAATCACAATCTTCAAACTTGATGCTTAAATAGGGATTGGGAATTTGTGTAGCAAATTTCCTTATAATAAAAAATGTTTTGATTATTACTATATGGTATAATTTCGGTTGAAAAATAGATGATCATCTCAAGTACAAATTGATATATCTGACATTATGCTTTCCCGAGGCGGATATGGTGACTAGTCGGAGAGCATTGGCGTAGCGGGTTGCAACATATGTGGTCCGTCCCACTCTCGTCGGTACTGGCCATGACAGCGGGTAGGGATTGTATAATGCCGGAGAAAATTAAGGTGTATTTTCTAATTATTAAAATTCGAACTAACACGTATTTTGAGATATTACCATATATATATTCAAGTAAAATAATCAAGTTTGTTGATTGAATTGGATTGATAACTAATTTAATATGATTAAATTGATTATGTCCAATTTAGACACTCTATTATGAATAGAGTTGTCACTTCCCTTGGAAGAATTAATTATATGAATACGATTCATAATAATTGATTAAAATTGAATATGATATGGAGGATCGCATAAGTGACATCCATGGTCTCCCGTCAAGGTGAAGGGTTCCGTCGCCAGGGGTTGCATGTGGGAGACGCCTGTCCGAAGTGACAGCTCCTGTATGCAAGCGCATCTGGATCGGGCTCGTCGCTGCTCGAAAGAGTAAGGACGTATGCGTAGTGACCCCAATATTGGGTCCTCATATTATTGGGGCGATATTGGATTGCGCATAACGAGTTGTATTCCTGTTGACAGTTGGTTCAATTAATGATGGGTCAACATCACCTTAGGAGTGGTGGGCCCGGGTATTAAAGACCGAATTGGGAAATGCAAGTTGGACTTGCAAGGCGGAATGTGTTTCCACTTCTCTTTATTGGAGTCATAGGTTCTCATATTATTGGGATATGACAAAGATAAGGAGGAGATCCCAGTTCTTGCTTGAGATATATTGGTAAGTATATCTCTTACTTTGAAAGTGATTAAGGGAATAAACTTTCAAGGTTGACAGAGCAAGAACAATTTGATTTAAAATGCCTTAATCAAATATTATAAATTTGAATATATATATTTTTATATTCTAATATAGTGCATTCTTAATTTCAGAAAATGAAGTCTTTGAACCCACTTAGTAGGCTT
This sequence comes from Ottelia alismoides, assembly GCA_037367405.1. NCBI lineage: Eukaryota > Viridiplantae > Streptophyta > Magnoliopsida > Alismatales > Hydrocharitaceae > Ottelia > Ottelia alismoides. Next base: position 1,068,495 of record JAZKJV010002251.1, on the reverse strand, counting down.
CTTGAGGTCAACCAATTGACCGACCCAAATTACTCAGATTGGATCCGTAAGTTGGAGCTTGTTCTCTTTGCTGAGTGCATAAGTTATGTGATCTCCGAGGACAAGCATGAGAACCCTAAATCCAAGGAAGAAAAAGCATTCAATGATAAGTATGATGAAGATCATGTCTTGGCTAGATGCTATATCCTAGGTTCTCTCTCCAATGTTCTGCAAAAGCAACATGTGGAGATGAGTACCTGTCAGGAGATAATGCAGAATCTTAAGGATATGTTTGGTGACATTAACCGCACCCAGCGGTAAAATGTTATGAAAGACCTCATTCGCTGCAGGATGAAGGAAGGGACTTCAGTCCGTGAACATGTACTCAAAATGTTTGGGTACTTGTCGGAGCTGGAAACCCTAGGGGCAATCATGGATACAGATATGCAAGCTGACTTCATTCTGTTGTCGTTGCCCAAATCTTTCAATAACTTTGTAGTGTCATTCCACATGAACAAGTTGTAATTGACAAGTGCTGCTCTCCTTGCTGCATTGAAGTCTGCAGAAGACGTAATGAAGAAGGATGGTCCCACTAGCAGTGTAATGGTTGCACAGGTCAGAAGGAAGGGCGGTCGGAAGCAAGGTTCTCGGAAGTGCCCGACCCAGAAGAGAAAGAAGAAGGGACAAAGTGTTGGCTCTTCTTCCAATGCATCCACTCTTATGGCGTTGAAGAAAACCGACGTCTGTCACCACTGCAAAAAGCCGAGGCACTGGAGGCGTAACTGCCCATAATCCCTGAAGTCCTCAGAAAAAGGTAAAGCCCCAGCAGGTATGAAATCTACTTTCATCATTGAAACTAGCTTTCTCGTCGAACGAGAAGGAAGTTGGGTTGTAGATTTTGGTGCTTCTGTTCATGTTTGCAATTTGTTGCATTTGTTTCAGGAAACTAAAAGTCTTGAGGAAGTGGTGATAGTCATCCAGATGGGATCTGATGCAAGTGTTGCAGCAGTCGCCGTCGGGACATGTCGACTATCATTATCTAGTGGTAGAGTCCTAGTACTTAAAGAGTGTCTTTATGTACCTGAAGTTAGAAGGAATTTGATATCTGTATCTAAGCTAGTTAGAAGTGGATATTCATTCTTGTTCTGTAATAAATTAGTCATAAATCATTATGATAAATATATCGCAGAGGGTATTTTAACTTCTGGAGGACTCTATGAATTGTGCATTAATGAGAATGTCATGAATGTTACAACCACTAATAAAAACCCTAAGAGATCCAGGGAGAATAAAAATCATTCAAATATGATTTGGCATCAAAGGCTTGGTCATTTGTCTGTTTATAGGATCAACAGATTGATAAAGGATGGACCTTTAGATTTCCTACAGATTCAATCTTTGCCTACCTGTGAACATTGTATTCAAGGTAAAATGACTAGGATGCCTTTCCGTAACAAGGTTACAAGATGCGAAGATATTATTGACCTAATACATACCGATGTATGTGGTCCCTTCAGTACCGCAACTCGAAATGGATACCGATATTATTTGACGTTTATTGATGACCATTCGCGATATGGGTTTGTCTTCCTATTACGTCATAAATCCAAAACCTTTGAAAAGTTCAAAGAGTTCAAGGCTTTGGTTGAGAACCAAACCGATAGGAAGATTATACAGATTCAATCTGATCGAGGTGGCGAGTACCTATCAGATGAATTCAAGGAATACCTTAAGGAGAATGGAATTGTTTCCAATCTCACTCCTCCTGGAACTCCCCAACTTAATGGTGTTGCTGAAAGACGCAACATGACCATCATGGACATGGTCCGTTCAATGATGAGTAAAGCACATTTACCTCTTAGTTTTTGGGGATATGCAGTAGAGACTACAATATATATCATGAATAAGATTCCTAGCAAATCTATACCTAAGACTCCTCATGAGCTCTGGTATGGAACCAAACCTAGTGTCAATCACTTGAGGGTTTGGGGTTGCTTGGTCCATGCGAAGAACGTGGATGCTAGTAAGCTAGAATCTCGCACTCGTGAGTGTTACTTCATTGGGTATGTTAAAGATGGTATTGGATACCAGCTTTATGACCCTTAGACCCAAAAGGTTTTTGTCTCTAGATATGTGAAGTTTCTGGAGGATGATTTCCTTAAAGGTCAAGATAAAAATGAAGTAGAGGAACTCATTAAATCCCAAGAGGATTCTGAGCTTCCCAGACCAGAAACTGAAGAAGTGAATAAAGATGAAACACCCATACCTCTTCGAAGAAGTTCTAGGGTGGTTGCACCACCTGAAAGGTATGGATTCCATGTGTCAGGTGAGACTGACATTGATCCTACTTCATTTGATGAAGCACTCGCAGATTAAGACATGGATAGATGGATGCTAGCAATGAAGTCAGAAATTGACTCCATGCATAAGAATGGTGTATGGACCCTAGAGGATCCACCTAAAGGGATAAAACCCATTGGGTGTAAATGGATCTTCAAGAGAAAGAGGGGACCTGATGGGAAAGTAGAGACTTTCAAGGCACGGCTCGTAGCCAAGGGCTACTCACAGATAGAAGGCATCGATTATGATGAGACATTCTCTCCTGTGGCAATGCTTAAATCCATCAGGACACTGCTAGCTATAGCTGCATATCTTGACTACGACATCTGGCAGATGGACATCAAGACGACTTTCCTCAATGGATACCTCAAGGAGGATATCTACATGGAGTAGCCCCAGGGCTTCATGACTGAGGATGGCAAAGTGTGCAAGCTGAAGAAATCCATCTATGGGCTCAAGCAAGCTTCTCGTAGCTGGAACATAAGATTTGACGAAACCATAAAGAGTTATGATTTTGTGCAGAATCCTGATGAACCCTGTGTGTACAAGAAGCTTAGTGAGAGCGCCATTGTATTCATCGTGCTTTACGTAGATGACATCCTTATCATTGGAAATGATACAGGGATGATGACCAGTGTAAAGATTTGGCTATCCCATACCTTTGAGATGAAAGATCTTGGAGAAGCCTCTTACATCTTAGGCCTGAAGCTGTTCAGAAACCGAGAAAAGAGGATTTTGGGATTGTCACAACATGGATACATTAAGAAGATTTTTGAACGATTCCGTATCGATAGTTCTAAGAAAGGATTCCTACCCTTAAGACATGGTATCCACCTGTCTAAAGGAATGGCTCCTCAAACTGTTGAGGAAAAGAAAGCCATGGCTGGATGTCCTTATGCATCAGCCGTAGGAAGCTTAATGTATGCCATGATGTGCACTAGGCCAGATATCTGCCATGCAGTGGGAGTGGTAAGTCGTTACCAATCCTGCTATGGAGAACAACACTGGAATGCAGTAAAAAACATATTCAAATATCTATGATGGACGCAAGATTACATCTTGGTCTATGGAGATGGTGATCTCCAAGTCTCGGGATATACAGATTTTGACTTCCAATGGGATGTTGATGATCGAAAGTTGACATCAGGGTTCGTGTTCTTGTTGAATGGTGGTGTTGTGAGCTGGAGAAGCAAGAAGCAGGACACTACCGCAGATTCGACAACAGAAGCCGAATACATTGCGGCATCGGATGCTGCAAAGGAGGCGGTGTGGTTACGCAAGTTTGTGCTGGAGCTTGGCGTAGTTTCCTCTGATACTCCCATCCCATTACTCTACGATAACACGGGAGCCATTACCCAGGCAAAGGAACCCAGATGGCATCAAAAGAGCAAGCACGTGGAAAGGAAATACCACATCATTCGGGAGATACAAAAGCGTGGTGACATCATCATCACCAAGGTGGCATCTGCCGACAACGTTGCTGATCCTCTTACCAAACCTCCGACATAGAAGGTTTTTGACCAGCATGTAATGAGTATGGGTTTAAAGATTGTACCTGAATTGTTCTGAGGGCTAGTTGGAGATTGTTAGCAATGTGAGCCCCGGGCGAACCATTTCTACAAAAATGTTATTGTAATGAATAAATTATCAATGAAAGTTATTGATTATTTTTCACTCCCTTTCTGAGATTAAATGAATGAATGCACTATAGGGTCCCTCTGTACAATAAGGGTTATGTACCACAGGCAACTTGATGACCATACAGCTGTTGATTCATTGGATGAATCATAGAGGATGATGCTTGGATGAATATCTAAAGAGTTAGATAGAGGACTCATCAAGCATCGTCAAATGATTATTAAGTGATGATCTCCAGCCTGAGTAGGAGATGGCAATACTATCTCATATGGCCGATATCTGACTGACCTCTTGATGCAGGTCCTCTGCATAAGAATAGTGATTCGGAGGTGTCAGGTTGGTTGAGTCAATGGGTTGACTTGACGAGATCGAGATAACCAAAGACGTACATTGAATACTGTCACAACATAGGCAAGCATCCTCTGACCGGAGACAGATGTGTTGCTATATGTCTGAGTGTGTACATTTGGCAGACCAATAGGTTGATGACCTAACCAAGGTCTATACACCGGCGAGCTGATGTGCATGTAAGGACGTATGAGTAATACGATCTCTCAAAGGGATCATACAGGTTCACTTGTGAATCGGGAGACATGAGCGCACTCATGAGGTATTGGGACTGAACAAATTCCATGCGTGGTCTCATGCTTTGGAAGCATGACATGAATTTGAAGGTAAGATATATGCTTTGTGAAAGCATATGATCTATACCAAATCCCAATGACCAAGATTGAGAAACTTAAATGATCTAACCCTGAAGATGACAGTGCAAAAGTGATCTTTATCTTCAGAATGATCATAAGTCTTCCAGTATGCAGGATGTACAGGTATTGGGAATACCTGAGGGTGATTTGATCATATACGATTGTATAACAATGACGCTTCCATTTCGAGGGAGTGATGAAACAAGCTTGGATTTTAGTGACTCCTCTCATTAGAGAAGTGACCTAATCTTAGTCCATGAACTGGACATTGATCTGAATGAGATTCAGATGCAATGAGAAGATTAGGTCTACGGTCTTGATTTGATCAAGCATCAGTGGGAGGTCCATGGGATCTGGATTTGAGATATGATCTCAACATCCAAGTCACTCTACGTGGAACAATACAATCGCCCTATCCTTATCTCCGAGTATCTGCAGAGAGATTGCATTATTCTTGAAGGGTTCAAGAATAATTCCATAAGATCTAAGTGACGAATCCGAAGATGCCGCTTTTAAGAAGTTGTTTTTATCGTGCGTTGTAGGCGGCAATCGGAAACGGTCAAGAAAATACCACAAATAAGTTATTCAATTTTTTATCTCGTGGTTTTATGTTTATTTTACTTGGGCAAGTCCCAAGGTCGATCACAAGGAGGCAAAGGAACAACCTAGAGTGATGTCTATCAAAGTTTGTGTTCGGTTTTCGAGGCGGTCTTTTTTTGGAATTTTTAATGCAAATAAGGGGTGTTAAATGCAAATTTAGTCTATTTTAGGGACTAAAATATAAATTACGCTCAAACTATGTTCGAAAAATACGAAATTTGACAACAATGTAAAATATGATGAAATGAGTGCACTGTAATTTTTTTGGAATTTTTGGATGCAATATGAATTTTTTATGGATTTTTAAATGCAAACAGAATGATTTTAATATTTAATTATAATAAATATTAAACCTACTTATTTTCAAGAAATAAAATTATCTAACATCTATCACTAGGTGAAAGATCTCAGAAAAATCCTAAACCTTCAAAATGTGGGGTTTAATACCTATTAAAAATTAAATACTAAAATATGCAAAATAATTTTTACAGAACAAAATATGAATGCAAATGCAAATCTTTCTGAGCACAATGTTAAGCACAATTAACTCTACAATGTGTGATTTTTCGGGGATTTTTAGAGCAGTGGTTAATCAAGTATGAATTTCAGAGCAAGAAATGGGCAAAATATGCAAGTTTTCACAAAACAATTATTTATTAATTAACCATCAATCACAAAGTTGCCCACATTATGTCAAAGTATAGAGAATCAATTAACAAACATCATGTTATTTTTGGATTAAGAAAATAATGTAAAGAAGAGGTCCAAAATAAGGGGGAAACACATGGGCATAAATGCAATAACTATAATTAAAATAAAAAGGCAGACGGGGACCTAAATGCAATTACCAGTAATCAGAGAGGCGATGTCGCAAAATTTCCAAGGGGCACGTGCTGCGCACGTGCCCTTGGCTGGCGGGGGTTGAAATGTGATTTGGGGACACTATGGGGAGTTTGTTGCAAATAACCCCGAGGTCACGTGCGAGGTACGTGACCCGGGGGCTGATGTCAGGTGACGTCCCCCCGCCCTCACGCGCGCTGCGCGTGGCGAGGGTCTCGGGCCTGTGGCGCCCGGCCGAGCGGTGGCTGATGTGATGCTGAAGGCGGAGCTCCGGGAGGCGGAGACTGGCAGAGCCGATCGTCCTCTGGCCGACACACGGCCAGGAGGACGGTGGTGCCGAGATGCTCGACGAAGAGGAGATGGTGGCCGATAAACGGCCGTGGGTCGGCGATGACGGTGGAGTCGCGAAGAATGTCGAGGCGGTTGTCGATGGTGTTGTCGGCGAAGCTCGAAGCACCAGGAGGCGTTGTATGGCACGACCGACACACGGCCGTGGTTGGATGAGTGCGGGGGAGGTTGTCGATGACGGTGGAGTGGGCCGGCGATGCGGTTGGAGGCGGCGGAGGGCTCCTGGCGGCGTGGCGGAGTAGAGGAGCGTGTCGAATACGATGATGTCGGAGGGGCGGAGCAGTTGAGGTCGTGGTTGTTTGTAACTGGGCTCGACGGAGATGAACTCGGAGCTGGGCACTAGCGGCGGAGGGTGCGCCATGATGCAGCAAGGTCGAGGACCTTGGATCTCGCCGGCGAAGGGAGAAGCACGGTGCTGTCACCACCGTCTCTCGGGCAGTTGAAGTATCGGCGGATGGGTTTCAAAGAATGGCGGCGGTGGTCTTTAAATACGAGAGAGGAAGAGGCCGGAGATGGAAGTTCGCGGGAGGAGAGATTTGATGGGGATCGAGATCGGGGATGATCGGGAACAAAGATCTGTTCGGAGGTGGCGGCGGTCTGCAATTTGCGGCTAGGAGGTCGGCGAAAATCATGGGTCGGCGGTGGTGTTTCCAAAGGGGGAAGAACCAATGGGGAAGACGAGCACAGCAGCCGTCCGATCGGCCGGGATCGGACGGCCGAGAAGAAGCCACGTGGCGCGTGGGGAGGCGAAACAAGAGGAACGCACGTGCGGAGCACGTGCATCCTTTTTAATTTTTTTTATTTTTTATTATTTTTTTAAATAAAATGTATATAAATAATGCAAAAAAGAGCTGACACGTGGCGGCACCAGGTGCTACCACGTGTCAGCTCCAGAAAACTCAGAAAATAAATATTTTGTAAAATCAAAAATAAATAGTAAATGACCTCAGATTGAAAAACTATCTTCACAAAAATTGCTCGTCTCGATGAGATCTACAACTTTCATGAAGACATCAAAACCAAAATCGATCATTTGCGCAAAGTGAATTTTTGGGGTATCCTATGTACATAGAACACCTTGATTTTGGGGTTTTGTATTTTTTATGTCATTTTTTAGATCAGATAAAAATCCGGAAAAACTATGGTAAATCAGAGCTAAATAAATACTTATTACTCTAATTTTTTGTATTTTTATTAATCAATAAAATATGTGCATAAAATATTGGGTCAAAAACCGCTAAAATATACAATATACAAAAGAGGCCCAAAACCCAACTTTCACATATGAGCTCCGATTCACTTGAACTAGGTCTTGTTTTGAAGGTAACTGATTGTACATTAGTTCAAAAGTGAGTAGGATTAAATCGGACACTGGATGGGGAAGATATGTGGCTTTTAGTATGAAAATCCTGAAACTAGGGTTTGGGTTTTTGGTCCACTTATTTGGGTTAGTTATTTTTTTTATTTTTCCATTATTCTTGTTAGTGATATGTACACAGTGGAGGTGGTTTTGTGTCATTCGGAGTTAGCATGAATGAGTTAAAAATCAGGGAAGTTAGGCTATTTACAGGTCATTTTGGCTTAGATTTTTGGCTTCTTATTTTGTGCAGATTTTTGTGCTAAAATGTAATTCTTATGAAATCATGCATGAAAGCTAATTATGCAGAATAGATGCTAAAATGCTGTTGATTTTAAGGGATTTGAGCTTAATAAATGAGATTTAGAGTGATGAATACGAGATTCATCATCCCCCTATACTTAAAGCATGCTCGTCCCTGAGCATCAAAAAAAAGAAATGCCATGAGGTGAAATGAGATTGGGTTCCATACCAAGACCATGAGCTGAAGATGAAAGTGAACCTAAACTCAACCTTTGGATTATTTGTGTGTCGGAACTTCTGTGAGACTTAGAATTTTAAAATCAACAGTCCTCAAGTTCTACAAATCATTGCTTAAAGTTTTGGCTCAGAAGTCATCTTAGAGCAATCCTCTTCCCAAAGCATACCCTATGAATATTGAATAACCGACTCTTGTGTGTGAAAGGTTTTAGCTCTTCCCACTCAGAATGTCGGACTACCGCGCCAACCTCCTCTCCAATAACTCGTCCTCGGGGAGTCAGGTATTTCCTTCTAAGGTCTGTCGCGCTGTGTTCACAATCGAATTGGGGGGAGAAGTTAGAAGAATGAGAAAAGAACTAGAGGGTGATTAGTGTAGTTCACCTCTCCTTGTGAAGCTGGCCAGTGTAACCGAGTCTCCACCAAGATCTGCAGGTTTCTTGAAGCTTGGACCTTTTTGGTCAGATTTTATTTGGTAGTTGCTTCTTTGTATTTGGAATTTTCGGTGGTTCTGCTTGGATCTTGCTTTGCCCCTACGGATATAGCATCTTTTGTTTCCGTACATTTTTTGGGGTCTTAGAAAAAATTGTGCCCAGCCGTCCATCCCTTTTCCGAAGCTTTATTTCAACCCGTACTCCGGTCTTTAGATTTCCATGCTACCAGAAAAGAAATTCACACAGTCTTCCAACATATGTTTGAGTTGAGCTAAGTGCATAGTGCGAGAGTACAAATTAATTCCTTATTCCAGAGTTGTACCCAGAATGAAGAGACCAGGTTAGACACTGAGAGTCAAACTCTGTGCATTGTCATGTGGAACTCAAAGAATTAAGTCACAGACCTGAAGACTCTAAAATCCTATTTCTCGGTGAAGTTCCTCTGAAAATTAGGTTGATTAAAGTTAAGTCCAAACCACTCTCGGTTTCGGCTCATAACTCGGTTCAGAACCCAAAGACTTTTCACATATGCAAATGCGATGCTTGATGGAATGCAGGTGGAATGCAGACATTTTTTTTGAATTCTTTTTTTATGCAAAGGATTTTTGTTGTTTGTTTGTTTTTTTATGCAAAAAATGAATAAGAAGCCATTTTCAAAAATTTTGGGTACAGTCAGTGTTAGTGGCAAAACATTTTTTTCTTTTTTTTTTTTCTGTTTTTTTGTTTGTTTTTTTAACAATACCCACCCCGTAAATACATATAGACTTATGCGCAAGTACGAGGTATGGCTAAAATATATACATAGTATATATACAGACCCCCCTATACTTAGCGAGTGCTGTGTCCTCAGAGCACAAGAAGCATAATGAAGACATAGCTCGGGCTAAGCGTAAGAGAGTAAAATTATACAATGGTTCGCCCCCTATACTTAGACTGTGAATAGTCTAAGTATAAAAGAAGAGCGCAAAAAGAAGCGGACGGGATATGTAAATGAGGAGAGTATAAACAGATGGGTGGCGGTTCCCCATATACTTAGGCTCTGGCAGCCTAAGTATAAAAGAAAGGTGGAGATGGAGTGATCGAGAGATCGGTATGTGATGAGGGAAATGGTATATACAAATGGCATCGGTCCCCCCCTATACTTAGGCCTTGGCCTAAGTAGAGGAAGAAGTTGTACAAGAAGACCGATGTGGTCGGGAGGGAGGGTGGGTAGCCGATGATTAAGGCGGTTTACGGCTGATCTTTTTGTGAGCCTGTGGTGGGAGATCGTAATGATGAGACGGAGATGAAGCATATGATTCCCCACCATTATCAGTGTCATCCTCAGAAAAATCATGATGGATGGTAGATGAAATATTTGAATCAGATGAAAGGTAGCCATCATCAGAGTTATCCTTAGAGGAATAGTATTTGAAAGTGGACATACTCCAGATATTCATGTCTTTTTGTTCCTTCAATTGTTTCCTCAAAATTCGTTCCTTTTTAAGATCAATCGATTTGTCCTCAGATGACTCTTCCGATGCTCCGGTCTCAGTCAGCTCATAAGATATAATTCCAGTGTACTTATGGAAGGTAGGAGCATCAGCTTTGGATGAGTAATAATTAGGAACGGGAGTTGTCCAACGAGAATCGAATCTTGGATCCTTGCGAAGATATGGCTTTAGAGCTCCCGAACAGACTTCACTCATGCAGACTACTTTTTCCGGACTTGATGAGGGATCATCAACTGATTCCTCTTCCGAAAGGTCAAATCTAACTCTCTTTTTCTTATTTCGTGAAGTTGTCGGTTCACTTGAGTATCCAGATGAGTAGCCATTGGAATTCTTCTCCTTGGTCGGTATTCGGGCTACATGTTCGTTCTTTATCTCCTTAATGTTGGTGCACTCTTGATTTGGGAGGATTTGGTCAAGATAATCAGAGTAGGTTGCCTCGGGGTGCGACCATGCATATGTCTCAGGATCGTAGTAGAAGGATTTGTCTATTTTGAGATCCGGGGGAATTGAAATACTGAGGAGATTCTCTAAACCAATGGTCTCAACAACAACCGCTATCTTAGGTGTCGTAGCGGGGTAGGGCTCTTCTACCTCTTTATGTTTGCGGTTGTTGGGGACTTTATGAGTTGCCTCAGAAAATCGTGTTTCCTCAAAGACGGTGTCAACTCGAAGTGCTTCCAATGCCGTGAAATTTATTTGCCGAGTCTCACAATCAATAATTGCCTTAGATAATGCTAAGAATGGTTTCCCAAGAATAATTGGAGACTGGCTGAACTCTCCTTGATGCTCAATATCAATGATCGTGAATTCCATTTTGAGCGGAGCACCTTGGAATATCATGATGACAGAAATGATTCCTCTCGGCCGCTCTATTGATCGGTCCGCCAATTGAACAACTCTCGTATTTTCCTGATTGGTCCGAGTTTGAGTTCGTGGAATACAGAGGTCGGGAGGATATTGATTGGTGAACCATCATCAATTCGGGCATGGGTGAAAATTGTTTTTTGATTTTGCAGTCAAATCTGGGCAACCGCTTCACTATGCGGCTCTTGGTTTTTCTCCTCAACACCAAGGAGGAGGCCATTGACAAGATATGTCTTTCGGTTTTTGTTCTAATCCGTCCCTACTTTTTGACAATTATTCTGTCTGTTAAAAATTTCTTAAGGTCGGGGAAGTGTTCAATGGCCTTTATAATGGGAAGTTCAAAAATCAAATGTTTTTCCAGTGCTTCCCGTAAAGTAGGATCCAAATTATTCAGGTCTTCTTCAGATTCAATTTTTATGAGATTTTCTGGATTTTCGATTTTTTGGTGTTTTCGAATATTCCCATATTTTTGGTATTTTCTGTGTGGTGTGGTGATGTGGTGTGTTCCATAGATGAGAAGGGGCTTTGATGATCAAGATAAGGGTCAGAGACATAATTATTTCTAGGGGAATAATAAGAAGAAGTGTTGATGTTAGAATCATCCCTAGGTCTTTGAATATCCTTAAAATTTTCATCATGGGATCCAATCCTCTCCTCATTCATTCTTATATCCGAGCCACCATAGAATGATATTACTCGGTCGGCAAATTTTTGAAATCTATCCTCCATCAATTCAAATCTTGTTTTTATCCTTGAAACATCATCATCACACTTCTGTTCATGATCAATCATGGGAGCACTCGGTTTTTGTTCAATGATTTCTTCTTCCATTTTCCTGTATGTGCGGAGAGGAGAGTTTCTTGGAATATCCAACATATGATCATTATTTTTAGAAAATATCTCCTCAATAATTATGGACGGAGGCTGCTTATATGATCCAGGCATGTGTATTTGATCTGAGTAGAGTTCAAACCTTTGATCATGATTAGTCAGATCTTGATATTGTGGAGTCAGCATACAGGGTTTATATGTGTCTAGGAGGTCAGTCCAGTCCTCTGTATGAGTATCATGTCTGACGAGGGGTCTGCTGTGGTCAATCCAACGCTCATGATTATTAAGCGTGTGTCTTTCCATCTGGGTTTGATTTCTCTGCCGGTCATGGGACTTAAAAGGGTTTTGATCCTGAAATGTTTCATTGGCGAGAAACTGAGAATAAGACGGTTCAGTCCAAGATGGTAGGTGGTCACGTGTGGTCGGATGACTTGAGTAAGGATTCAATGAGGGGGCCGAAGTCATCTGCGGGTGGAAGTTTCCCGCAAATGTTGGAGGATTACTGAAAGAAGAGGATGTAGTTGATTTGGGCCAAACCAAGACAGATTTGTTTTCATAGTGATGTTCGGTCATTTTTGAAGGAGTTGAGAGAAATGATGGGTTGGATCTGAAATTTGGAAAGATTTCCATGATGAGATTAAAATCAAAAGATGAGAGAGATGATTGTATAGGATAGAAATTTTATCAAATGTGCGGTTGTTGATCTTCAATATCGGTTCACGCACACCAATACAAACACAAATCAAACCTCGGGTTCACCAACTCACACAGTGAAGCCATAAGAGTTCAGCTATTATCTTTTCAATTTTAGTTGGTGATAAATCAATCTTGGCAAAGAATTAGCGAGCTGAAATTTCGGATTTGGGCTCTAGCCTTAAGTGTCGTCTCTCGCTTACTCAGAAAAATAAAAACATCCAAGGTCAGGGTTGCTCTCCCGCAGAAATTCTTGATTTTATGGGTTATTTTGAAATTGACTATATTTAGCAGTCCCAATTTTAATGAGGTGATCACTGAAAATAACAAATACACGTCTACCGTCCAGTCCCAATTTCCTTTAAAGTTATGTTATAAAACAGGAGGGAGAAATTCGGGAAAAGCCAATGCACGTGGAAAACAATGATGAATGCTCAGTTAGAAGACTTACAGTGAATCCTCGTAATCTCCATGTGGGATGCTAGACAGAATTTAAAAATTATTCTATATGATGTGCAAGCCGATGGAAAAACCGCACCTAAGCAAAAAGTTCTATTAGCGGGAAGAATTGATTTAAATTTGGCTAAGTTGAACGATCTATGTGCGTCTCAATTAAAGTGTAGTGTGTCTTAAGATCCTACGAGCACAAGCAAAAATATAAATGCTCTGAGAGCCGTATGTGCAGGTCTATCCTAATCGCCACTCAAGTCGGGCCCCACCCTCACCGGAGAGTGAAACAGGCCACGACACACCACAGAATAGAGCCAGAGGTCTTTCTACACACGCGAGAGTCCAAACGGACACCGCTGTAAAATTACAAAAATGTAAAAATTGCAGGAATTAAAAACCTAGACTCTACGCTCTCTCACGACTCGACTCGATCTTAAATTAATTGTGGTTTTATGCAAAAGTCGGTGAAGTTGCGTCGGTTATTGAAAAACCGCTCCACGTACAAGGTACCTTGCAAGAAAAATAAGAGAGAAAATGTAAGAGAGTGACTAAAAAATATATAAAAATAAATGATGAAAATAAATTGCAGGAAAAAAAAATTTACAATGAAAAATTCAGGGGTCAGACTACCCGAATACGCAAAACCGAATAAAAATTTTAGACAAAAAACTAAGCCGTTTGCCTCCCCGGCAACGGCGCCATCTGACGAATCCGAAGATGTCGCTTTTAAGAAGTTGTTTTTATCGTGCGTTGTAGGCGGCAATCGGAAATGATCAAGAAAATACCACAAATAAGTTATTCAATTTTTTATCTCGTGGTTTTATGTTTATTTTACTTGGGCAAGTCCCAAGGTCGATCACAAGGAGGTAAAGGAACAACCTAGAGTGATGTTTATCAAAGTTTGTGTTCGGTTTTCGAGGCGGTCTTTTTTTGGAATTTTTAATGCAAATAAGGGGTGTTAAATGCAAATTTAGCCTATTTTAGGGACTAAAATATAAGTTACGCTCAAACTATGTCCGAAAAATACGAAATTTGGCAACAATGTAAAATATGATGAAATGAGTGCACTGTAATGTTTTTGGAATTTTTGGATGCAATATGAATTTTTTATGGATTTTTAAATGCAAAAAGAATGATTTTCAATTGTTAATTATAATAAATATTAAACCTACTTATTTTCAAGAAATAAAATTATCTAATATCTATCACTAGGTGAAAGATCTCAGAAAAATCCTAAACCTTCAAAATGTGGGGTTTAATACCTATTACAAATTAAATACTAAAATATGCAAAATAATTTTTACAGAACAAAATATGAATGCAAATGCAAATCTTTTTGAGCACAATGTTAAGCACAATTAACTCTACAATGTGTGATTTTTCGGGGATTTTTAGAGCAGTGGTTAATCAACTATGAATTTCAGAGCAAGAAATGAGCAAAATATGCAAGTTTTCACAAAACAATTATTTATTAATTAACCATCAATCACAAAGTTGCCCACATTATGTCAAAGTATAGAGAATCAATTAACAAACATCATGTTATTTTTGGACTAAGAAAATAATGTAAAGAAGAGGTCCAAAATAAGGGGGGAAACACAGGGGCATAAATGCAATAACTATAATTAAAATAAAAAGGCAGATGGGGACCTAAATGCAATTACCAGTAATCAGAGAGGCGATGTTGCAAAATTTCCAAGGGGCACGTGCTGCGCACGTGCCCTTGGCTGGCGGGGGTTGAAATGTGATTTGGGGACACTGTGGGGAGTTTATTGCAAATAACCCCGAGGTCACGTACGGGGCACGTGACCCGGGGGCTGATGTCAGGTGACGTCCCCCCGCCCTCACACGTGCTGCGCGTGGCGGGGGTCTCGGGCCTGTGGCGCCCGACCGAGCGGTGGCTGATGTGATGCTGAAGGCGGAGCTCCGGGAGGCGGAGACTAGCAGAGCCGACCGTCCTCTGGCCGACACACGGCCAGGGGGACGGTGGTGCCGAGGTGCTCGACGAAGAGGAGATGGTGGCCGATAAACGACCGTGGGTCGGCGATGACGGTGGAGTCGCGAAGAATGTCGAGGCGGTTGTCGATGGCATTGTCGGCGAAGCTCGAAGCACCAGGAGGCATTGTATGGCACGACCGACACACGGCCGTGGTTGGATGAGTGTGGGGGAGGTTGTCGATGACGGTGGAGTGGGCCGGCGATGCGGTTGGAGGCGGCGGAGGGCTCCTCGCGGCGTGGCGGAGTAGACGAGCGTGTCGAAGACGATGAATGTCGGAGGGGCGGAGCAGTTGAGGTCGTGGTTGTTTGTAACTGGGCTCGACGGAGATGAACTCGGAGCTGGGCACTAGCGGCGGAGGGTGCGCCTTGATGCAGCAAGGTCGAGGACCTTGGATCTCGCCGACGAAGGGAGAAGCACGGTGCTGTCACCACCGTCTCTCGGGCAGTTGAAGTATCGGCGGACGGGTTTCAAAGAATGGCGGTGGTGGTCTTTAAATACGAGAGAGGAAGAGGCCGGAGATGGAAGTTCGCGGGAGGAGAGATTTGATGGGGATCGAGATCGGGGATGATCAAGAACAAAGATCTGTTCGGAGGTGGCGACGGTCTGCGATTTGCGGCGAGGAGGTCGGTGAAAATCATGGGGCGGCGGTGGTGTTTCCAAAGGGGTAGAACCGATGGGGAAGACGAGCACAGCAGCCGTCCGATCGGCCGGGATCGGACGGCCGAGAAGAAGCCACGTGGCGCGTGGGGAGGCGAAACAAGAGGAACGCATGCGCGGAGCACGTGCGTCCTTTTTATTTTTTTTATTTTTTATTATTTTTTAAATAAATTGTATATAAATAATGCGAAAAAGAGCTGACACGTGGCGGCACCAGGTGCGTCCACGTGTCAGCACCAGAAAACTCAAAAAATAAATATTTTGTAAAATCGAAAATAAATAGTAAATGATCTCGGATCGAAAAACTTTCTTCATGAAAATTGCTCGTCTCGATGAGATCTACAACTTTCATGAAGACATCAAAACCAAAATCGATCATTTGCACAAAGTGAATTTTTGGGGTATCCTATGTACATAGAACACATTGATTTTGGGGTTTTGTATTTTTTATGTCATTTTTTAGATCAGATAAAAATCCAGAAAAACTATGGTAAATCAGAGCTAAATAAATACTTATTACTCTAATTTTTTGTATTTTTATTAACCAATAAAATATGTGCATAAAATATTGGGTCAAAAACCGCTAAATATACAATATACAAAAGAGGCCCAAAACCCAACTTTCACATATGAGCTCCAATTCACTTGAACTAGGTCTTGTTTTGAAGGTAACTGATTGTACATTAGTTCAAAAGTGAGTAGGATTAAATCGGACACTGGATGGGGAAGATATGTGGCTTTTAGTACGAAAATCCTGAAACTAGGGTTTGGGTTTTTGGTCCACTTATTTGGGTTAGTTATTTTTTTGTATTTTTCCATTATTCTTGTTAGTGATATGTACACAGTGGAGGTAGTTTTGTGTCATTCGGAGTTAGCATGAATGAGTTAAAAATCAGGGAAGTTAGGCTATTTACAGGTCATTTTGGCTTAGATTTTTGGCTTCTTATTTTGTGCAGATTTTTGTGCTAAAATGCAATTCTTATGAAATCATGCATGAATGCTAATTATGCAGAATAGATGCTAAAATGCTGTTGATTTTAAGGGATTTGAGCTTAATAAATGAGATTTAGAGTGATGAATACGAGATTCATCACTAAGCAATGAAGAAATCATGATTAAATATGATTTAATCATCTTGAAGTATGAAGAAATTATCCAATATAATTAAATGTGATTTAATTATTATGAATAATAATAATGTGGATAGAAATATCCAATTATTCATAATATATTATAAATATGATTTATAATGTATTATAGAGAGCTAATTATAATTTATATGTGTTGATTAATTATCATGTGTATTGCATACACATTATGTAATTAATGGACAATGTAAATTATATGTTGTTTTGGGTTGTGAATATGATTCACAATTTTTCATGGCAAGATTGCAATATTATCAAATATAATTGTGAATTATTTTTGAAGAATAAAATCCAACAAATTTGTTGCAAATAAATAAGGAGAGATTTCCATGGAGATATGCAATCTCATGAATTATCATGAGATTGCTCTCCCTATGGAAATAGTGGGCGGCACCTTATTCCTAATAGGAATGGGTGGCCGTCCACATGGAAGGTGCATGGAGATGAAATCTCCATGTACATTCTCTCCTTATTTATTAGGTTGATTTAGGACTACTTTATATTTGATTTTGTCAAATATATTTTAATCTAAATTTGTTGTTTTTGACAACAACAATCTTGGCCATTGGATTGACATAAATCAATCTCACCCATTGATTTTATATGTCCCATGGATTGAGATCCATGGATCCCAAAACCCTATAAATAGAGAGGAATACCATGCTCTCTCTTTACATGAAATATTGGAGCTCTCTCTCTCTCTCTCTCTCTCTCTCTCTCTTTCTTCATACACGACAGCCCTCTCTCCCTCTAATATTGGTGGACGTCCACCATACCCTAGAGGAGAGCATCGTCGACGCTCTCGCCACCGCGCCGCCGCCTCGACGTTCTTCGGTTCTCCGTCTTCTTGGAGTGCTGCACTCACGAAGGAGACGTTCGATCTCATGCGATGAGATCAGGAGCAACTACGCTTGGATCAACTTCTTGGATTGAGAGGACAACGTAGTTCATCCCCGCACTCGCAAGCGGTCTCACCGACGATCGGACTTGAGACAGGAGGTCTCTTCTCTTAGAGACTCGATCAACCACGCTTCAAGAGGTATTGCATTATACTTGTTGTGGTTATAGATGAAACGATCTGAGAATCGTTCTCGGATCATGTGGTTTCATGGAAAGAAAATTTTTTTAAATTCCGCGGCACCGAACAACTAGTGCGACTAGTCGTTCTTCGTCGTATCCGATACGACGATCACGCTTCCGTGATGCACTTAAGGATAATTCCGTATCCATCAGAGTGAACATTTGTACCCATACCCTGTTGAGTTTCCTGAATTACAAACAAGTCCTCGCCAAGGTTATTTGCATTTTTTCCCAAGTGATCTTGACTATTTACAATTTAGTCCATGTCAAGACCTGTAATTAAATAAAGTTGTTTTTATTGTAATTGTGCCACTATGTTGTTTCTTGAATAAGTCATGTACCATTTATCCAAATTTAATGAAATCAATGTCATTAAATAATTTTTTTGCTCTTTAAATCCATGTAATTTATTTACTAATTTGATATATGATAATCACATCAAAATTTTGAGTAAAATTTATATATTCTACTTTTATTTTGAGCTAATAATTGCTTTCATTGAGGAGTATTGATTTGCTTAATTTGTTGATTTGCTACATAATGCATTAAGACTAATTATGACTATAATGAAATCATTTACTCATTAATTCATGATTGGTAAACTTATTAGGGTTCTTGCTTAGCATTCTTTATCAAGTGATTAAAATTCCACTCATTATTTAAGTTGTATATTTGGGTGAATTTTATGCACCGATTTCTTAAATAATTATACAAGTTATTTTATAAACATCCAGGAGCATGATTGTGTGTCGTTCTTTGTCAATATTGTAGAATTGCATTATCATTTTGTTCTTATAATATAAATCTTTTCATAAGAACCTTTTAAAAGCATCATGCATTGCATTGTGTTTTGTTGATTGACCTGGATCACTACTTGCTAAACTAATATTTAATTCCTAGATTAAATTAATTATTGCTCGTGTCCCTGTATTCGACCATGGACTTGCATAGTATAAATTAAAGTCGAATCCTCATCGTAGAGATCATTTGATTTAGTTTTGACTGAGTGTCGATTGACCATATTACATTGGATATACATTATTATTTCCAATTAGCATTTCATTAGATGGCATCGTTGTTTGGGACACGACATTTTAGTTGATTTATTTTAGGTTTAGATATTTATTTTTAGTGATTTTTAGTATATTTAAGGTTAAGTTGTAGTGTTGTTTTCATTGATTGTTTTGTTTTGTGTATTCATGTATTTAATTAGCTATTTATTTCTCTTAAGAATTATCTAAACATCTTATTGTTTTATGGTATGGCCTACGAAGTCGACAGAGATCGAAGGAAAACAGAGGTGAGGAGCTTAGAGCTCTTGTTGAAGAGTCCACATCGCAAGTTTTAGCTTAATTAAGTAGTGGTTTTTGTTGTAATTTTTTTGTATTATTATTTTTAATAAATAGGTAAATTTCCCTATTTAAGACCGTTTTCATTTGAGATCTCGTGTTTGTAAAAAAAGGCCTATATTATTCTTTTATTTGTGTGGTTGTATTGACAATGATTCTCGACTTAAGTGATGTGATTTAGGAATATGCACTTCGATTCAATTAGTCAAACTTAGGTCATAATTACTTGAGTCCTATTTGTAATTTAGTCCACATAACTTTTGATCTCTTAAGATTTATTGTCTTAAAATATTCACTAATTGACACACTTAAACTATGTTCTACTTAGTCAAATTTAACTAGAATTCCTCACCGCTAATAGAAATTTTATTTAGAAGAAGATTTTAGACTTGCATCACATAGTTAGATTTTAAATTCAGACTAGCATCCACTTGGACAGTGTTGGGAAGCGCTATGAGTATTTCTGAACGACTGCATACATAATTGATTTTCTCCTACATTCCATTTGCCGTCTTCTTCATCTTGTTTTATAAACTCAAGGATAAAGGAAAAGCGACTGAATGTTAGGCGTGTTTTATATGGTAACATTAATTAAGCAATAACCTAACTTTTAAAATCATGACTGAATTATGGAAGTTCATTTAAATGAACTTGGAATAAAATCAATCTTGTATTACATGCAATAATAGTTAGCCATGTGACCCGAGGAGAACCATTTCTACAATAAATTTTATAGTAATGTTTGATATATCAATAAAAGTTATTGGTTTATTTCACTCCTTGTCTAAGATTAAATGAATGAATTCACTATAAGGTCCCTTAGTACAATTAGAATTGTGTACCATGACCATTTTAACGATCATACAACTGTTGATTCAATTATTGAATCATAGAGGCTGGTATTTGGATGAATATCTAAAGAGTTAGATTGAGGACTCATCAAGCACCATTAAATGATTATTAAGAGATGATTTCCAACCTGAGTAAGAGATGACATTCCTTTCTCTTTATGGCTAATATCCGAATGACCTATTAATGCTGGTCCTCTACATAGGAATAAAGATTTGGAGGTATTAGATATGTTAGGTTAAAGAGTTGACTTAGCGAGATCGAGAAAACCAAGACCTATGTCGTATGCTGTGATAATATATGCATGCATCCTCTGACCAGAGCCAAAAGTATTGCTATATGTCTTAATGTACATTTTGCTGACCGATAGGTTGATGGTTGAGACCATGGAATTTCAAGGGTCGTATGGTTTCACAAGACGAAACCGCAATCGGTGCATTGACCATTTAAGAAGAGATCATGATTAATCAACAATCAGCCCACACAAGAATAATAGTAGTGAACGGCAAAAATGTGAGCTAAAATTTATTACTCTCTACAATATAAAATGTATAGAAAGAAAACATGTAGAGATCGAACCACAAAGAACAAAACAAGAAGCCTACTGATAACTCAGATTTTGGGAGCGATAAAGTGTCGGTGTGGGTTGTATGAATCGCTTAGGATAAAAATTCGAGTTGATCAAACAAAATTCAACGAAAAGGAGTGAGGAAGAGAAAATGAGATAAGCGGCTTCTCTCTCTCTCTCTCCTATTTCATCTATATTATATTATTTATCCATGTAAGTGTGCCTGGGTCGAACTCAAGGAGGCAGAATATCAAATCATCGATGTTTGATGCAAGAAATCAATCTCAACAACTTCACTACATTCTTGGTTTTTACAACTTTTACAAGAAAAGACTCAAAACTGAATCGACCTTATGTAAATTAAATTGAAGAAACGAAGTGATGAAAAGCTGCGACAAATACCTACAAATAAAGCTGGGGTAGTTGTGTGACTACCCTAAAATTTTGGGAAGAAAATACAACAAAATAAGGGTCCAAACTACCCCTACAAACCATGGGTATAAATGTAAGAAAATTATTTATAGTTTGTTACAAAATAGTCCCTGAAAGGGAAGGATCTACAAAGAAAAGAACTTTTATTGCATTTAGGTCCCTACACGAGAACCTAAATACAATTTCCGGAAAAAGGCTTGAGCGGCTTGAACTACCTGGAAATCAGTGGATTTATGACGCAAAATTTCCACCACTTCGTCTTCGATGGTGGAGATTAGATTCTGAAATTCGATCTGAAGCATCCGTTGAGGACACATGTTGCACATCTGTGCTTCGCGTTTTATTGAGGCACTCTTCCTGTTCTTAAGCATCTAGCGATGAGTGCTTCTTCCCCTATTTATCCCCGACGATCAACGATGAGCTTGGGCCTCCGTCATGGCCATGAGGGAGATACCTTCTCCCTCTGAGCTCTCCTGTGGTGGAACTCCTCTGTAGGTGGACGAAGGTAGCGGTTGTGCGTTGATGAAGATGGTTGTTCGACAAGTCTGGAAGCTGGTGAGACTTCTATTGATCCGACTCTTCTTCGGTCTCGTAAAACTCCAGATGATTGAAGTGAAGATCTAGATTGAAGATGGACCTGCAAGTAAAGATATTTCTACTCGATTCTTGATGGAATCGATAAAAATTATGAATATTTTTGTAGATCTAAGTTTCTTTTCCAAAATATATATGTAGCAGTGAAAATGTAACAAATGAATAGTGATTTGGAGTGGATTGAATCGAGTTTGAAAGGGATTAGGGAATGGCGTCTAACAAGGATGATTAAGGTCCCTAATCACGTACCTAACTACCCTAAACACGGCAGGCTGATTGAGAATTAAAATTTCAGAAGGATGAATGAACTCACATGGGAATGAGGTTGTATGAACCTCGATGGTTGCTCGACGAGCTTCATCACCGGAGCTCGATGCGGTGGTGCGACACGATGCAATGCGGTAGATTTCATTGGAACCTTCCTCCGTCAATCGGACATCCACGTAGGACTACACTATGGCCTTGTCATGATCGGAGCGAGGCAAAATGAGGTGGGGAAGTAGGGTCGATGGCCAGGGGGTCTGGTAACTTTGAGCTCAGGAGAAGTTAATTATTAATGACAGATTTGGAGAGGGTTTTATATATGATTTGAAGGAGCTTTGTTGAAGATCTAAGGCCGACGTGGAAGAGGTTTGTTAGGGATAAAAGATCGAAGGAATAGATCGAAGTTAGGAACATCGAGGTGGTATGTAGAAATGGAAGAAGTTGGGTGGTCGAAATAGAAAGCCGACCATCCTTCTTGAAGAAGAAGGCCCCAGGATGCTGGCATGTGTCAACACCTGGTTGGCAAGGTTAAATTCAATACCTTATTAAATATGAATTAAATAGTAAATAACCTTATTTTAGATAGATATACAAACTAAAAATGTATATGATACATTATCTAAATTATATGTAATTATTTTTAATAAACAATAATTATTTTGTAAATTATAAATATCATATAAATAAGTATAGATAATACTTGTTAAAGAGGTTTCAGATTTTTAATTTAATAAATTAATCAATAGTACATTAATTTTACATTTTCTCAATTATTAGATTAATAAATACAGTTTGTATGATTTTTATAGCTTTTAATAAATTAATTTAAGTATTTTAATAAATGCAAGTATACGTTAAACAATCTATTTGCCTCCCCGCGCCCGTGGAAGCTCCCTCATGCGCCTCACCAGTGGAGTGGTTGATGCGCTTGCCCCGCAATTCATGTTCTAGATATAATAAGACCGACCGTCAAGTGATTGATTCCTTATTGATCGAGTCCCTTCTGGGATAGCTTGACCTATGAAGTAGGGTTTTTGATTTATTTAAAATAATAAATAAACTCCAAAAAGTGTGAAATAAATTAGGGTTAAAATACAAGATCAAGATATTAATGATAAAGTATAAAATAATTAAAACAATAAATAGTGTATTTTAGATAAATAAATAGCTCAGAAACCCATTTGTGGTTAGGTCCCAAAACCGACTTTTTGCGAACGGACACCGATTTTAGTGAAATAACCTTCGTTAGTTAGATAATATTATTTTATGAACTTTAAAGGTAGGTAGAGTGAAATTGGAGTTTGTATGAGAAAGTTACAATGTTCGGAAGTTGGGATTTTGACAATTTACAAGTTAG
This sequence comes from Ottelia alismoides, assembly GCA_037367405.1. Lineage (NCBI taxonomy): Eukaryota > Viridiplantae > Streptophyta > Magnoliopsida > Alismatales > Hydrocharitaceae > Ottelia > Ottelia alismoides. The sequence goes on along the minus strand of JAZKJV010002251.1, from coordinate 1,045,150 downwards.
ATTTCTTGGTATATATACACGGTAATCCTTTTCAAGTGTTTTTATATTTTTCTAAACATTTTTAGAAATAATTAGGAGGAGTTTGGTGATAAATAATTTCATATGAATTAATTAAAAATCATTAATTTTGGGTATTTATTGAATAATTAATGAAGAATGTATTCAATTGTGGAATTAAATTTTTTAATTTATTTTCTTCCCTATCTCCCCCTACTTATTTATTTGTTGACCAATCCATGTTGACTTTGCGTCGGGGATTAGGTTATAAATACATCTTTTAGCTATATTTATTTTTGAAGTCTTATTGTACATATATACATATCTACAATCTACCTTTATTTTTATTCTATTTATTTTTATTCTTTTATTTATTTACATGATTTTAATGCATAAAGTGCATTTTTATTTATGACTATAGTTTTGTTAAAAAATGGAATTTGGTGGATATTTACATGTATTTGTTAAGGGTTTTAAGACAAAATGCAGACATAATGTTAATGAATCATGGATTCATCATCCCCCTATACTTAAAATTTGCTAGTACCTTAGTAAACACTTATTTGAAAAAGAAGGGAAAAAGAAAGAAAGTTAGAATGAATTTATTTTGCTAAACAAATTCATGAGAACAGACAAAGGACAGAACTCGATCGGGCCTGAAATAAGCATTTTGTCGGAGCCTTAACTAGGATTAGGAATTGAGCCTCAACATCCCTCAAATTCCACAAATCCTTGTTTAAGTTCACCTCAACAACCATTTCAGATCCACTCATTCATATCATAAGCTTTATCAACCTTGAATTCAATCTATATGGTGTGTGAATTGATTTAGCTCTTTCTGCTTAAGAAGCGAAGAAACCGCCCATCCCAACTATACACTCCCATTGGTTCCTCATCCAGCTACTCTTTCCTTAGGGAGGGAGGTATTCCCTTCTGAGGTTAGTTCATGCTATGTCCACAATCAAATATAGAGAGAAAGTAGAAGAATGAGAAAAGAACTAGAGTGCGGCCATTGTAGACGCATCTCCTTATGAAGCTCAGCCGGTGTAGCGGAGTCTCCCCTAAGATGTGCATGCCTTTTTGGTGGAAGCTCGGACCATTGTGATCGTATTTGTATTTGGTGGCTTCTTTTTATGTTGTATTTGTATTGTAACTTGCACTGCATTCATCTGTTTGTGCCTTGACAGAAATATCATATTTTCATTCCATCCATTTTTTGAGGTCTTGGAAAATATGTTTCATCCTTCCCTCATCCGAGGCGACTATCGCAACCCCAATCTCTCCCGTCTTTAGACGTCAACGTCGCCATACAAGGATAGAAACACACTACCAAGATGGATTACCCTTCGCAGCCCCATGCAAGTCGAGCTAAGTATAGAGTGCATGTGACCAAAATTGGTTCACTAATGAAGAGTTGTACTTATGACACCAAGTGTTCTACTTAGGAACTTTTCGAGTTGAATTCCCAAACATGGTCTCATGGAAACCAAAGATTTAAGTCAAAGACCTGAAGAGTCCGAATTCCAGTTCCTAACTAGTCTCCTTACAGCGAACGTTAAAGGCCTTGATCAAGCTCCATCCTTTAGACTTTTCCCAATCTTTAGTTCTAGAAATCAAACTTATTCTAAAAAATGCAAATGAAAATGCAACCATGTTTTGTGAAGTATATTTTTTGATTTTTACTCATTTTTATGGATTTTAAGGATTTTGTAGTTTTATGGATTTTAGACTTTACATTTATATGGATTTTGTGTTTTTTATAAACAAGTTTATTTCGAAAGATTTTATAAGATCAATTACTCATATTTTATTTGGAAGAAATAACTAATGGATTTTACAAATTTTATATACAAAGTATTTTTCATGTATTACATGAATTTTACATATATTTTACTAGATAGAATTTTAAATAAGTGTTATACATATTTTAAACACATATTTAATTAAGGATTTTAAATAAGGATGTTAAACATATTTTACTTATTTACAAGAGTTTTATAATAAATAAATAGGTGGATTTTAAGTTAACCCTCACCCACATTTTATGGATTTTATAGATATAGAATATACATAAGAGTACGAGTTATGGAAAAAAGTATATATAATACATATACACACCCCCTATACTTAGCTTGTGCTATGTCCTCATAGCATCAAAAGAGAAACATAGGACATAACTCGTGCTAAGTACAAGTGGGTGAAAAAGAATAAGTAATGTGAAGTCAATCACTCCTCTATACTTACGATCTGGTCATCGTAAGTATAGTGGAACATAAAAATGAGGTGACCGAGGAAAAGGAATATATAAATGAAGGGACAAAAGGAATAAGAGAACAAAATCACCGAAATCACTTCGCCCCCCTATACATAGGATAAGGCATCCTAAGTATAGAAAATAGTGTGGACAAAATGAGGGTCCAGTATATTAGAGTAAAGGAAAGGATATACAAAAGAAAAGTAAAAATGATCAAAATCGAAAATCGAGAATCAGTGGACAATCGGTCCCCTATACTTAGGATCTAGTATCCTAGGCATATAAGACGAGCAATAATAGGGATGATTGTAGTTTACGAAGGATATACATGTTTGTACTCCAGAAAATCGAATGGCGTCACAGGTCTCTGTACATGATGAAATGAAATGGAAGAGTAGTCATGCATCCTGTACAAAGTAGATCATCTCAATCTGGGTCGTATGTAATCATCTGATGCGCGTGCAGATCCCTAGCTGAACCAGTAGAACTGCCTCTGTAAGTGATATATGCGCATCGCATTGGTATCTATGCTGATATACATGTCTATGGAGTCGGACTACAAAAGTGTCTATATGTGTAACCATTAAACCATCCGACTCTCTACGCTGAATAGACTATATGATCTGTGATATATAGTCATCTGACTCTCGTGCTAGAATATGTGTACTCTCAATCTACAACACTAAGATTTCTACTGCTACCATTTGCTCCTCCAGATCTAATGTAAATTCTGTATCTATATGTGAATGGTCTTCCGAAGAACTATGTTCCATGTTATCTACCCTATCCTCCTGTAGGATATCGTGGGTATCAAAATAAATGCTCACGGGATTAATAGACTATGTTTCTTCTATGTTCTAGCAATCGTCTACAAGACCGGTGTCCTCTAAAGTGAATGAAAATACTAATCAAGGACTGCTACATCCTCTCGCCATCTAAATGTGTATCTCTCCACCATCTGTAGGGAATGATACTCTCTCAGTGTCATAATCAAAGAGTGTTCTTGTTGTCTGCAAGAATGGTCACCCGAGAATGATTGGAGCTAGGTGTAACTGCGTAGGGCACATCAAATCTAGGATCGTAAAGTCCACTGGAAATTGTAGGCCCTTAACAGTCACGATAATATTCCTTAATGTGCCTCTAGGTCTCTTCACAAATAGGCATGCAAACTGAAGTATTGCCCCTGATTTGTAAAGAGGACCTAACTTGAGCTTATCAAGTAAAGAAGATGGAATCAAATTAATCGAGGAACCATTATCTAAGAGAGTACAATGGAATGTGACATTTTCAATCTGACATGTAACACAATGAGCTTCAGAATCTCTTTCCTTCTTTGGTACCTTGTTCCGAATAGCACACTAAGTTGCTTTGGTTAATACATGTTTCTCAACTCAAGATCTCTTTTTCCTACGTGTTGTGCATCTGTTCCTCAGCTGATTCTTGAGCGTAGGAAAATGATCCAAGGAGTTGTGAAGTGGAATTTTCAAAAATATGTGATCTTTTAATAGTCAATCAATCTTTGGAGTAACAACATTCTTTTTGCATTTTTTATTTCCTTTTCTATACAGAGCATCGAGAAAAGGAACAAACTCATGAACAACATTCTCTTTTTTATTCAAGTTAGTACTAGCTTGTACATTGAGAGTTTCAAAATTATGTGCAATACTTTCGAGAATCAGGGAAGAAACATCAGCTTCAGGAGTGTATGCACGACATGGCATGGTATCATCGTATGATTCTCCTAAGTCTGTATCAACTGTCTCGTCATCGCTCCCTTCTCCCTAATCATCAGGTGGCTGATCCTTATCACCATGATAGTTCTCCTCCTTAGCATTAGTATATGTATCATGGATCCGCTCTCGCTCCTCATTTTATCCATCTCATCTTGTTCAAATGTTTGTGGTGATCTACCGCTTTCGAGACGAATGAAGTTAGCCAAAAATTTAGGAAAAGAGATCGTACATGTAGTGTTTTCTACCTGATCTATGTGCCTCCTCTTGTTATTCAGGTTGATTTGAGGCCCTGGGGGAAGAGTTGTCTTGGGTGCGGTTAATTCATCCAGACGATGATTAACCCGCTCCATCTCAATCTTGTGCATGGTCTGGAGCATGCTCAACATATCCATGATTTGGTTCAGTACCATGGCTTGTGAAGATATTTCTGATTCGGCATGGTAACCTCGGCTCTCGAGTCTCTCTTGACTCTGCATCTGCTGCTGTGGAGTGTACTGGTGAGGAGTTCTCTATGGCATGTATGGAAACTGCTGCCGTTGTTAATAATAATTGGGTTGTGATTCTGAAGCATGATGATTAACAGAATGTGGTCTCTGATAAACATTCTGGTGAGATTGCTGTTGTGTGTAGTGTTGTCGGTGCTGATAATGTTGACGTCTATGCTACGGATAATGTTGTGGCTTCTACTGTGGATGTACGCTCTGAGAAGAAAACTATGAATGATGCTAAATCAGAGCATACCAAATTTTGTTGATCTCAAGAGTGTCTTGAGGCTCAACATCGATGTCTGCAGGGATGATGATCTAACCGGGATTGGCATGAGTCTGGTCCTCATGCCAATTAATCTACGGAGTCTTCGGCTTGTTCTGGACAAAATGGATCTGTCGGGTGGGCGGAGCAGGTAAAGATCTCCGAGAAGGTTGTGAGGTCGAAGAAGCTTGATCTTGGTGATACTGAAGCTGCAGGTTCGTCACCTTCTTCGTCAGATTGCTCAGCCACTGAGCCAGTGATGAGAGTTTCTCCAACTCTCACAACGGCTGAAGTTCTTGAACTTGCTTCTGAATCACATCTACCGACGTTAAATTCTCATTGATATATCCCATGTTGGTATTGGATTTAGAGTCTGAAATGTTCGCCACCTTATGATGTTCTCAGTGATGTGGTGGGTGCGGGGCCTTTTGGAATGCCTGAGTAAAGTCGACAACTCTTGAGTTCTCTGACAACCCCTCGAAGATGGACCAGACAGACTCGGCATACCGATTCAAATAGCTGCACCACATGCGGCACTTATAAGCCCCTGCATATCTGGTTGGAGTCCTCCAAAATAGTTTTGTACAAGTACCTTCAATGGTATCTCATGATGAGGACATCTCTCGGTAAGATCCTTGAATCAATCCCACGCCTTGTGCAATGATTCATTTGGCAACTAAGTGAAGTTGGAGATCTAACTCCTCATCATGTTTGCCCATGCAAGAGGGAAACTTTTATGCAGGAATGTGGACTTATGGTTAGCCCACATAGAAATATATCTCCATAAATGACTGAGCCAATAAAATTTGTATCTGCTAAGTCAAAGGGGAAAGCTTTGAGGTGAATTTCCTCATGCGCAACTCCAAGATAATAAGTCGTACCATATATTATCTCGAATTGTTGTAAAAGAGGTAAATGACTCCTCTGTGGCATTCCCTTAAAACTTGGGAAGCAACGATATGAAAGATGATCGCAACTCGTATAGCCCCTGATTCGATGGTAACAGAATCCAATGATGTAGAGTTCTAGTACCAGGGTCATACTCATCTCTGAGTGTTGCGGGAACCACCACAGGCGGCAGTGGGTTCCCAACTCCTGCTCTGAGCACAGCAGTCTCAGCTCGCAACTCATTCTGAACTCCGAACTCATCTCGAATATGGATATCCATCTTCTATAAAGTATCGAGAATCCTATTGTGATATTTGCGGTTGGATCTGGTCTTCCATTATCGTATGGTTCCTTAGCTGGCCGCTCCTCTGCTGGTCCCTTCCTGCGAGCCATCTGCTTCAAATCTTCTGGGAAGGAAAACTTTTCGAAGAACTCAGAGAAAAATCAGCGTGAGAAAGCGGTGATGAATTGAGGTGAGGGTCTGCCTCAAAAGATGAGCTGGGACGCGAGGGAGTCTGGGTTTGACTCTCCTTAGGATCAGATGGGATTGACTCGAGAAGAGGGTCGTCCTGAGTCTGTGAAGAAGTACAATCGACGGTGAAAGATCGAGAGCTCACGGAGTCTGAGCAAGATTTCTGTCCAGTCATCATCTTCGATGTCAAGCGGATAATCAGGAGAGCGTGATGTCAAATCAAGAGAATGGGAGAAGGCATATAAGATGCAGTAACACACGCCTCACAAGAAAACACAAAACAAACCCCGTATTCACCAACATAACTCGATGATGACTCGAAGAGTTCGATCTTTTGTCTTATTGGTTTTATGGTTATTTTAGCATAGAAGTATTTTTATAAATTATTACGAGCTGGTAGGTGCCCAAAGTTTCCCCGAAGCACTATCTTGAGTCCTTACAAAAAACCTCTTATTCTCAGCTAGTATGGGAGTAAGTAGGGACCATTTCCAGCTACCTGTGTTACTTGAGGACCAAGCCTTACGCAGTGTCCTCTAAATCCCCTATTCTACTAAGTAAACCTGGAACGTCTCCAGCTACTCGAGCGTACCTACTAAAGAACAACTGTTAGGTGTATGGACTAAGTAGTATTTGTAAATAGACCCGAACTTAGGATCTAACCTTAAGTACCGTCCCTCACTCACAATCATATGGAAATGTACCTACAATTGAAGAACGGTGATTACTCTCCCAAAGAAAATGATCCTTTAAGTTTTTTAAAGTCAAATATTTAAAGTAATCCCGATTTTTATTTTTGATTTTCTCTTTTATTGGGATCTTTTTCAGACAAACGTCTAATGATTTTTTTCTTTTTTTATTAATCCTAGAAACATGCACCTAGGTCACGAGTCCTAGAACTAACTACAAAGGCATAAGAAGAGAGAAAAAATAAAATCGGAAAATACCTAAGCAAGCACATCACCTCATGAAAAGTCGCGAAAAACCGTCGATGCGAAAAAAATCACGGTGGGTGCCATGATCCCCCGAATGCACGACACTTAGAAAAACAGACCTCGAGAAAAAAAGAGGGGAGGTACAAGTCGGGATGCCCTTATGGGCAGAAAAACGAGCAAGTATCCTTATTTTTCTATTTTTCAATTTTTCAATTTTTTGTTTTTTACAAAAATATGATAAGAAAAGGAAAAAGCCTAACCATTTATCCCCTCTCCAACCGACTCATGAGAGAAACGGTCTGTCTCTGCACTTTCAATTGTATCAGCTTCCGAAGAAGATGACTGATCCTACATGCCATGCAAAAATTAGTTAGAGAAAAAGAAACACGCAAAAAACTGTAAACAAAAGCCGTAAAAATCGAGAAAAGCTATAAAGCAAAAATCAAACGAAAATCGAAAAAGACTTGAAAACTGTAAAACCAAGATTATTGGAAATTTTCAGAATTAGTTCAAAAATTGAGGTAAAAATAATGTCTCCCCGATAACGACACCACTTTGATAACTCAGATTTTAGGAGTGATAAAGTATCGGTGTCGGTTGTTAGAATCGCTCCGGATCAAAATTCGAGTTGATCAAAACAAAATCAATGTAATAGAGAGAGGGAGAGAAAATAAAGATAAGTGAATTCTCTCTCTCTCTCTCTCCTATTTCATCCACATTATATTATTTATCCAGGTAAGTGTGCCTGGGTCGAACTTAATGACACAGAATATCAAAACATTGGTTTTTGATGCAAGAAATCAATCTTGAAAACTTCTCCACATTCTTTGTTTTTACAACTTTTTAAGAAAAGACTCAAAACTGAATTGACCTTACGAAAATCAAATCGAAGAAATGAAGCAATGAAAAGATGCAAAAAATACCCAGAAATAAAGCAGGGGTAGTCCGTGACTACCCTAAAAATTCGGGAAGAAAATACAACAAAACAGGAGTCCAAACTACCCCTACTAGCCATGGGCAAAAATGCAAGAAAAGTATTATAGTTTGTTACAAAATAGTCCGTGGCATGAATGGATCTGTAAAGAAAATAACTTTTATTGCATTTAGGTCCCTAAATGGGGACCTAAATACAATTTCTAGAAAAGGCTGGTACAACTTGAAATATCTTGAAATCAGTTGGATTTTAGGACACAAAATTTCCACCCCTTCCTCTTCGACCGTGGATATTAGATTCTGAAAGGTGATCTGAAGCAGCCGTTGAGGACACGTGTCGTACACCTATATTTCACGTGTTCTTGTGGTGCCCTTCTTATTCTTAAGCAGTTGACGATGAGTGCTTCTTCCCCGATTTATCCACGACGACCGATGACGAGCTTAGGCCTCTGGCAGGGCCAAGAGGGAGATGCCTTCTCCCTCTGAGCTCGCCTACAGTGGAACTCCTCCATAGGTAGACAAAGGTGGAGGTTGTACGTCGATGAAGATGGCAATTCAGCAAGTCTGGAAGTTGGTGAAAACATCTCTTGATCTGACTCTTCTTCGATCTTTAAAACTCCATATGATTGAAATGAAGCTTCAGATAGAAGATGGACCTGCAAGTGAAGATATTTATACTTGATTCTCGATGGAATCATTAAAAATTATGAAGATTTTTGCATATCTAAGATTCTTTTCCAGAATATATGTGTAGCAGTGAAAATGCAAGAAATGAATATTGGTTTGGAGTGGATTGAATCGAGTTTGAAAGGGATTAGATAATGACGTCTAACATAGATCATTAAAGTTCCTAATCACGTACTTAACTACCTTAAACACGGTAAACAGATCAAGAATTAAAATTTCAAAAGGATGAATGGACTCACCTGGGAATGAGATTGTATGAACCTCTATGGTTGCTCGACGGATGGTGATCACTGGAGCTCGACGCGGCGGCGCGACGTGATGCAAGGTAGCAGATCGCATTGGAACCTTGCTCCGTTAATCGAACTTCCATGCGGGACTACACTCTGGCCCTGTCACAGCCGGAGCGAGGCAGAATGAGGTGGGGAAGTAGGGTCGTGGGCCAGGGGGCTTTAGTAGCTTTGAGCTCAGGAGAAGTTAGTTATTTATGGAGGATTGGGAGAGGGTTTTATAGACGATCTGTGAAGTATATGGTATAAATCCTCAAGCGCATCACGGAAGCGTGAGCGTCGTATCGAATACGACGAAGAACGACTAGTCAGACTAGTTGTTCTATGCAGCGGAAATTAAAAAATTTTTCGTGCGACGAAACCACATGATCCAAGAACACTTCTCAGATCGTTTCGTCTAAACCACAAACAAGTAATAGGATTACCTCTTGAAGCACGGTTGTGATCGAGTCTCTAAACGAAGAGACGTCCTGTCTCATGTTCGATCCGACGGAGGAGACGCTTGCGAGCACAGGGATGAACCGCGTGCTTCTCGTAATCCATATTGATGATCCAAGCGGTGGATCTCCTGATTTCGACACACGAAATCCGATGTCTTCTTTACGAGCGAGCACACCGAAGGAGACAGAGATCCATGATAAAATAATCGGGCAGCATAATGACGACGCTGCGGCGATGAAGAACCTCTCTAGGGCATCCATGGTGGACGACCATGAGAGGGAGAGAGAGGGGATGTTGTGTAGAGAGAAAGAGAGAGAGAGAGATAGTTTGCTCCAATATTGCATAGCCTTAGAGAGCATGGTATTCCTCCCTATTTATATGGTTTTGGGATCCATGGATCTCAATCCATGGGACAAATAAAATCAATGGATGAGACTGATTTATGTCCAATCCAATGGTCAAGATTGTTGTTGGTAAAAACCAACAAAATATCATCTAATTTATATTAAAATATATTTGACAAAATCAAATATAAATCAATCCTAAATTACACCAACAAATAAGGAGAGAATATAAATGGAGATTACATCTCCATGTACATTCAAAAAGTGGACGACCACCCATTTCAAGTAGGAATTGGGTGCCGCCCACACATTCCATATGGGAGGGCAATCTCATGAGATTTCATGAGATTGCATATCTCCATGAAATCTCCATTATTTTTATCCAACAACTTTTGTTGTGATTTATTCTTCAAAAATAATTCACAATTAATTTTGAGAATATTCCAATCTTGCCATTGAAAAATTGTGAATCACATTCACAACCCAAAACAAAATATAATTTACATTGTCAATTAATTACACAATGTGTATCCAATACACAAAATAATTAATCAACAAATATAAATTATAATTAGCTCTCTCTAATACATTATAAATCACATTTATAATATATTATGAATAATTGGATATTTCTATCCACATTATTCTTATCCATAATAATTAAATCATATTTAATTATGTTGGATAATTTCTACACACATCAAGATGATTAAATCACATTTAATCATTATTTCTTCATTGCTTAGATCTTATGGAATTAATCTTGAACCCTTCAAGAATAATGCGATTTTTCCGCAGATGCTTGGAGATAAGGACATGGCGATTGTATTTTTCCACGTATAGTGACTTGGATATTGAGATCGTATCTCAAATCCAGATCATGGGCCTCCCATAGATGCTTGATTAAATCAAGACCGTTAATCTAATCTTCTCATTCCATCTGAATCACATTCAAATCAATGTCCAATATTTGGACCAAGATCAGATTACTTCTCTACTGAGAGGAGTCACTAAAATCCAGACCCGTTTCATCACTCCCTAGGAATGGAAGCGTCATGGTTATACAATCGTTTATGATCACATCACCCTCAGGTATTCCCAATACCTATGCATCCTGCATACTGGAAGACTCAGAATAAACCCAAAGTATTATATCAACTTTATACTGTCTACTTTATGGTTTTTATCAATAAGTTTCTCATTCGATCATTGGGAGTCGGTATCGATCATATACTTTCCAAAAATTTATATCATACCTAGGTATTGATCATATACTTTCCAAAAGTATATATCAAACCTACAAATTCAGTCAAGCTTCCAAAGCGAGACGACCATGCGCATGGAATTTGATTCTTCCCAATATCTCATGAGTGAGCTCATGCCTTCCGGTTCAATAAATGAACCTGTATGATCCCTTTGAGAGATCGTATTACTCATATGCCCTTATATGCACACCAGCGTGCTGGTGTATAGACCTTGGTTAGGTCATCAACCTATTGGTCTGCCAAATGTACATACTTAGACATATGGTAATACATCTGTCTCCGAGCAGAGGATGCATGCCTGTATCGTGACAACATACGATATAGGACTTTGGTTATCTCGATCTCGTTAAGTCAACTCTTTGACCTAACTAATCTGACACCTCCGAATCTCTATTCCTATGCAGAGGACTTGCATCAAGAGGTCGATCAGATATCAACCTAAATGAGAAAGGATTGCCATCTCCTACTCAGGCTGGAGATCATCTCTTAACAATCATTTGACGGTGCTTGATGAGTCCTCAATCTAACTCTTTAGATATTCATCCAAGCACCAGCCTCAATGATTCAACAGTTGAATCAATAGCTGTATGATCATCAAGATGGCCTTGGTACATAACCCTAATTATACTAAGGGACCTATTATGCAAATTATTTATTCTTCATTTCTGATCAGGGAATGATATTTGCAATAACATTTATTGCATAATGGCTCGCCGTGGGCTCGCATGTCCAACAATCTGAAGGAGGTTGTTGAAGATCTAAGGCTGGCATGGAAGAGGTTTGTTAGGTGTAGAGGAACGACAGATTAGATCAGAGTTAGGAACATTGAGATGGCGTGTAGAAATGAAGTAAGTTGGGTGGTTGGAACAGATAGCCTGCCATCCTTCTTGAAGAAGAAGGCCCCATGTGCTGACACGTGGGAGCACCTGGTTGGCCAGGTTAAATTAAATACCTTATTAAATAACAATTAAAAAGTAAATAACCTTATTTTAGGTAGATATAAAAACAAAAAATGTAGATGATTAAATTATTTAAATTATAGTATAATTAGTTCTAATAAATAAATAATAATTATTTTAGGAATTATAGATATTATATAAATAAGTATAAATAATACTTGTTAAAGAGGTTTTAGATTTTTAATTTAATAAATTAATATATATATAATATTAATTTTATATTTTCTTAATTATTAGATTAATAAATAAAGTATGTACAATTTTTTAGATTTTAATAACTGAATTTAAGTATTTTAATAAATGCAAGTATAAGTTATACAATTCATTTATACCTATAAATTAGCGTTTTTGATTTATTTAAAATAATAAATAAGCTCCAAAAATTATGAAATAAATTAGGAATAAAATAAAATATCAATAAATTAATTAGAAATTATAAAATAATTAAAACAATAAATAGTGTATTCCATATAAAATAAATAGCCCATAAACCCAATTTCGGTTAGGTCCAAAAACTGACTTTTTGCAAAAGGACTCTGATTTTAGTGAAACCACCTTCATCAATTAGAGAATATTATTTTATGAACTTTAAAGGTGAGTAGAGTGAAATTAGTGTTCATGTGAGAAGGTTATGATGTTTGAAATTTGGGATTTTGATAATTTACTAGTTGGATTTCTTGGGTATATATACAAGGTAATATTTTTAACATATTTTTATATTTTTCTATACATTTTTAGAAAAAAATAGAAGAAGAGTTTTGTGAAAAATATATTCATATGAATTAATTAAAAATCTTTAAAATTTTAATTTTTATTTAATAATTAATGAAGAATGTATTAAAGTGTGGAATTTATTATTTTTATTTAATTTCTTCCTTGTCTCCCCTACTTATTTATTTGTCAACCAATCCATGCTGACTTGGTCTCGGGGATTAGGTTATACATATATCTTACAGCTATATTTATTTTTACAAGTCATATTGTACATATATACATATCTACAGTCTGCCTTTATTTTTATTTTCTTTATTTTATTCTTTTATTTATTTACATGATTTTAATGCATAGAAGTGCATTCTTATTTATGACTGTGGTTTTGTTTAAAAGTGGAATTTAATGGATATTTACTTGTATTTGTTAAGGGCTTTAAGAAAAAATGCGGATTCATCAACCCTTTATACTTAAACTTTGCTAGTCCCTTAGCAAACACTTATTTGAAAAACAAGGAAAAAAGAAAGAAAGTTAGATTGAATTTGTTTTACTAAACCAATTCATGAAAACATACAAAGGACAGAGCTCGTTCGAGCCTGAAACAATTATTTTGTCGGAGCCTTAGCTAGGATTAAGATTTTAGTCTCAACAACCAGTTCAGATCCACTCATTCATATTGCAAACTCTATCAACCTTGAATTCAATCTGTATGGTGTGCGGATTGATTTAGCTCTTCCCGCTTAAAGAAGCGAAGAAACCGCCCATCCCAGCTATACACTCCCATTGGTTCCTCATCTAGCTACTCTTTCCTCGACGAGGAAGGTATCCCTTCTGAGGTCAGTTCGTGCTATGTCCACAATTGAATATAGAGAGAAAGTGAAAGAATGAGAAAAGAACTAGAGTGTGACAAGTGTAGACGCATCTTCTCGCAAAGCCCAACTGGTGTAGCTAATTCTCACCTAAGATGTGCGCGCCTTTTTGGTGGAAGTTCGGACCATTGTGGGTGTATTTGTTTTTGGCGGCTCCTTCTTTGAGTGGCCTATTTTTTTATTTCAATTTTTATATATTATATTTTTTTGTATTTTATATTTTTTTGATTTTTTATTTCTTTTTCTTTTTAATATATAATAGACTATATATGGCTATATACAATATAAATTAGTATAATTATAAATATTAGTAAAAATAAATAAAATACAACTAATAAATTGTTTTTGTATTTTGTATATTTTTCTATTTTTTTATTTTCAGGAATTTTCGCTAATTTTTTATGTATTTTTAAAGTAAAAAATATCCCAAATCAATGATTTAATAATAGGACGAAATTAAAATGAAGATTAAAAATAACAAAATATGTCCAAATTTTCTTAAATCTATTTTAATGGATAGATAATTATATAAATAACTTTTAAAAATATAAAAATATATTTTTGGATTTTTGGTGATATTCACATTTTTATAAAGTATTTGGGTGTTTTTAAATTTTTATCCTGTTCTTTTTCTATATTTAGGAAATTTTTGTATGAGTTAATAAATACTAAAATAATCAACATACATTTTTTGGATTTTTTTCAAAAAGTTTTTCTATTTTTGGTATTTATAATGCAATCAGGGGCAAAAATGGGCTCATCTAATTTTAATACATATTAGCAAGCATCTAACCCTATTTTTGTATAATTTTGGAGCACAAATGCTATTATTAATAAATGAAATCCAATAACCAAAAATACATATACTAGGAAGGGGTATACATGTAATTTTCCTAGAAATTTAAAATGTATATTAAAATTTATTAGACCAAATACAAATACAAAAACCTACTAGGGTATGCTTGCAATTTCATCACCTAACGTGGGACGACACATGAGGTGACGTTGATTGGACCCATTTGCAATCACCAATAGGTACAGGGGACTTATGTGTAAAATATCCATTTTATTTACATAAAATATTGTATTATAATAACAATAAATAAATATAAAAAGGAATGGGGTGAAGTATGAAATTTATCCCAATAGTGTGCAAAGATGGACAACTCTGATCATTTACTTAAGCACGTGTCACACTCTCCGGTCTCGATGATTCTTCGGTCATGAATGCTCGAGATTAGGTCATGCAGGTTGATTTGGAGGATGAGGTTGGTCAGATCCAACGGTTGGCAATTGATCTGGGGTGCCTCCCTAGATCAGACGGTTGCAGCTCTCTTCAAAGAACAAGGAAGATCAACTTGCTTCCCTACATTCGATCGATGTTATATCCTCCATCTGACGACCTTCTTCGATTGCATTTGGCTCTTCACCTTCGAGGAGATTCTCTGCAGCTGGCGATGCCCACAAAATGGTCTGGAACCTCAAGGAGAGGCCCGACGGGCTCAGTGTCAACAAGGGATTTTTGAAATCTCTATGTGAGTCGATCGAAGCCTAGAATGGATCCATTACTTTGAGACTTGCACAGGGAAGATGTATGGCTTGAAGTGACCTTTTTCGACTAGGAGTAAAGCTGAAATGCATGAAGGATGAGGTGGGTGGAGAGGGTCCGGTGAGAGGAGATGGAGGACCCTCAATTCGTCGATCCACAACAGATCTGGAGGCAGATGGGCGAATCAGATGGAGAACACATAGGGAATGTGAGTGGAAGTAACATGGTGGTCGGAAACATGTCTAATAACAGTGAAAACATGCCAAAGCTCGAGATCTCTGAGGAGGTATCATAACTGATCTACACTGATTCACTAATTAATACTAAAAAATAAATGTAGAAAACTAAGTAACAGAAATAAATCTACCTAAAAAGGAAGAAAATCAACTCTTATACCTGAGGGTTGCTCAGGGAGCAAGGCAGCCAGAGATCGCCATGGACCGCCTCCTCTCCTTGCTCTGACGCACTCCAAGCATGGGGGAAGGCACATGTCACTGGCCTTCAACTCACACACACGAGGACTCGATTAGGGGCTCCAGGAGGGATCAAGAAGAGAAAAAGGATAGGGGTCTTTTATTTATATACAAAGATACATACTCTTAAAGTCCTACAATTTGGGAAGAACAAGGGTTATATAGAGGAAATCAAAGGTTTAAGCGAAGATAAGAAATGATTGAGGGGGATCTTGGCATGGAGAAATGATGAAATAGATAGATGCGATGTCTAGTAAAAATGGCTTAAAATCAGGGACTCGACATGTTGGATTGGATTCAGAGGTGCCAGGGGTAGTTGACCAAGGGTCAACAATCCTAGGGCTACGATTGGTCCACGTCAGCGTGCTACATGACAAAATAGCAGGATTTATTTGAAAATAAATAATTAAATTATTAAATGATTTTATTTATTTTTTATTATAAAATAAAAGTATTTATTGTTTTATGTAGTATTTTTTATGATTTTTATTTATTTTTTTGGTGTTAGTTATTACAAGTTAATTTTTAAGGTGTATTTATAGGTATATGTTTTGGTTGTTTTATTTTTATTTTGTATTTTTGATATTATTTTTACGCTTATATTTTATATATTTATAACATATTTTTATGTAAATAAATATATTTTTATTATATTTTTCTGATGTTATTTGTACACTTAAATAAATAGGAATATACCTTATAGAGGTATATGTATAGGTATTTTGTCTATGTATTTTGTATAGTTATTTTATTTTGTGTTTTCTTTATGATTTTATATGTATATCTGGTATAAATAATATTTAAAAAATTATACAAAAATATAAATTTGTAAAAATAATAAAAAATAAATAAAATTAATATTTTATTTAGTTATATTATACAATAGGGGTCCAAAACCTAACTTTTGCATATTAGCTCCAATTTAAGTGAAACTACCTTAATTAAGTAGCTTATTTAAAGTTATGTACAATTAAAGGTAATTTTGGTGCATTTTAATTTTTATTCAGGAGATATGGGCCTGTGAAGTTTGGGTTTTGGCTTTTTATTCTGTGCATAAAAATGACATTATATGATATTTTTGCATGAACTCAATTTTATATTTTTCTATACATTTTTGTATACAACTTTTATGTAAAAGTTTCTTTATTTGAGGTATAAATAATAAACAATAAAATGGGTCCCAAAAAAATACTTTATGAATGAATAAAAGAATTGGGATTTTATTGTATTATTGGCCCTTATCTGTCCCTACTATATTCCTTGTCGACAAATTCAATTCTTGACTTGGTCTCAGGGTTTAGGGTCATAAAGTACCTTTGGCAATTTATTCCTTTTCTTTTCTTTTCTTTATTCTATAATTTTGGAATAAAAAATAGTGTTTTATATACAATAATTAGACTAAATAATAAATGTTAATATGCACAAAATAATGCTATTTACACGCATTAGCTAGGGTTTTTAAGGCCAAAACGATAGAATAAAGGTTATGAAATGGAGACTCATCAGCCCCCATACTTGCCTTTTCTTGTCCCTAGAAAATACTTATGCAATAAGTACAGAAAAATAAAAACAAATAAAAGAAAAAGAAAGAAGGTGGATTACATTTAATTCTCAAACTTATCTTCACAAAATAAAAGTTTGGAGCTTAATTCGGACCTTTGGAATTTAGTGCAGTCAAAACCTTATTGGGAATCCGAATTGAAACACATTAGACTTCGAAAATCCCAAAACCCTGCTCAAGTCTCCTCAATAGCCATGTCAGAATACTTCAATTCATACACAAACCCTTATGAGCATGAATCTCACTTGTACACTGATAATGGCTCTTCCCAACTGAAATGACAAAGAGTCTGACTTCTCCAGCATGTCAACTCAATGATTCCCCAATGCAGCAACTCTATCCTCGAGGAGAGGGGTATTCCTTTCTAAGTTCAAGTGGAAAACAACTCGAGAGGAGGGGGTGAAGAGAAGAATGGACGGTGGTTAGTGTAGCTACTTACCCTAGGATGCATAACTAGTGTAGTCAAGTCATCCAGCTACAGGCTCATAAGGTATGACTTTGAAACTCAAGCTTACTTATTTACTATACAAATATATACACTCCAACAGGAATTTTATTGTCAATCAGGTCTGTCCACTTTTTTTGGAATTTTTTTAATTTTTTTGAAATACTATATAAAATAGCATTTACGTACGGAGTTTTTCCTCTCGAGCTAGTAGACTATCCCTCTTTTGAAGCATTATTGTAGCCCACACTCTCCTGTCTTTAGACATCTATGCTACTGGATGGGTTGGGGTGTACTTCCCTCCCTAGATGAGGACAAATGTTTCCATTGTGGGCTTCTCATACCGACAAATACAATCCCCTCACCACTCCAACCGAGTTGAGCCAAGTGAAAGGTGCATGTGTCCAAGTTAGGTCATTATCAAGAGCCTTACACGTGCTCCGAAATACTCTATTTTGGCAGTCAAGATTACATTGAACCAAGTCTCACAATTCTCAAAGAATTAAGTCAACTAGATCTAAAGTACCTTAATTTCAGTTCCTTTTAGGTTCCCGTGATTAGGTAGATTTAAGGTTCAAACAAGATCCAATCTTCAGATTTTACCCAGACTTGTTCAATTAGCAAACTTAATCCGAAAAATACGAGTGTTATGAAATCTCTATGTACAATGCACAAACTATTTTTGTGATACAATTTTCAAAGTTTGAACTTTCTATGGCTTTATGAAAAAGGTTTTTGCAAACTTTCAAACAAATTTTGAAAAATATTTTGCAAATGTTTTTGGGATTTTTCAAAGCAAAAGTTTTTTGGAAAAAAAACTAGGTACAAATATTTACACGGGGATGCATCTTATTATTTACAAGAGTTAGGGTTTTTAAGAATTTATAAGGGATGTGTGATTATAAATATATACAATTATAAGTTCCTCAAACTTATTTGAAAACTATTTTACAAATAATTTTGAAAACTATAGTCCAAAACAATTTCTACAACATTTACAAGCACTTGAAAATAGATGCAAAGGTTTTTGAAACAATATATATGTATATATATAGGTTTTTCAAATGTTTTTGTAATCATTTTCCAAAACATTTGCAACGAGGTTTTCAAACCATTTTTATTTCACATAAGAAAAGAAATTTTTACAAACAATTTTTTTTACAAAGGTTGAAAATATTGATAAAATTTTTTTCAAACAAGTTTCAAAAGATTTTTCGAATAGTTTTTCAAACTATTTTGCAAACGTTTTGCAAAACATTTTACCCAATTTATTAGTCAATATATACAAAAACATTTTAAGAATAATATACATCATTTTATTGTTTGATCTTATAGATTTTATATGTTTAAATGTAAACAATTATTTAGACATATTTATTAAAAATATAAAAGTACAAGTTATAGATAAAGTATATACAGAGTATATATGACCCCCAATACTTAGCTTGAGCTATGTCCTCATAAATATGAGAGAAAAATGAAGTTATAACTCGTACTGAATATAGAAAAGCCTAAAGAATAAATGAAAAAAGAATGAAATAAAGAATGAGAGATAAAATGAATGAGAAGTTGACCGTCCCCCATACTTAGGATCAAATAATCCTATGTATAGCAGACTGTACACAAGGTAGGGAGGATCAAGGGTGGTAATGAACAAATCATAACTCGGAATGTCTCCCCCTATACTTAGGGTAAGATATCCCTAAGTATATATGAGAAGAGGAGATAGTAGAGGGGATGAAAGAATGAAAGGACTTGGGTGCACACCCCCTATACTTAGGATAAAGTACGTCTTAAGTATAGAAGACTGATAAAAAAATATGACACCTTTTTGGTAGAAAAAGAAAAAAGAAAATGAAAATAAGAAAAGAAGAAAACATGAAAACTTAAAGGAAGAGTTTTTGAGTGACATTATCTGAATCTTCTGGTGCTGCTACAGTTGTGGATGCTCTTTCGATGCATATCACTTGGACAAAATCAACAAAGGACTGAAAGGTGTCATGCTCTAGGTAAGGCTTCAGTAACTGACCGTTGACGACAAACGGTTGTGCATCAGAGATAATTTTGATATCACAATGCTTTCGTTGTCACACACTTCTTGCACTCTGAATGACACTGACCATTTACTCTTTATTTTGCCTGGGAAGATCTTCATCTTTGCATCAAATGGCCACTCTTTCTGTCTAGTCTTGAAGGTGTTTCATCTAATGTGTTGGTCATGCCGGCGTTTAACCTTCCCCTTGTACATCAATGTGTTATCATATGCATAGTATCAAAATTCTAGGAGCATGTTCAGATCCTCTTTTCTTTCATGACCATCTCTTCATGAGTCCAAATTGCAAATATTGATGGCCCATAATGAATTGTGAATTAACTCCTCTAGCAGATGGACTGGCTTTCCATACACAAGATGGCAGGGTGACAAACCCAATGGGGACTTGTAGGAGAGTCTGTATGCCCAAAGGATAGAGTCCAAGAGTCGGGACATACTTTTTCTATCCGGCTTTACAAGCTTCTAGAGGATAATCTTGATTTCTCTATTTGTTAATTCAACCATTCCATTGGTCGGAGGATGGTAAGGAGATGCGACTCGATGCTCGACGCCATATTCCTTCATTAATTTCTTGACCTCTCGATTGATGAAGTGACTACCCCTGTTTGATATGAGTATCTTCATAATCCCAAACCATGCAATGATGTTTTCTCTCAGAAATTAACAAACTGTATGACTGTCAGTGGCTCGGGCAAGGATAATTTCAACCCAGCATCTCACATAATCAACGACAAGAAGGATTTCTTGTATACCTAACTATTAGGGAAGTGTCCCATGATGTCAGTGCTCCAAGCATAGAATACATATGCTATTTGAATGAACTTCAGGCGCATGGAATCTTTAGCATAAGGGTTCCTTTCAGTTTCTGATAGTCGCTGCAGCGCTTGACGAATGCCGTGGCATCCTTAAATTATGTACGCCACTAGAGGACACAATAGAATACTTTCATTGGTGTTCTATTTCCTGAGTGATGTTCACCAGATTCGAGCGAATGACAATGCTCGAGGATAATATGGTGCTCCTCTTAAGGAACATACCTACGCCAAATACAGTCTGATTCTTTCCTGAATAAAAGTGGGTCTTCCAATTGGTAGAAATGGATGGTTGACAAGAAATTTGTCCTTCTTGACTTTCGTCCAATCTTGCGTGACTACACCGAAAACGAGGTAGTTCACAATGTCAGCATACCAAGGGAGTGAATCCACGACCAGAATCAACTTGTCTGGGAAGGTATCTGTGATGGGTGCACTGCTCAGTGGAGGCTCTTGCAGCTCAGTTCTGGAGAGGTGATCTACTACCACAGTCTGAACCCCAAGCTTTTCTTTGATTTCCAAATCGAACTCCTGGAGGAGAAGGATCCATCCGATCAGTCTAAGCATGGAATCCTTCTTCTATTGCAAGTATCGGATAACAAAGTGGTCTGTGCAGACGGTGAATTTAGATCCAAGCAAATAGGATCTGAACTTCTTAAGGGTGAAACCACTATCACCAAATCTTTTTCTATCACAATGTAATTTCTTTGAGCTTCATCTAATGTTTTGCTGGCATAGTGAATGGCATAGGGCGCCTTTGTTGGACAAGCGAGCTCATGATGAGCCACTATGCAATAAATGTTATTGCAGATATCATAGCTTGATCTGAAATGAAGAATAACTAATTTGCATGATAGGTCCCTTAGTACAATTAGGGTTATGTACCGTGGCCATCTTAATGATCATACAACTGTTGATTCAATTATTGAATCATATAGACTTGTTCTTGGATGGATATCTAAAGAGTTAAATTGAGGAATCATCAAGCAGCATCAAATGATTATTATGAGATAATCTCAATCCTGAGAAGGAAATGACAATCCTGTCTCTAAAGGCTAATATCTGACCGACCTCTTGATGCATGTCCTTTGCATAGGAATAAATATTCGGAGGTGTTAGATAAGTTATGTCAAAGAGTTGACTTAGCGAGATCGAGATAACCAAAGACCTATGTTGTATACTGTCACGATATTGGCACGCATCCCTTGTCTGAAAACAGGTGTGTTACTATATGTCTGAGTATGTACATTTGGCATACCAATAGGATGATGACCTAATCAAAGTCTATACATCGGCACACTGGTGTGCATGTAAGGGCATATGAGTAGTATGATCTCTCAAAGGGATCATACATGTTTATTATTGAACCAGAAGACATGAACTCACTCACGAGATATTGGGAAGAATCAAATTCCGGGTACGATCATTTTGCTTTGGAGGCTTGACTGAATTTGTAGGTTTGATATATGATTTTGGAAAGTATATGATCAACACTTAGGAATAATATATGCTTTTGGTAAGTATATGATCGATACCGGCTCCCAATGATCGAATGAGAAAGTTAATGATAAAACTCTGAAGTAGACAGTGTAAAATTGATCTAATACATTGGGTTTATTCTTGGTCTTCCAATATGCATGATGTACATGTATTAGAAATACCTAAGGGTGATGTAATCATATACAATTCTATAACCATGACGCTTCCATTCCTAGATAGTGATGAAACGGGTATGGATTTTAGTGACCCCTCTCAGTAGAAAAGTGATTTGATTTTGGTCGAAATGTTGAAAATTGAACTGAATGTTATTCATATGAATTTAGAAGATTAGACTTACATTCTTGATTTAATCAAGCATCTATGAGAAGTCCGCAATATCTGGATTTGAGATATGATCTCAATATCCAAGTCACTATACATGGAACAATAGAATCACCCTGTCCTTATCTCCAAGTAGCTACGGAGAAAGCACATTATCCTTGAAAGAGTCCATGATAATTTCATTGTTGATATATGTATCCAAGCATTGAAAAAATTGATAATTAAATACTATTTAATTATCATGAATAATATGAATTTGATTCATATTATAAGGAGAGTTATCTTAGATAATGAAATATGATTTAATTATCAAAGATGTGAATGTGATTCATATTATTTGGGCACATGAGAATAGAGATCCAAGATGATTTAATGTGATTTAGTTATCACGGATATGAAAACTGTAGATAACACTATCCATATAAATCATATATATTATAAATGTGATTTATAATAAGACAGAGCTATTTGTAATTTACATTTGTTAATTAAATGTTTATGTGAATTGTATTCACATTGGACAATTAATTGAAAATGCCATTCACATTTTATTTTGGGTTGTGAATGTGATTCACAAATTTTCCAATAGCAAGATTGCAATATTCACAAAATAATTATTAATTATTTTTGTGGAATAATTTACAACAATTATTGTTTTAAATATTGGAGATAAATGGAATAATTCAATCTAGGAGGTTACATGGAGATTGTCCCCTTCTTAATCGGAGAGGGGGATGGCCACCAATTCCTATTAGAAAAAGGTGGTTGTCCACTCTATCATTATGGAAGGAGGTAATCTCCTTACCAATATATCCAAGTTTGATTGATTTAATTTTAGGATTAATTTATATTTATTTTCAATATACATTTAATCTAAATTAAATTAATTGTTGTTGTATTTTTCCAATACAATCTTTGTCGTTGAAAGAAGCAAAAATCAATATCATCCATTTTTTTGTGTAGTCCATGGATTGTGATCCATGGACTCCCAAAGTGCTATATAAGAAAAGGAAACCCTTAATCTTCTTGTGATTACAATAATAATGAGAACACAACGCTCTATCCCTCTCTCTCTCTAAATGCCAACTTCCTCTCTCTCTCTCTCTCTTGTGGTCGTCCACCATGATGCCCTAGAGAGAGTCGCCATCATCGTAGCATCGCAGTTATGCTGCTGGATTGTTTACTCGTGGATCTTCGTCTCCTTTGGTGAAACTCACTTGTGAATAAGATGACAGATCTTGTGTGATGAGATCAAGAGATTCGTTGCTTGGATCATCAATAAGTATTGCGGAAAGCACGTGTTTCATCAACACGCTCGCAAGCGCCTCCTCTGTTGGATCGGACTTGAGACATGAGGTCTATTTGTTTAGAGACTTGATCACAACCATGCTTCACGAGGTAACCCTAATAATTGTGTGTGGTTTAGACAAAACAATCCGAGTAGTATTCTTGGATCAAGTGGTTTCGTCGCAAGAAATTTTTTAAATTTCGCTACCCTTAGCAACTAGTGCAACTAATCACTCGATCACATACGATGAGATCCTCACATTTCCGTGATGGTCTTAAGGATCTTACCATATACTTCAAGTAGTATCAGAGCCTTAGGTTGGGGTTTCGTATACAATCCACAAACCTTGGACGATTTGGTTAATTAGGGTTTGCGAAAATTTTATTGCATTTGTTCTCGTAGCCCTGTTTTGTGGATATTTTCGTACTTATTTAAACATGAAATTATCATTTATATTATTTTCTCCTTTAAATAAGAAAACCATGGGATTTGAGTTTGCATGATTTGGAATCCGTTTGCTTAAGTTATGATCTTTTTAGTGAACATGTATCCGCTATTTTAGGGACTGCGAATCTTGATGTAATTAAGAAGTTAATTGTAATTTTGAAACATCTATAAATGCATGAAAATCACTCATATTTTGCTGTAAATTAAATTAGAAAAATTTAGAAACTTATTTTGCTTGATTTGGATTTAAATTGATTGAGATATGCTAATTTTAGTAAGTTAGGGTCACTGCTGGAGATTACTTTCCTAATCAACAACCTTGTGATTGTCATTTAATCAATTAGTGAAATTAATGTTTAATTTTATGAAATAATTATGGATAAATATTTGATAAATATTTTATGATAATTATTTCCATTGATGACATTGCCTTAACTAATAATTGACTAGATATGATCTAGATCACAAATTGGTTACTCAATCTTCATTCCAACAAACAAAGTTGCTTGAATAGGATTGGGAATTTGTTTAGCAAATTTCATTATAATCAAATTGATTTTGATTATTACTATATGGTATAAGTTTGGTTGAAAAATCGATTATCATTTCAAGAAAAAAGTGATCGATTTTGCATTATCCTTTCCCGAGGTGGATATGGTGCCTAGTTAGGGAGTATTGGGGTAGCAGATTGCACCGTGTGCAGTCTGTCACACTTCCGTCGGTACTGAACATGACATCGGGTATGGAATGGATAATGCTAGAGAGATCATGATGTATTTTTCTAATTATTAAAATCGAATAATATGTATTTGAGATAATACCATATTTCAAGTAACAATAAAAAATGCTTGTTGGATAATAATTGGATTATTAATTTAATATGATTAGATTAACTGAAATCCAATTAAAATTAAAACACTCTATTATGAATAGAGTTGTTATTTCCCTTGTAAGAATTAATTATGTGAATACGATTTATAAATTAATTAGAATTTGAACATGATATGGAGGATCACATAAGTGACATCCATGGTCTCCCATCAATGCCAAGGGTTCCATCGCCAGGGATTTTATGCAGGAGACGCCTGCCCAAAGTGACAGCTCCTGCATACAAGCGCATATGGATCGAGCTCTTTGCTTCTCGAAAGAGTAAGGTCGTATGCATAGTGACCTAAATATTAGGTCCTATTATTGGGAAGATATTGGGTTGTGCATAGTGAAGGTTATGGAATTATCCTCAAGCACATCACGGAAGCGTGATCGTCGTATCGGATACGACGAAGAACGACTAGTCGTACTAGTTGTTCTGAGCAGCAGAATTTAAAATTTTTTATGTGATGAAACCACACGATCCAAGAACGATTCTCGGATCGTTTCATCTATAACCACAACAAGTATAATGCAATACCTCTTAAAGCGTGGTTGATCAAGTCTCTAAAGAAAGAGACCTCTTGTCTCAAGTCCGATCGTCGGTGAGACCGCTTGCGAGCGCGGGGATGAACCGTGTTGTCCTCGCAATCCAAGAAGATTATCCAAGCACGGTTGCTCCTGATCTCGTCATACGAGATCGAACGTCTCCTTCGCGAGCGTAGCACACCAAGAAGACGGAGAACCGAAGAATTTCGAAGCGGCGGCGCGGTGGCGAAAGCGTCGACGAATCTCTCCTCTAGGGTATGGTGGACGGCCACCAAAATTAGTGGGAGAGAGGGCTGTCGTGTATGAAGAAAGAGAGAGAGAGCTCCAAATTTGCATGTAATAGAGAGCATGGTATGCCTATCTATTTATAGGGTTTTGGATCCATGGATCTCAATCCATGGAACATATAAAATCAATGGGTGAGATTGATTTATGTCAATCCAATGTCCAAGATTGTTGTTGTCAAAAACAACAAATTTAGATTAAAATATATTTGACAATATCAAATATAAATTAGTCCTAAATAAACCCAACAAATAAGGAGAGAATGTACATGGAGATTTCATCTCCATGCAACTTCCACGTGGACGGCCACCCTTTCCTATTTGGAATAGGGTGCCATCCACTATTTCCATGGGGAGAGCAATCTCATGATAATTCATGAGATTGCATATCTCTATGGAAATCTCTCTTTATTTATTTGCAAAAAAATTGTTGGGTTTTATTCTCTGAAAATAATTCACAATTATATTTGAGAATATTGCAATCTTGCCATGGAAAAATTGTGACTCATATTCACAACCCAAAACAACATATAATTTACATTGTCAATTAATTACACAATGTGTATCCAATACACATAATAATTAATCAAAACATATAAATTATAATTATCTCTCTCTAATATATTATAAATCATATTTATAATGTATCGTGAATAATTGAATATTTCTATCCACATTATTCTTATCCACATTAATTAAATCACATTTACTTATATTGGATAATTTCTTCACACATCAAGATGATTAAATCAAATTTAATCATCATTTCTTCATTGCTTAGATCTTATGGAATTATTCTTGAACCCTTCAAGAATAATGCAATCTCTCTGCAGATACTTGGAGATAAGGACATGGCGATTGTATTATTCCACGTATAGTGACATGGATATTGAGATCGTATCTCAAATCCTGATCGTGGGCCTCCCATAGATGCTTGATTAAATCAAGATCAAAATCTAATCTTCTCATTGCATCTGAATCACATTCAGATCAATGTCCAATATTTGGACTAAGATCAGATTACTTCTCTACTGAGAGGAGTCACTAAAATCCAGACCCGTTTCATCACTTCCTAGGAATGGAAGCGTCATGGTTATACAATCGTTTATGATCACATCACCCTCTGGTATTCCCAATACCTGTACATCCTACATGCTGGAAGACCCAGAACAAACCCGATGTATTAGATCAACTTTACACTGTCTACTTCATGGTTTTATCAGTAAGTTTCTTATTCGATCATTGGGAGTCGGCATCGATCATATACTTTCCAAAAGCATATATCATACCTAGGTCTTGTTCATATACTTTCCAAAAGTATATATCAAACCTACAAATTCAGTCAATCTTCCAAAGCGAGACGACCATGCGCATGGAATTTGATTCTTCCCAATATCTCATGAGTGAGCTCATGTCTTCCGGTTCAGCAACTGAACCTGTATGATCCCTTTCAGAGATCGTATTACTCATATGCCCTTATATGTACACCAACGCACCGGTGTATAGACCTTGGTTAGGTCATCAACCAATTGGTCTGCCAAATGTACATACTTAGACATATAGTAACACCTCTATCTCTGGTCGGAGGATGCGTGCTTGTATCATGACATCATACAATATAGGTTTTTGGTTATCTCGATCTCGTTAAGTCAACACTTTGACCTAACTAATCTGACACCACCGAATCTCTATTCCTATGGAGAGGACCTGCATCAAGAGGTCGGTCAGATATCAGCCTAAAGAGATAAGGATTGCCATCTCCTACTCAAGCTGGAGATCATCTCTTAACAATCATTTGACGGTGCTTGATGAGTCCTCAATCTAACTCTTTAGATATTCATCCAAGCACCAACTTCTATGATTCAATAGTTGAATCAACAGCTATATGATTATTAAGATGGCCATGGTACATAACCCTAATTGTACTAAGGGACCTATTATGCAAATTATTCATTTTTCATTTCAGATCAGGGAATGATATATGCAATAACATTTATTGCATAATGGCTCGCCGTGGGCTCACATTTCCAACAATCTCCCACTAGCCCAAAGAGCCATTAATGGGCTAATCATTTAAACTCACACTCATGTGACAATCATAGGCTATTCTAGAAAATAGCTAGGTAAGTTGATCAGTCACTCTGTTCCCGCGCGACTATGCCAAGTCCTTTTACGACACTTGCATATCCCCAGTAACAGTGCTCGCATCCAATGCGAATGTTGCATCTTATGCAACTAATACTCAATCTTGTTAGTTATAGTGTCCTTGACACTACAGCTTAACAATTATCATAACCAGTATTTTTCATAATCCTTATCAGAATACCCTTATTCCTGGAGATCTCTATCTCCTAAGGTATCTACAGTTAAGACCTTTTAGATCACTATCTATAAAGTCTTAAACTTTTGAAGATAACACTTTTTGAGATCACTATCTCAAAATCTTGTCATCTATGAAGATTTCGTTATTACTGCAATCAAGTATTTTCTCTCCATAGTAGGGTTAGCAACACTTTATTATTCCCACTACATGGCAGATATCTGGCTTTTGTACACATGTAGCATACACCCAGCTTCTCGTAAATGATGCACAAGTGCAAGCAGTTCTAGCATTCACTTCCTCAACTCTTTGAGGTGCTATCCCTTTAGATAGGTCAGTACCATATCATAAGAGATGGAAGCCTTTATTGGAATTTCTAAGGATAGCATATGTCCAAGGTGTACTACAAATGTGAAAATCCCAATATCCTCTACTCTTTTCTTCTGAATAACATCAGAACTAAGATCTAAGAGGTATCTTTGAAATCATATTTCAAGATATGGAACAACCAGATTATAAAACACATATTATTATCCTTATATCATTTAAATGATTAGGATATTATCTACATTTAGCACGATGAACACAAAGGCACTCCCACTAAGCTTCACATGGCTCATCAAGATTTTATCTGAAATCATAACATTTATAATTCCATCAAATCTTATGGTCCAATTTAGAAGCTTATTTGAGTCCATAGATGAATTCCTTAGCTTGCACACCTTTCTTTCCTCAATCATGAAGCCCTGGGGCTACTTCATGTGAATATCCTCAAAGAGGTATTCGTAGAGGAATGCAATATTGACTTACATCGTGAAGATGCAATAGTCAAGTTGTGTAGATAAGGTTAGCAATATTCTGATGGTTTTAAGCATGGTCACCGAAGAGCAAGTCTCATTGCAAGCAATGTCTTCTCGTCCAGTGTGTAGCTCATGGCTACGAACCGTGCTTTGAAGATATCTACCTTCTCATCAGGTTCCCTTTCTCTTGAAGATCCATTTACACCTTTACAGGTCTTTCCCATATAGGTGGATCCTCGAGGGTCCATATACAACACTTGTATATGAAGTCTACATTAGACTTTTATTGCTAACATCCATCTATCCATGCTATGATCTTCAGAAGCTTCATCACATGAAGTTCGATCATTGTCAGATTTCTCTAACACATGGAATACATCCTCAAACTCATTTGAAGAGGTATTAGTGTTTCGTCTTCAATTGTCCTTTTAGTTTCCAATTTCAAGAGCCTCATTATCTTCTCAAGATTAAATGAGTTCCTACACTTCATTTTCATCTTGATTCTCAAGAGTCTCAACCTCTAAGAATCACATTCTCAGAGATGAGATATTTTAAGAATCTCAAGGTCATAAAGTAGGTATCCAATACCATCGTTTATTTTCCTAATGAAGCAACACTCTCGAGTGCTCAATTCCAGCTTACTTGCATGGAATTATATGTAGTCTCTACTACATATATACCTGGATACTAAGAGGAATTTATGCTAAAAATTCATCATTGATCGAATCATGTTACACATGATCCAATTGTATCTCCCTAAAACTCTATTGAGTTTAGGTTAATTAGGAGGAGTGAGATAGGAATGATATTCCTTTCTCCATAAGGTATATTATGAATTCATCTAATAAGTACTGATTACCTAGATTAGATCAAATTCACTTTATCTTTCTCCAAACTTTGGTTGTAAACCAAAATTATGTGAAATCTTTGAACATTTCAAAGGTCTCTAAGTGAAGAGAAGAAATCTCATATCATACATAATCATCAATAGATATCACATATCCACAATGTTTACTACGATATAGATGATCCGCATACATCAATATGTATGAGATCCCGAATACCTTGACATCTTACACCAGTCCCAAAGAAAGGTGTATTGGACATTTTACTTTGAATACAATATTAATAAGTATGAAAGTTTTGAAATTTTAGACATTCTAAAGTTTCATCTCTTACTAGTCTATTGATCAAATCAATAGACAAACGTCCAAAGCTTGACGCTAGATCATTGTCAAATGATCTTTATCCTCCTACTTATCTTAAGGTTCAATTTTAGCATTTAGAAATGTTAATGAACCATTCATTAATTTTCTATTTAGTGGATTCCACTAGGTTTTAGATTACTTTCTGAAATATCTTCATCATAACTCTTTATGATAGGTCCATTCCAGAATTCATGTTTATTTCCAACATTTAGAAACAAAGAATGAGTGCATTCTAATGTCTAGTCATAGAGACATTCTCTAAGACTAAGGTCTCTCCCACTGAAATTATGAAGTCTAGTGATCCAATGGAATTTGTTGCAACAATTGCATCAATGTCCATCTGGATAACTATAAACCTTGCAACAATTGCATCCAATGGAATTTGTTGCAACAATTGCATCAATGTCCATCTGGATAACAATTAGAGTTTATCTTATTCAATAAGTAAGTCAATATCAATGATTTATGTAGAGTATTCTGATGCTCCATCCGAGTCCTTCTCTAAGGATTCTAGACAGACTTGATAGTCATACTATCAACACATCAATTTATTGCAGTGTTGGCATTCATCCAACTCTTTGGATGTCATATGGAAGTCACAGAGGTACACTCAATTCTTTTACTACACTTCTTACTTGGGTCCAACCCATGCTTCCACTGCGCTCCCTTTATCTATGAGCAACCATTGCTTAAGACTAAGGATCTCTTACGTTAAATTCAAAAGAATTCAATGTAATATCATTTCAACATTTATACATGCTTCATTAAATTCATACAATATGAATATTATGAAGCTTCATGAATGACTAGAGTATAGATAGTAGAATAATGACACTCATCATCTACATCCATCTAAACTCTTAAAACATAGGTTCAGGTAGGTACTCAAACAATTTGAATACATCATCTCTTATAGAGCCACCATTCTGCATGATGCAGTGAACCATCTCATTCATGTTAAATGTCAAGAGCACATATGTATGCCAGAATATCTTCATTAATTTTATAAGGATTATTTGACAATTGCGATCATCATCGACATGTCACTTCCAAAGTACATCCGATGAGAGATCAAGAATATAGAGACATACAAACCCTAGGATTGTAGTCCTATTATCCATTTCATTGTCATTCCTCATTATTATGAAGAAACTTACACATTGCAACCACATATATTATGTGTCCAACTGCAAGTGCAATATCTGGATCATGAGATCAATCCATGATATTTTATTGGTTATCATTGAGTATAACATTGAGTGGGTTTAATGAAGGATTATCTGAAATAAGAAATTTGCATAAGTGTATATATTTATATATACATATTTTACTTTGATTTAGGTATTTTTATATCAAAGTTGTCTTGCCATGTCAACACTGAAAGTTCATTCCCTTAACTACTTTCAATGTAAGAGATATACTTACCATTATATCTCAAGCAAGATCTGGGATCTCCTTCTTTATCTTTGTTGCATCCCTATAATATGAGAACCTACAACTCGGATAAAAAGAAGCGGGAACACATTCCGCCTTGCAAGTCCAACTTGCATCTCCCAATTTGGTCTTTAACACCCTGGCCCACCACCCCTAAGGCAATGTTGACCCGTCATTAATTGAACCAACCGTCAACAGGAATACAACTCGCTATGCGCAATCCAATATCACCCCAATAATATGAGGACCCGATATTGGGGTCACTATGCATACGTCCTTACTCTTTCGAGAAGTGAAGAGCCCGATCCAGATGCGCTTGCATATAGGAGCTGTCAGTTTGGACAGGCGTCTCCTACATACAATCCCTAGCGACGGAACCCTACGCCTTGACGGGAGACCATGGATGTCACTTATGTGATCCTCCATATCATATTCAAATTCTAGCTAATCACTATGAATCATGTTAATTATGATTAATTCTTCCAAGGGAAATAACATCTCTATTCATAATAGTGTGTTTTAATTTTAATTGGATTCCAATCAATCTAATCATATTAAATTAATGATCCAATTAATATCCAACAAATATTTTATTGTTACTTGAATTATGGTATCATCTCAAATACATATTATTTCGAATTTTAATAATTATAAATACATCATGATTTCTTAAGCATTATACTAACACTACCCGCTGTCGTGGCCAGCACCGACGAGAGTGGGAAGAACCACATACGTTGCAACCCGCAACTCCAATGCTCTCCGACTAGACACCATATCCACCTCGGGAAAGGATAATGCAAAATAAATCACTTTGTACTTGAGATGATCATCGGTTCTTCAACCGAAATTATATCATATAATAATAATCAAAACAATTTTTGATTAACATTATAATGAGATTTGCTAAACAAATCCCAAGTCCTATTCAAGCAACATGTTTGTTGGAATGTTGATCATGTAACCAATTAGCGATCTAATAAATTATTGGTTAAGGCAATGTCATTTAAGGGAATAATTATCATCAAATATTTCAGAAATATTTATGCACAATTATTCTAGGAAATTAAACAATTTAATTTCACTAATTGATTAAATGACAATCACTATTCAAGCATCAAGTTTGATGATTGTGTTTCCCCTTAATTTAGATCAAATCTAATCAATTAATTGGTTGAGGCCAAGTCAATTATGTAAATAATCATCTTCCAATATTTCACATATATTTTTCATGATTATTTCACGAAATTAACAATTAATTTCACTAATTGACAATCACTTGATTTTAGATTAGGACTGTAATTTCAGTAGTGACACCTACTCACTAAAATTAACATATCTCAATCAATTTAAATCCAAATTAGTCAAACTACATTTTAAAAGATTGCTAACTTGATTTAGGACAGAAGCCAAGTGTTTCACGCATTTTGAGGCAGATCTTAACAGTAATTAACTCTTTAATCATGCTAAGATCTACAGTTCCCGCAACAGTGCATACATGTTCATTAAAACAACCATATCTCGAGCATACGAAATCCGATTTACGCAAATGCAGATCCTATGGTTTCCTTATTTAACGGGAAACAATAACCATGTAAATAATTCGTGCTTAAACATTTTAAACACGACCGAAATTATTTACTAAACAGTTCTACGAAATCAAATGTGACAAAACTTTCGCGACCTTAACGAACCCAAGTCGTCCTCGGTTTATGGATCGTATCCAAAACCACCGACCTAAGGCTCTGATACCACTTGAAGGATATGGAATTATCCTCAAGCGCATCACAGAAGCGTGATCGTCGTATCGATTACGACGAAGAATGACTAGTCATACTAGTTGTTCTTAGTACAGGAATTTAAAATTTTTTTATGTGATGAAACCACATGATCCAAGAATGATTCTCGGATCGTTTCATCTATAACCACAACAAGTATAATGCAATACCTCTTGAAGCATGGTTGATCAAGTCTCTAAAGAAAGAGACCTCCTGTCTCAAGTCCGATCGTCGGTGAGACCGCTTGCGAGCGCGGGGATGAACCGCGTTGTCCTCGCAATCCAAGAAGATGATCCAAGCACGGTTGCTCCTGATATCGTCATACGAGATCGAACGTCTCCTTCGCAAGCGTAGCACACAAAGAAGACGGAGAACCGAAGAACGTCGAAGCAGCGGCGTGGTGGCGAAAGCGTCGACGAATCTCTCCTCTAGGGTATGGTGGACGGCCACCAAAATTAGAGGGAGAGAGGGCTGCCGTGTATGAAGAAAGAGAGAGAGAGAGAGAGAGAGAGAGAGAGAGCTCCAAAATTGCACGTAAACAGAGAGCATGGTATGCCTCTCTATTTATAGGGTTTTCGGGTCCATGAATCTCAATCCATGGGACATATAAAATCAATGGGTGAGATTGATTTATGTCAATCCAATGGCCAAGATTGTTGTTGTCCAAAACAATAAAATTAGATTAAAATATATTTGACAATATCAAATTAAATTAGTCCTAAATCAACCCAACAAATAAGGAGAGAATGTACATGGAGATTTCATCTCCATGCACCTTCCATGTGGACAGCCACCCTTTCCTATTTGGAATAGGGTACAACCCACTATTTCCATGGGTAGAGCAATCTCATGATAATTCATGAGATTGGATATCTCCATGGAAATCTCTCTTTATTTATTTGCAACAAATTTGTTGGGTTTTATTCTTCAAAAATAATTTACAATTATATTTGAGAATATTGCTATCTTTCCATGGAAAAATTGTGAATCATATTCACAACCCAAAACAACATATAATTTACATTGTCAATTAATTACACAATGTGAATCCAATACACATAATAATTAATTAACACATATAAATTATAATTAGCTCTCTCAAATATATTATAAATCATATTTATAATATATCATGAATAATTGAATATTTCTATCCACATTATTCTTATCCACATTAATTAAATCACATTAAATTATATTGGATAATTTCTTCACACATCAAGATGATTAAATCACATTTAATCATCATTTCTTCATTGCTTAGATCTTATGGAATTATTCTTGAACCTTTCAAGAATAATGCAATCTCTCCGCAAATACTTGGAGATAAGGACATGGCGATTGTATTGTTCCACGTATAGTGACATGGATATTGAGATCGTATCTCAAATCCAGATCGCTAGCCTCTCATAGATGCTTGATTAAATCAAGACCGCAAATCTAATCTTCTCATTGCATCTGAATCACATTCAGATCAATGTCCAACACTTGGACTAAGATCAGATTACATCTCTACTGAGAGGAGTCACTAAAATCCAGACCTGTTTCATCACTCCCTAGGAATGGAAGCTTCATGGTTATACAATCGTTTATGATCACATCACCCTCAGGTATTCCCAATACCTGTACATCCTGCATATTGGAAGACCTAGAACGAACCCGAAGTATTAGATCAACTTTACACTGTCTACTTCATGGTTTATCAGTACGTTTCTCATTCGATCATTGGGAGTTGGCATCGATCATATACTTTCCAAAAGCATATATCATACCTAGGTCTTGATCATATACTTTCCAAAAGTATATATCAAACCTACAAATTCAGTCAAGCTTCCAAAGTGAGACGACCATGCACATGGAATTTGATTCTTCCCAATATCTCATGAGTGAGCTCTTGTCTTCCGGTTCAGCAACTGAACCTGTATGATCCCTTTGAGAGATCGTATTACTCATATGCCCTTATATGTACACCAGCGCGCTGGTGTATAGACCTTGGTTAGGTCATCAACCTATTGGTCTGCCAAATGTACATACTTAGACATATAGTAACACATCTGTCTCTGGTCAGAGGATGCGTGCCTGTATCGTGACAGCATACGATATAGGACTTTGGTTATCTCGATCTCGTTAAGTCAACTCTATGACCTAACTAATCTGACACCTCCAAATCCCTATTCCTATGCAGAGGACCTGCATCAAGAGGTCGGTCAGATATAAACCTAAGGAGATAAGGATTGCCATATCCTACGCAGGCTGGAGATCATCTCTTAATAATCATTTGACGGTGCTTGATGAGTCCTCAATCTAACTCTTTAGATATTCATCCAAGCACCAGCCTCTATGATTCAATAGTTGAATCAACAGCTGCATGATTATTAAGATGGCCATGGTACATAACCCTAATTGTACTAAGGGACCTATTATGCAAATTATTCATTTTTCATCTCAGATCAGGGAATGATATATGCAATAACATTTATTGCATAATGGCTCGTTCGTGGGCTCGCATTTCCATTGTTCTGAGCAGCAGAATTTAAAATTTTTCATGTGATGAAACCACATGATACAAGAACGATTCTCAGATCATTTCATCTATAACCACAACAAGTATAATGCAATACCTCTTGAAGCGTGGTTGATCAAGTCTCTAAGATAAGAGACCTCCTGTCTCAAGTCCGATCGTCGGTGAGACCTCTTGCGAGCGCGGGGATGAACCGCGTTGTCCTCGCAATCCAAGAAGTTGATCCAAGCGTAGTTGCTTCTGATCTCATCGCACGAGATCGAACGCTCATTGTCAATATGAATTGAATGTTGAGAAAACAAATAAAACTAAATAAATCAAATTAAAGTAAAGGGTTTGTGTTGGATTGGCACGACATAAAATAAACATAAAAAAGAAGAACTAGAAATGGGGTTTATTCAATCAATAGGGGTACAATAAATAAGTATAATTAATCCATTGTTTATCGGGAAATCCCTACAACAAGAATAAAAAAAAGTCAATAAGTATGAATAGGGCAAGAAAAGGGTAAGAGTAAAGAATTATACAAATTTAGATACTAAACACCCTAATCCACTTTTGATACTTTTTTTACTTCGGTTAACTTTTTTTTTGATTAATTTGAAATTCTTTAAATAATTCTGCCTTCTTAAAAATATCATTAACCGTTTCTGTAGGTTGAGCCCCCTTTTCAAGAAAATATAGAATAGCCGGAACATTTAAATAAGTTTGATTCCTTATCGGATCGTAAAAACCCACTTTCCGAAGATCCCTTCCTTCTCTTCGGGATCGAACATCAATTGCAACGATTCGATAGATGGCTCATTGGGATAGATATAGATAAACAACGCCCCCCCTAGAAACGTATAAGAGGTTTTCTCCTCATACGGCTCAAGAAAGAATGATTTTAATTTCTTTCGTGAGTGCAACACTCCAAGAAGACGGAGAATCGAAGAACGTCGAAGCGATGGTGCGGTGGCGAGAGCGTCGACGATTCTCTCTTTTAGGGTATGG
Source organism: Ottelia alismoides (assembly GCA_037367405.1). NCBI lineage: Eukaryota > Viridiplantae > Streptophyta > Magnoliopsida > Alismatales > Hydrocharitaceae > Ottelia > Ottelia alismoides. The sequence goes on along the minus strand of JAZKJV010002251.1, from coordinate 1,008,425 downwards.
TGGACGACCACCAAAAATAGAGGGAGAGAGGGTTGTCGTATATGAAGAAAGAGAGAGAGAGAGAGCTCCAATATTGCATGTAAATAGAGAGCATGGTATGCCTCTCTATTTATAGGGTTTTGGGATCCATGGATCTCAATCCATGTGTCATATAAAATCAATGGATGAGATTGATTTATGTCAATCCAATGGTCAAGATTGTTGTTGGTGAAACCAACAAATTTAGATTAAAATATATTTGACAAAATCAAATATAAATCAATCCTAAATTAAACCAATAAATAAGGAGAGAATATACATGGAGATTACATCTCCATGTACAATCTATAGGTGACGGCCACCCATTCCTATAGGAATAGGGTGCCGCCCACCTCATTCCAAGTTGAGAGCAATCTCATGGATTCCCATGAGATTGCATGTCTCCTTGAATTTCTCCTTTATTTATTGCAACAAATTTTGTTGGGTTTTATTCTTCAAAAATAATTCACAATTAAATTTGAGAATATTGCAATCTTGCCATGGAAAAATTGTGAATCATATTCACAATCCAAAACAACATATAATTTACATTGTCAATTATTTACACAATGTGTATCCAATACACATAATAATTAATAAACACATATAAATTATAATTAGCTCTCTCTAATACATTATAAATCACATTTATAATATATCATGAATAATTGAATATTTCTATCCTCATTATTCTTATCCATAATAATTAAATTACATGTAATTATATTGGATAATTTCTTCACACATCAAGATGATTAAATCACATTTAATCATTGTTTCTTCATTGCTTAAATCTTATGGAATTATTCTCGAACCATTCAAGAATAATGCGATCTCTCCTCAGATACTTGGAGATAAGGACAGGGCGATTGTATTGTTCCACGTATAGTGACTGACATTGAGATCATATCTCATATCCAGATCGCGGGCCTCCCATAGATGCTTGATTAAATCAAGACCACAAATCTAATCTTCTCATTTCATATGAATCATATTCAGAACAATATCCAACATTTGGACTAAGATTAGATTACTTCTCTACCGAGAGGAGTCACTAAAATCCAGACCCATTTCATCACTCCCTAGGAATGGAAGCGTCATGGTTATACAATCGTTTATGATCACATAACCCACATGTATTCCCATTACCTATACATCCTGCATACTGGAAGACCCAGAATAAACCCAAAGTATTAGATCAATTTTACACTGTCTACTTCAGGGTTCTATCAGTAGGTTTCTCATTCGATCATTGGTAGTCGGTATCGATTATATACTTTCCAAAAGCATATATCATACCTAGGTCTTGATCACATTCTTTCCAAAAGTATATATCAAGCCTACAAATTCTGTCAAGCTTCCAAAGCGAGACGACCATGCGCATGGAATTTGATTCTTCCCAATATCTCTTGAGTGAGCTCATCCCTTCCGGTTCAATAACTGAACCTGTATGATCCCTTTTAGAGATCGTATTACTCATATGCCCTTATATGCACACCAGCGTGTTGGTGTATAGACCTTGGTTAGGTCATCAACCTATTGGTCTGCCAAATGTACATACTTAAACATATAGTAACACATCTGTCTCCGGTGAGAGGATGCATGCTTGTATCGTGGCATACGATATAGGACTTTGGTTATCTCGATCTCGTTAAGTAAACTCTTTGACCTAACTAATCTAACACCTCCGAATCTCTATTCCTATGCAGAGGACCTGCATCAAGAGGTCGGTCAGATATCAGCCTAAAGAGATAAGGATTGCCATCTCCTACTCAGGATGGATATCATCTCTTAACAATCATTTGACGGTGCTTGATGAGTCCTCAATCTAACTCTTTAGATATTCATCCAAGCACCTGCCTCTATGATTCAATTGTTGAATCAACAGCTGTATGATTATTAAGATAGCCATGGTACATAACCCTAATTATACTAAGGGACCTATTATGCAAATTATTCATTCTTCATTTCAGATCAGGGAATGATATGTGCAATAACATTTATTGCACAATGGCTCGCCATAGGCTCGCAATTCCAACAATCTCCCACTAGCCCAAAGAGCCATTAATGGGCTAATCATTTGAACCCGTACTCATGTGACAATCATAGGCTATTTAGAAAATAGCTAGATAAGCTGATCAGTCACTCTGTTCCCGCGAAACTATGCCAAGTCCTTTTATGGCACTTGCATATCCCCAGTAATAGTGCTCGCATCTAATGCGAATGTTGCATCCTATGCAATCAATACTCAATCTTGTTAAAAACTATAGTGTCCTTGACACTACGGCTTAACAATTATCATAACCAGTATTTCCATAATCCTTATCAGAATACCCTTATTCCTGGAGATCACTATCTCTTAAGGTATCTACAATCAAGACCTTTTAGATCTCTATAAGCTTTGAAGATAAGACTTTGAGATCACTATCTCAAAAATCTTGTCATCTATGAAGATTTTGTTATTACTGCAACCAAGTGTTTTTTTCCATAGTAGGATTAGTAACAGTTAGTACTCCCACTGCATGGCAGCCATCTGGCTTTTGTACACATCCAATACACACCCGGCTTCTTAGAACTGATGCCCAAGTGCAAGTAGTTCTAGCATTCACTTCCTCAACTCTTTGAGGTGCTGTCTCTTTAGATAGGTCAGTACCATATCTTAAGGGATGGACGCCTACCCAAAGAGACAGCTCCTGCACACAAGCGCATATGGATCGAGATCTTTGCTTCTCGAAAGAGTAAGATCGTATGCGCAGTGACCTAAATATTGGATCCTCCTATTATTGGGATGATATTGGGTTGTGCATAGTGAGTACTAATCCTATTGATGATTGGTTCAATTAACAACATGTAAACATCACCTTAGGGGTGGTGGGCCCGGGTGTTAAAGACCGAATTGAGAATGCAAGTTAGACTTGCAAGGCGGAATGCATTCCTGCTTCTTTTTATCTCAGTTATAGATTCTCATATTATTGGGATGTGTCACGACCCCGATTCTGGGTCGTCAGATCCTCCCATATCCGGATCTTTTTATTCAGTAATAATTTATTCAGCAATCACAACTAACATTCAGAAATAGTCTGCAAATAAAAATACTTAGAAGAAAGTATTTTAACACTTTTCCATTCACAAAATAAAGTTACATAATACATTGTCCACTATAACCATTTACATATACATCAACTTGAAAAGAAAATACACAAAAAGATTACTAGCTACCTTACAAAGTAAAGCTAATGTGGTTGGTTGGATGTCTACTATGTAAGCAGGCTGGATTACTTAAGTCCTTACGATGGCTCACTGACACCTGTTGGGTTTTCTATAAATCATAAGATAACAATTAGCGAATGCTAAGTAACGAAGAAGAGAAAAGCAAACAAAATGGTGTAATTTTGCAAAACTTGTTGTCATGAAAAGTTACATTCCTTCTGATTAATTTAAGTCCTATTCCTTTCTATTCCACATATGGGATTAGTCTAGGAGAACCCCACCATTCTTGGACTACGAAGATGTGGACACTTCGGTATTGAAGATTGCATTGATTTGGTAAGCTTATTATGCCGCACGTCGCCTCAACCAATCATCCAATAATACCCTGACAATTTCCTTTACTTTTATTATCCAGGGTCTGAAGCCCTCATCCTGACAAACAAAGGAGCACACCATCGTCGAGGACTCGATTGTTTAAACCTCAGGATAACATTTAATCATATAACCTAACAACTTCAAATACATATTATCGTGACCCAGGCTATTAAACCACTCGTGCCTCTACATGGCACGACCACATCTTCCGTTGTTCAATCCCGAAGATATTGACTTCTGGTACCATGCGTTAAAAATCATTCATTTCATGCACACTTATAATAACAGGACAACCATGTACCGCCTAGGTAGGGAAACTCCAATACGGGTGCCTTCCGACAAACCTACGGGTTGCATGCCTGACCTGTAGTTTTACTCCCAGTCATCCTTAACATGACACACGATCATTTTAAGGATACAACTCAAAACACATCAATTCCCATGATGTAATTCTTTCGTTAAGTCTTCGATTTGCATAATCATCAGCACTTAGTATATACTCACATATATTATTCATATGCATATATACTCGTATTTATGTTTATTTTAACTTTCAAATCCTAACTTTCCAAGGCATTACATTAATTCGATGCTTAAACCTTATTTTAGTGGGAATCATAAAGCAATTTTTCCTACTTTCTCAAAAATAGCCAAAATTAGGGTTCTTCATAGAAAAGAACATAAAATCAGAAATTTCAATGATCTCATATGAAAAACCAACAACAAAAGGAAGGATTTCGTTACCTAATCGAGCTCTCTCTCTCTCTCTCGTATATAATGCTTTATCGTGATTCTTTTTCAACAGGATGATTTACAACTCCTGAAATGATCGAATTTCTTTTTCGTATCAAAAACACTAAGAACATGTCAAGAACATGAGGAACAAACGAAGAACGCGAAGAACATGAAGAACGCAAAGAACATATTTTCTCTTGAATTTTTGGCAGAGCCTCCCCTTATATAGGGTGATATTTTTAGGAAAATTTCAGCAGAGTTTCCGCTTATACTGGTACATATTTCTATAAAACATTTCGGTAGAGTTTCCCCTTATATAGGGACATATTTCTAGAAAAATTTCGGCAGAGTTTCCCCTTATATCAGGACATATTTTAAAAGGAAATAAGAAAGAGTTTCCTCTATAAAATCATCGAGAGGAAAACAACGGAACTGAAAGAATTGAAAATCTAACTCATGAAGCAAACTAATAGAGGATCATACCTTCCTCCTCCTTGTTCTCCCGACAATGCTTCACTAGCGCTCCTTCCTCGCCTCCTACTCCTCCTCCCGACCTCTCGACCCTATCCCTTGGGGTGGTCGTAGTGGATATCATAGAGAATGAATGGGTAGATGGGGGGGGTAGGGGTATTTATAGGCTCCATAAAAACACTAACCATGGTTAGAAAATCATGGTTTAGACCTTTACCGCGGTTAGCGGCTGATAGTGCTAAAAATCGGTTTCGCAGCTTTTCGTTTTTAGAAAGAAACTCGGTCGATGTAGCTAAAAGCCGCGAAACAAATTAGATTCTTAAAACCTATCAAACAATTTCAGTTTTCCTTTCGGAAAACCTAATATTTAACCAGGCAAGTGTTCCTGGGTCGAACTCAAGGAGGCAGATTAAATTCCTCAGATTTTTGTCCTCGTAATTTTATTTTTAATTCTTCTCTAAGTGATCAAGTCAAAACACCCTTTTTTATTGATTTTTATTTTTATTATTTTTATTTGACTTTATTATTTTCAAATTTTTATTTAATTTTCAAAAAGGGAGATTTTTCAAAAAGATTTACTTATTATATAATAGATGGATATTATATAGGTGGTACTATATAGTAGAATGAACGGGGTTCGAGTCGCGAGCTCGAACAGCACACAAAAACAAAACAAAACGAAGTGTGATTCGACAAAATCAAAACACGTCGAAAACACGTCAAAAATCCACGAAAACTTTGTACTAAGTAGTTGGGGTAGTTGTGTAACTACCCTCAAGAAACCGTCGAAAACCGAGGTCACAAGAAGAAGAAACAACCCCTACAGCCCATGGGCATAAGCGCAAAGAAAAACTATTTAAAATGTTTGCAATTAGGTCCTCAAGGACTGTTCTGAAGAAAAAGTAAACAAATATTTACATTTAGTTCCCCACGGAGGGACCTAAATGCAAATATGGAAAACCTGGGGGGCGAGAATGAATTCTGGAAGCTGGCTGGGTCTAAGTTGCAAATTTTCCACCGGTTCTGAATGAGCGGCTGAGATTAGAAGGCTTGGCACGGATCGGATGGTTTTGCGGCTGCCACGTGTCACGCGCCTATAGCTCCTTTGTTCTTGAGGTTGTTGCAGCTGCTGGCGACGAGTCTTCTTCTCTGATTTATGGCGGTCGACCGACGAAAGCTTCGGCGCTCCGGCGGGGCCAGAGGGGTGGATCCTCCACCCCTCGAGCTCGCCTGCGGTAGAGAGGTGGTCGGCGACGCTCCGAGCGGCGGTGGAACGGCGACAAAGATGGTGTCTTCAACACCTTGTAGCTGATGCAGTTCTGACGAAGCTCCTTCAATGTTGATTCTGATGAAGATCGAGAGCTCCAGATCCGTAACAACTGATTCGCGAAGAAGATAAATCTGCAAAGAACACAATCGTGTGCTCGATTCGTGTTGAATCGGCCAACAGATGAAAGATCACAAGCTCCAAAAATGGTGAAAAACAACTTAAGCTCCCAGCAAAACAACCAGATGCGTGGATATGGCAATGAAAACGACGATCGATTTGAAAAGTTGCGAAACGAATTGAGAGGGAGTTTCGATTGTGCGTCTACGATGGATGATTAGACTACCTAAATCACGGATTAACGTCGCTAATCGACGCACACAAATCGAGATGAAAACGAAGGATAATGGAGGAAAAAGCCTGGGGAGTCTAGGTGTATTACCTGGACGAAGAAGCTCGACGGCGGCCAAAGACCAGAGCGAAACGCGGTGTAGAGCGGCGATGCAAGGCGATGCTCCGCCTTGGAACCTTCTCCGATGAGTCCTCCTCCTCGCGAGCTCCTCCAGGGTGCTGTCACCACCACGAGTTGGCTGGAACAAGGCTTGGAAGTAGGGGTATCGGTCAGCCTGGAGCTGAAGCTCTGGGTTGTTGAAGAGTTGAGTTTTAATGGCGACCTTAGGGGCTATTTATAGGACGATTACTTGGGCTCCAAGGTTGGATCAACGACCGGCGATGGAGAGGGTTGTTGGAGGAAGACGATGGACGGATTGGATCAGTCAGAAGGTTCGAGAGTGACGCGGGATAATTGCTTGAAGTTGGCCGGTCGAACAGAATCCGGTGAACAACTTCTTAGGGAAGATGACCCCAGGTGCTGACAAGTGTCAGCACCTGGTTGGTCCAGGAGCTGAAATACTTAATAAAATAGATAATAAATAGTAGATATACTTATTTTAAATAACTATAAACATAAGAAATGTAAATAAATTAATTTTCTAATTTATGGTATAAATACTTTTTTATAAATAATAAATATTATTTAAAATATAAATATTATATTAATAAATATGTATTTATAAATAGGTTTTAAATTTTTAATTTAATAAATAAATAAATAAAAATTAATTTTATAATTTATTAATTATTAGAATATTAAATAATGTTTATACGAATTTTTATGGATTTTAATAAATTAATTTACATATTTTAATAAATAAGGTTAGTATCTAAGTAGGTCATTTATACCTATATTTTGGGGTTTTCGATTTTATTAAAATAATAATTAGTCTCCAAAAAATATGAAATAATTTATGGTGAAACTACAAGATCATGAAATAATTTAAAAATTATAAAATTTAGAAAATGATAAATAATGTGTGTTACATAAAATAAATAGCCCAGAAACCCCGTTGTCTTTTGGTCCCAAAACCGACTTTTTGCAAACGGACTGCGAATTCGATGAAACCACTTTATTAATTAGAGAATAATATTTTATGAACTTTAAAGGTGAGTAGAGTGAAATTGGAGTTCGTATGTGGAAGTTATGATGTTCGGAAGTTGAGATTTTGACAATTTGTAGGCTGGGTTTCTTGGCATACATACAGGGTAATATTTTTAACTTATTTTTATATTTTTATATACATTTTTAGAAATAATTAGGAGAAGGACTTGGTGAAAAATATGCTCATATGAAATAGTTAAAATTCTTTGAAGTTTTGTATTTATTTTATAATGAAGTGTGTATATGTGTGTGTTAAATTATTTTTTATGTTTTCTTTCCTTATCTCCCCCTACTTATTGGTTTGTCGACCAATCCATGCTGACTTGGTCTCGGGGGTTGGTCTATAAATATATCTTACAGCTATATTTATATTGTAAGTCATATTGTATATATATACATATATTCAATCTGCCTTTTTGTTTCTTTTCTTGTTCTTTATTTATTTACATGAATTTAATGGTTAAAAGTGACTATTTACACATGAATAGTGATTTGTTAAAAGATGAGAATTAATGAATATTTACATATATTTGTTAAGGGTTTTAAGACAAAATGCGACAGAAAAGTTAATGAATCACGGAATCACGGACTAAAATAATAATTAGTCTCCAAAAAATATGAAATAATTTATGGTGAAACTACAAGATCATGAAATAATTTAAAAATTATAAAATTTAGAAAATGATAAATAATGTGTGTTACATAAAATAAATAGCCCAGAAACCCCGTTGTCTTTTGGTCCCAAAACCGACTTTTTGCAAACGGACTGCGAATTCGATGAAACCACTTTATTAATTAGAGAATAATATTTTATGAACTTTAAAGGTGAGTAGAGTGAAATTGGAGTTCGTATGAGGAAGTTATGATGTTCGGAAGTTGAGATTTTGACAATTTGTAGGCTGGGTTTCTTGGCATACATACAGGGTAATATTTTTAACTTATTTTTATATTTTTATATACATTTTTAGAAATAATTAGGAGAAGGACTTGGTGAAAAATATGTTCATATGAAATAGTTAAAATTCTTTGAAGTTTTGTATTTATTTTATAATGAAGTGTGTATATGTGTGTGTTAAATTATTTTTTATGTTTTCTTTCCTTATCTCCCCCTACTTATTGGTTTGTCGACCAATCCATGCTGACTTGGTCTCGGGGGTTGGTCTATAAATATATCTTACAGCTATATTTATATTGTAAGTCATATTGTATATATATACATATATTCAATCTGCCTTTTTGTTTCTTTTCTTGTTCTTTATTTATTTACATGAATTTAATGGTTAAAAGTGAATATTTACACATGAATAGTGATTTGTTAAAAGATGAGAATTAATGAATATTTACATATATTTGTTAAGGGTTTTAAGACAAAATGCGACAGAAAAGTTAATGAATCACGGATTCATCAACCCACTATACTTAAACTTTGCTAGTCCCTTAGCAAACACTTATTTTGAAAAAGTAAGTGAAAAAGAAAGAAAGTTAGAATGAATTTGTTTTCCTAAACCAATTCATGAGAACAGACAAAGGACAAAGCTCGATCGGACCTGAAACAAGTATTTTGTCGGAACCTTAACTAGGATTAGGATTTTATCCTCAACAGTCCTCAAGTTCCATAATCCTTACTCAAGATCACTTCATCGGCTAATTCAGACTCACTTATTCATATCTCAAACTCTATCATCCTTGAATCCAACTTGTATAGTGTGTGAATTGATTTAGCTCTTCCTGCTTAGAGAACCGAAGAAACCGTCCATCCCGGCTATACACTCCTATGGCTTCGTCATCTCGCTACTCTTTCCTCGGGGAGGGAGGTATTCCCTTCTGAGTTCAGTTCTGCTATGTCCGCAATCGAATATAGGGAGAAGTTAGAAGAATGAGAAAAGAAGTGGAGTGCGACCAGTGTATACGCATCTCCTTGTGAAGCCCAACCGGTGTAGCTGAGTCTCCACTAAGATGTGCAGGCATTTTTGGTGGAAGCTTGGACCATTGTGGTCTTATTTGGTGGCTTCTGCTTTGCGTTGACTTTGTAATTTGCTTGCACTGCATTCATCTTTTTGTGCCTCGACGGATATAGCATCTTTTTAGTCCGTCCTTTTTTTGAGGTCTTAGAAAAATTGTGTCAGCAGATCCTTTCCTCATCCGAAGCAACTATCGCAACACCAATCTCTCCCGTCTTTAGACGTCAATGCCGCAAAGATAAGGAAAGAAACGTACTACCAAGGTGTACTGCCTTTCGGAACTCCATGCAAGTCAAGCTAAGTGCAGAGTGCATGTGTTCAAGATTGGTTCACTGGTGTAGAGTTGTACGGATGACTCCAAATGGTCTACTTAAGCTCAGATGACTTGATTTCCCGAATATGGTCTTACGGAACCCAAAGATTTTAAGTCGATAGACCTGAAGAGTCTAAATTCCAGTTCCTAATCAGGCTCCTTACAATGAACGTTAAAGGCCGTAATCAAGCTCCGTCCTTTAGACTAGACTCAGTCCTTAGTTCCAGAAATCAAACTTATTCTGAAAAATGCGAATGCAAATGCAACCATGTTTTTGTGAAGTGTATTTTCTGAATTTTACTCATTTTTATGGATTTTAAGAATTTTATAATTTTTCTGAATTTTAGAACTTTGTATTTTTTTATGGATTTTATGATTTTTATAAACAAGATTTTATTCATAAATTTTACAAGATATATTTTATTTGAGTTAAATATCTAATGTATTTTACAAATTTTATCTACAAAGTATTTTACAAGGATTGAATGGTTTTTACACATGTTTTAATAAATAGGATTTTAACTAAGTATTATACAAATTTTAAGTACAAATTTTAAATACAAATTTTAATTACAAGTTTTAATCATTTTTTAAGCATGTTTTTACTTATTTACAAGGATTTTATAAAAGAGTGGATTTTAAATTAACCCGACCCAGTTTTTTATGGATTTTATAGATATAGAAAATACATAAAAGTACGAGTTATGGCCGAAAGTATATATACAATATATACGCACCCCCTATACTTAGCTTGAGCTATGTCCTCATAGCGTCAAAAGAGAAAAAGGAAGACATAACTCGTGCTAAGTAAAAGTGTGTGAAAAAGGATATCAATCACAAGCCAGTCAACCCCCCCTATACTTACGATCAGGTCATCGTAAGTATCATGGGAGAGCAAAAATGGGATGACTGAATGAAAAGGATAAATAACGAAAGTTCAAAAGGAAAAGAATACGAAATCATCGAAATCACTCGGTCCCCCCTATACTTAGGATAAGGCATCCTAAGTAAAGAAAAGAGTGTAGCCAAAAATTGGGGATCAGTGATTTGTGAAAAAGAATGGCTATACAAAAGAATCAGTACAAAAAATAAAACGTAAATCAACGGGCAATCGGTCCCCCCTATACTTAGGATCTGGTATCCTAAGCATAGAAGACGAGCAAAAACGGGGACGATTGTGGTCTACAAAGAATATACAAGTGTTGTGAATCTCCAGAAAAAGAATGGCTCAAAAGAATTTGTACAAGAAGAAGTGAAGGAGTGATCATGATTCCTGTACAAAGTAGATCACTTCAGTACGGGCCAGATGATCAGTAGTTTCTACGAAGTGCTTCAGCATCTGCCCGTTAACCACGAACGGTTCTGCACCCGGTGACACATCTGATATCGCAATACTGCCATTGTCGTGCACCGTTCTGACTATGTACGGTCCTTCCCACTTGCTTTTCAATTTGCCGGGAAAAATTCTCAACCTTGCATTGAACAACCAGACTTTCTGCCCAGGGACAAAGCTCTTGTGTCGAATATGTCTATCATGCCATTTCTTCACTTTGTCCTTATAGATGAGTGTGTTCTCGTATGCTTGATTTCGAATTTCTACCAGCTCATTCAGATCTATCTTTCTCTTGGCTCCTGCTTTCTGTTCATTCATCAGTATCTCTCGAATTGCCCATTCAGATTTGTGCATGATCTCTACGGGCAAGTGGCACGGCTTTCCATAAACTAGCCTGAATGGTGAAGTGCCTAAGGGAGTCTTATACGCAGTACGATATGCCCAAAGAACTTGATCTAGAAGAAGTGACCAGTTCTTCCTATCCGGTCGTACTAGTTTTTGGAGAATTGATTTCACCTCCCTATTCGAGACTTCAGCCATGCCATTCGTCTGCGGGTGGTAAGGAGAAGCTACTCTATGATCGATGTTGTATTGTTTCACTAGCTTCTTCACCTCCTTATTAATAAAATGGCTACCCCCATCAGAGATAAGAATACGAGGGATCCCGGACCGCGAAATGATGTGTTACCTTAGAAACTTGCAAACGGTCTTGTTGTCTGCGGTTCGTGCGGGTATAGCCTCCACCCATCTGCTAACATAGTCTACAGCAAGAAGAATGTACTCAAAGCCGCTGCTAGAAGGGAACGGTCCCATAAAATCTATGCCCCATGCGTCAAAGATCTCACAGATAATAACGGGTCGCATCGGCATTGCATCTCTGGCACTGACTATCCCTACAACTCTCTGACAATCTGGACAACTCTTCACGAATGTGCAAGCATCTCTGGTAAGAGTTGGCCACAATAATCCGCTCTGTAGTACCTTCTGCGCTGTCCTCTTCCCTGAATGATGTCCTCCTGATTCTAAAGAATGACACAAAGTAAGGACACTGTTATATTCCTCCTGAGGAATACAACGCCTGTAAACACAATCCTGTCCTTCACAAAAAAGAAGCGGATCCTCCCAATGGTAGTATCGTACCTCGGAAACTAGTTTCTCAACTCTGTTCTTCGGCCAACCCTGAGGACTTTTCTGTGTGACCAGAAAGTTCACTATGTCTGCATATCACGGAAGTTCTGTCACCGCAAAGATGCTCTCGTCAGGAAATCTCTCTGCGATCTCTGGCGTGTACTCATCTGAAGGATGATCTGACTGCAATCGGGAGAGGTGATCAGCTACCACATTCTTTACTCCAGGTTTATCCTTGATATCCAAATCGAATTCCTGAAGTAAAAGAATACATCTAAGAAGGCGTGCCTTGGCATCCTTCTTTTCCATTAAAAATCTGATAGCTGAATGATCAGTGTATACGGTGATTTTCGAGCCAAGCAGATATGATCGAAACTTATCTAGTGCAAACACTACTGCCAACATCTCCTTTTCTATCACTGTGTAGTTTCTCTGAGCATCATCTAAGGTTTTGCTGGCATAGTGAATAGCTACGGGAAGTTTATTCCTCCTCTGCCCTAATACAGCACCGACCGCAAAATCTGATGCATCAGTCATGATCTCGAAGGGTAGAGACCAATCAGGCGGCTGTAGGACAGGAGCACTGATTATTTTCTCTTTCAATGTGAGGAAGGTATTAAGACATTTATCATTTAAAACAAACTCTATGTCTTTGCCTAGCAATTCAGTTAACGATCGGGCAATCTTGGAGAAATCTTGGATAAACCATCGGTAAAAGCCGACGTGCCCCAGAAATGACCGTAACTGTTTGATGTTGGATGGTGGCTCGAGTTTCTTGATGACATCCACCTTGGCAGGGTCAACCTCCATGCCTCGCTGGGAGATGACGTGCCCCAACACGATCCTATGAGTAACCATAAAATGGCTCTTTTCTCAGGACAAAACGAGATCTACCTCACAACACTTTTTCAGAACCTGGTCTAGGTGCGCTAAACAATCGTCAAAGGACTCACCATAGACCGAAAAATCATCCATAAAAACCTCTAGAAAATCACCGACCATGTCCGCAAAAATAACAAGCATGCACCTCTGGAAGGTCGCAGGAGCGTTGCACAATCCAAAGGGCATCCGTCTAAAGGAATACGTGCCGAACGGACAAGTAAAGGTGGTTTTCTCCTGGTCTTCAGGAGCAATTGATACCTGGTTGTATCCGGAGTAACCGTCAAGGAAACAGAAGTACCCCTTCCCTGCCAACCGTTCTATGACTTGGTCTATGAAAGGCAAAGGGAAGTGGTCCTTCTTCGTCGCGATGTTCAACTTTCTGTAATCAACACATACTCGCCACGACGTGGTTACTCTCTTTGGAATCTCCTCTCCACTCTCGTTTTTCACCATCTGAATTCCCGACTTCTTCGGGACAACATGTAATGGGATAACCCATTCGGAGTTGGAGATGGGATAAATGAACCCTGCGTCGCACCATTTCGGATCTCTTTCTTGACAACTTCTCGTAAAATCGGATTTAGCCTACGCTGAAACTCTCTGGAGGGTTTGCTGTCATGATCGAGATAGATATGATGTGAACACAAAGCAGGATTAATCCCGCGGAGATCGGATACAGTCCACCCAATGGCCTTGCGGTTTCTTTCTAGAATCTCCATCAGACGAGATTCTTGATCATCAGTCAAAGTTGAACTGATAATGACCAGAAACCGTTGATGTGGACCCGTAAGGAAGGCATATTTCATGTTTGGTGGCAAAGTTTTAAGTTCTGTCAAGGTAATATCTGTATCTGCCGAAACATCATCTGTAGTTGTATGGGGATCTGTATCGGTAGGTGATGTGTCTGCAATTTGATTCTCCACCATCTCAATGTGCTCCAGAGTCAGACTACAGAAGATGTTCAAGACATCATCCGACTCCTCAGAATGATCAGAAGAGGTAAATCAGCTAGATAGAATTCTGATTCATCTGAGACGGAGGAATTGTGTAAAGTTTCTGATTATGAAAGATATGCATTGATTTCGTCAGAATTCTGATCCCTTTGGTTCTCATCATCCAGACTAAAATATAAGGTCCCATCGGAAGAATTACCTCCTGAGGTCTCGGACCCGTCTTCCGTCAAACATTCTTGGGTCTCTACCTAATATCTTTCGAGGTCGTCAAGACGAACCTCATCCATGTAATCACAGGAGGCTAAAGAACTCAGAAAATCCGAAGATGCATCACTGAAAGTGTTTGATTCTCTCACCATCTCTATATGTACCTTTTCGCCCTCGGCGCGAAAAGATACCTTCCCTGTATCATAATCGAAGAGGGCCTTTGCGGTCTCTAGAAAAGGCCTCCCGAGAATGATCGGGGTAAGGTGTTACTGTGCAGGGCAATTCATATCTAGGACCGTAAAGTCCACTGGAAATTGCAGACCCTGTACGGTCACGATAATGTTCCTAAGTATACCCTTAGGTCTCTTTACGGATCTATCAGCAAACTGAAGGATCGCGCGAGATTTGTAAAGAGGACCTAACTCGAACTTCTCGAGTAAGGAAGCGGGTATCAGATTGATCGAGGAATCGTTATCTAATAGAGTGCGATCGAACTCGGCTTTTGCGATCTCACATCTGACATAATGTGCCCCTGATTCTTTCTTCTTCTTCGGAAGCTTATTCTGTATCGCACAGGATGTAGCCTTAGTCAAGACATGCTTTTCTGTTCGGGATCTCTTTCTCCTATGCGTGGTGCATCTGTTTTTCAATTGATTCTTGAGCATAGGAAATTGATCTAAGGCATCATGAAGAGGTATCTTCAGAAAGATGTAATCTTTGAGTAACTTTTCAATCTGTGGAGATTCGAGATTATTTTTGGTCTTTTTCTTTCCTTTTCCAAACAAGGCATCGGGAAAAGGAATAGAGTCAGAAGCCAGAAAATCAGGATGTTTATTCAAACTGGAATCAGCATTTACATCGAGAGTCTCAGAATTATTTACAAAACTCTCTAAAATAGGGGAAGAAATATTTTTGTCGGGGCTCTCTGCCTGATCTGGCATGATGTCATCGTCTGAGTCGCCAGTGTCCATATCTGAGGTGTTGGCATTGCTCCCGTCTCTTGATTCTGTGTAATGGTCCTCATCTTCTTGCGGTTTTTCCTCCTCGGCTTCAGGATCATGGCTCTGCTCGTGCTCCTCTATTGCCCTCTCCTCTTCTCTAGCAGGTGTTTGCGGTGATCTACCGCTCCTGAGACGAATGAAGTTAGATAAAAATTCAGGAAATAGATCTTACCTGTAGTGTCTACCTGCTCTGGATGCCTCCTCTTGTTGTTCGGGTTCATCTGAGACTGGGCTGGAAGAGTGGTTTTCAGCACGGTTAACTCGTCCAGACGATGGTTAACCTGCTCCATCTCTGTCTTGTGCGCGATCTGGAGTGTACTCAGCATATCCATGATCTGGTTGAGCGCCTGGTCATGTGAAGACATCTCCGGTTCGGTGTGGTGGCCCTGGCTTGCTCCTTTCTCCTGTCTTGGCGTGAAATGCTGAGAGGTGGAAGGCTGGGAGTAGCGCTGAGGTGTGGAGGAAGACTGTTGCGGCTGCTGAAAAGAATAATTCGGTGAAAATTGGGCAAGGTGATGATATGAATGTTGCGGTCTCTGATGGTAGACATTCGGATGAGACTGCTGCGGCGTGAAGCTCTGACGGTGCTGAAATTGCGGATGTCCATGCTGTGGATGACCGTACGGCTGCTGCGGCTGTTGATTTGGTATACTCGGCTGCTGCATCGGAGTATACCAAATTCCGTTAATCTCGAAAGTGGATTGCGGCTCCACCTCCATCTCTGCGGTGCTGGTGATCTGGCCGGGATTGGCATGAGACTGATCCTCATGCCAATCGAGCTGCGGAATCTCGGGCTCGCTTTGGATGTAATGGATATGACGGGTGGGTGGAGCGGGTGCGATCCTCCTTGCTGGTTGCGCATTCGAAGAAGTCTGGCTCTGCTGGTACTGGATCTGAAGATCAGCGACCTTCTTCGATAGATCACTCAGCTGTTGAGGTAGAGATGAGAGTTTCTCCAACTCTCGCAGCGGCTGTAGGTCTTGGACCTGCTTGTGAATCACATCCACCAACGTCAATTTCTCGCTAATGAAGCCCATGTTGGTGTTGGATTCAGAGTCCGAGATGTTTGCCACCTTGTGATGTTCTCGGTGATGTGGTGGCTGTGGGGCTTTCTGAAATGCCCGAGTAGAGTCTACAAGTCTTGAGTTCTCGGCCATCCCTTCGAAGATGGCCCAGACTGACTCGACATCCTTGTTTAAGTAGCTACCGCCACATGCGGCACTGACTATCCCCTGAACTTCCGGCTGGAGTCCTCCGAAGTAATTTTGTACGAGCACCTTCATCGAGATCTCATGATGCGGGCATCTCTCCGTCAGGTCCTTGATCGATCCCATGCCTCATGGAATGATTCGTACGACAGTTACGTAAAGATGGAGATCTGGCTCCTCATCATGTTCGTCCTTCCCAGAGGAAAATACTTGCGCAGGAAGGTGGACTTCAGGTCGTCCCACGTAGAAATTTCTCTCCCCAAATGACTCAGCCAATAAAGGGCCTTATCGGCTAAGGCAAAGGGGAAAGCCTTGAGGCGTACGGCTTGCTGCATTACTCTTGGATAACAAGCCGTTCTGCTAAACATCTCAAACTGTTGTAAAAACGTGAACGGCTCCTCTGCGGCATTCCCATAGTACTTGGGAAGCAAAGAGATGAAGGACGGTCGGAGTTCATATGGCCCTTGATTCGGCGGTAGCCGAATCCAATGGTGGAGCGTTCTTGCGCCCGGGTCATACTCGTCCCGTAAAGTCGCGGGAACCGCAGGCGGTAACTGGTTCCCGGCCCCTGCTCGCAGCGCGGCTAATTACCCCTGTAATTCCGTTTGAACTCGGAATTGTTCTCGAATTTGTAGATTCATCTGCTGAAGTGTATCGAGAATCCCAGTAGTAATATCTGCAGCTTCTGATCTTCCGTCATCTTGCTCCTCAGCTGCTGCCCTCTCATCTGCTGTTGGTGCTTTACCGCGAGCCATCGGCTTCGAGTCGTCTGGAAAAGAGAAGCTCTCATAAGCACTCAGTGATAGTTCAGCTGGAGATGATTTATTGAGACAAGAGTCTGTCTTAATTTTCTGGCCAGGAGGTAAGGGAGTCTGGGTCTAACTCGCCTCGAGATCTGATTGGACCAGCTTGGGAAGAGGGTCATCCCGAGCCTATGAAGACGTACGTTCGACGGTGGACGGTTGAAAGCTCACAGAGTCTGAGGCGAAAAGCCGTCGAGACGTCATCTTCGATGTCAAGAGAAAAGTCGGGAGAGCACGTTTACGATTCAAGAGAGAGAGAAATACGAAAGCCGCGGAAACTCACGCCCTGCAAGCAAACACAAAGCAATCCCCGTTTTCACCAACTCAACCCTGTTGAAGACCGTAAGAGTTCGGTCTTTTATCTTTTAGGTTTTAGGGTTGTAATTAGCACACAATTTTTTGCGGTTTATCGTGCCCTGTGCGAGCTTATAGGTGCCTGATTTATTTCCCGCGATACTATCCCGAGTCCTTACAAAAGATCACTTGTTTGCAGCCAGTATGGAGGCAAGTACGAACCGTTTCCGGCTACCCGTGTTGCTTGGGGACGGTGCCTTATGCGATGTCCTCTAAATCCCCCACTCTGCTAAGTATTCTCGGACCGTTGCCGGCTACCCGAGCTTCCTCACTGAGAAAACAGTGATCAGGTGTATGGACTAAGTAGTATTTTAAAAAATATCGGTTCTTAGATTATGTGTCGTCTCTCGCTTGCGCACTATGAGAAATGTGCGGGGTTACTCTCCCAAATCACTTGAGTCGATTTACGGCTTTTGGTCAGATAGATTTAGCAGTCCAGATTTTAGTTTTGTAATTTTTATGTGTTTTTTTCAATCAATGTCTATCGATTTTTTTTCTTTTTATAAAAATCCTAAAAGCATGTACCTAGGTTGCAAGTCCTAAGACTAACTACGCGGCGCAAGCAAAGAGAGTAAAAACCTAAACAAGCATCTAGAAAACCGCAGAAAGCCGATAGCGATGAAAACCGCAGTGGGTGCCCTGATTCTAGGATACACGGTATCCGGCGAGTCAGGCCCCGAAAAAAATGGGGGGGGGGTTTGTTTATTATCTATTACAACTCTCTCCCTTTCTCTCTCTTTTACAGAAAATATACTAACTACTCTGCTCCTCTGCAGCCGACTCGTGAAGAAGGAGCCGACCTCTGCTCTTTCAACTGGCTCGTCTTCCGAAGAAGCCGGTTGATCCTGCAGGCCCTGAAAAGATGGTTAGCAAGTAAAGCCGATCGAGAAAATCGAGAAAGCCATAAGAAGAAGAAAAAGCAAAACACGAAAAAGCCGTACGAAAAACTGTACGAGCAACGAAACAAAGAGAAGAGAGAAAAATGAAATCACGAAGAAATGAAAAATAAAAAAGAATCTAACGCCTCCCCGACAACGGCACCATATTGATAGTGCTAAAAATCGGTTTCGCGGCTTTTCGTTTTTAGAAAGAAACTCGGTCGATGTAGCCAAAAGCCGCGAAACAAATTCGATTCTTAAAACCTATCAAACAATTTCAGTTTTCCTTTCGGAAAACCTACACTAATATTTAACCAGGCAAGTGTTCCTGGGTCAAACTCAAGGAGGCAGAATAAATTCCTCAGATTTTTGTCCTCGTAATTTTATTTTTAATTCTTCTCTAAGTGATCAAGTCAAAACACCCTTTTTTATTGAATTTTATTTTTATTATTTTTATTTGATTTTAATATTTTCAAATTTTTATTTAATTTTCAAAAAGGGAGATTTTTCAAAAAGATTTACTTATTATATAATAGATGGATATTATATAGGTGGTACTATATAGTAGAATGAACGGGGTTCGAGCCGCGAGCTCGAACAGCACACGAAAACAAAACAAAACGAAGTGTGATTCGACAAAATCAAAACACGTCGAAAACACGTCGAAAATCAACGAAAACTTTATACTAAGTAGTTGGGGTAGTTGTGTAACTACCCTCAAGAAACCGTCGAAAACCGAGGTCACAAGAAGAAGAAACATCCCCTACAGCCCAGTGGCATAAGCGCAAAGAAAAACTATTTAAAATGTTTGCAATTAGGTCCTCAAGGACTGTTCTGAAGAAAAGTAAACAAATATTTACATTTAGGTCCCCACGGAGGGACCTAAATGCAAATATGGAAAACCTGTGGGGCGGGAATGAATTCTGGAAGCTGGCTGGGTCTAAGTTGCAAATTTTCCACCGGTTCAGAACGAGCGGCTGGGATTAGAAGGCTTGGCGCGGATCGGATGGTTTTGCGGCTGCCACGTGTCACGTGCCTGTAGCTCCTCTGTTTTTGAGGTTGTTGCAGCTGCTGGCGACGAGTCTTCTTCTCCGATTTATGGCGGTCGACCGGCGAAAGCTTCGACGCTCCGGCGGGGCCAGAGGGGTGGCTCCTCCACCCCTCGAGCTCGCCTGCGGTAGAGAGGTGGTCGACGACGCTCCGAGCGGCGGTGGAACGGCGATGAAGATGGCATCTTCAACACCTTGTAGCTGATGCAGTTCTGACGAAGCTCCTTCAAGGTTGATTCTGATGAAGATCGAGAGCTCCAGATCCGTAACAACTGATTCGCGAAGAAGATAAATCTACAAAGAACGCAATCGTGTGCTCGATTCATGTTGTATTACCTGGAGTGTAGGTGTATTACCTGGACGAAGAAGCTCGACGGCGGGCAAATACCGGAGCGAAACGCAGCGTAGAGCGGCGATGCAAGGCGATGCTCTGCCTTGGAACCTTCTCCGATGAGTCCTCCTCCTCGCGAGCTCCTCCAGGGTGTTGTCACCACCACGAGTTGGCTGGAACAAGGCTTGGAAGTAGGGGTATCGGTTAGCCTGGAGCTGAAGCTCTGGGTTGTTGAAGAGTTGAGTTTTAATGGCGACCTTAGGGGCTATTTATAGGACGATTACTTGGTCTCCAAGGTTGGATCAACGGCCGGCGATGGAGAGGGTTGTTGGAGGAAGACGATGGAAGGATTGGATCAGTCATAAGGTTCGAGAGTGATGCGGGATAATTGCTTGAATTGGCCGGTCGAACAGAATCCGATGAACAACTTCTTGGGGAAGATGACCCCATGTGCTGACAAGTGTCAACACCCGGTTGGTCCAGGAGCTGAAATACTTAATAAAATAGATAATAAATAGTAGATATACTTATTTTAAATAACTATAAACACAAGAAATGTAAATAATATAATTTTCTAATTCATGGTATAAATACTTTTTTATAAATTATAAATATTATTTAAAATATAAATATTATATTAATAAATATGTATTTATAAATAGGTTTTAGATTTTTATTTTAATAAATAAATAAATAATAATTTTATAATTTCTTAATATTAGAATATTAAATAATGTTTATACGAATTTTTATGTATTTTAATAAATTAATTTACATATTTTAATAAATAAGGTTAGTATCTAAGTAAATCATTTATACCTATATTTTGGGGTTTTTGATTTTATTAAAATAATAATTAGTCTCCAAAAATTATGAAATAATTTATGGTGAAACTACAAGATCATGAAATAATTTAAAAATTATAAAATTAAGAAAATGATAAATAATGTGTGTTACATAAAATAAATAGCCCAGAAACCCCGTTGTCTTTTGGTCCTAAAACCGACTTTTTGCAAACAGACTCCGAATTCGATGAAACCACCTTTATTAATTAGAGAATATTATTTTATGAACTTTAAAGGTGAGTAGAGTGAATTTGGAGTTCGTATGAGGATGTTATGATGTTCGGAAGTTGAGATTTTGACAATTTGCAGGCTGGGTTTCTTGGCATACATACATGGTAATATTTTTAACTTATTTTTATATTTTTATATACATTTTTAGAAATATTTAGGAGAAGGACTTGGTGAAAAATATATTCATATGAAATAGTTAAAATTCTTTGAAGTTTTGTATTTATTTTATAATGAAGAGTGTATATGTGTGTGTTAAATTATTTTTTATGTTTTCTTTCCTTATCTCCCCCTACTTATTGGTTTTGTTGACCAATCCATGCTGACTTGGTCTCGGGGGTTGGTCTATAAATATATCTTACAGCTATATTTATATTGTAAGTCATATTGTATATATATACATATATTCAATCTGCCTTTTCGTTTCTTTTCTTGTTCTTTATTTATTTACATGAATTTAATGGTTAAAAGTGAATATTTACACATGAATAGTGATTTGTTAAAAGATGAGAATTAATGAATATTTACATGTATTTGTTAAGGGTTTTAAGACAAAATGCGACAGAAAAGTTAATGAGTCATGGATTCATCAGCGGCCCATGGTTTTGGCCCATGATTTTGGCCAAAACTTATCCGAAACTTAGGTCTTAAGTTAGAACATTCCAGAGGATTTTAGATTCATTAATGACTCTTAATTAATGGTAATCATGATTAACTTTCACTAATCACGATTTAACTTTCACAGCTTAGGCTTATCTTTTGTTAACTATTGATTAGTGTTCGCTAATGGTCATTAGTGATTTTCAATTCACCATTAATTTCTTTAATCATGTTTAGTTAGTCTTAGTGATGGTCATTATGGGTTAATGACGTCTTAAACCTCTTTACTTCTCTTTATTCCGAAAATCATAACAATTCCAAACAAAGTCCGATTCATACAAACAAATTCTGTTGGTTTCCTCTTAACGAGTTGGATCTTATGATATAGGATCCTAGGGAGACCAAGCTCACGGCTTTAGAATTATAACAACCTTAAAGGAAGTCTCGTCCTCAAGACTAGAAATACAACATAATAACCTTAAAGAGGATTGAAACCATAAAATCCTTAAAGAGAATGAATGCCATTTCATTTATAATGAAGATATATACAATACATAGTGTTATCATTCAAACAAGACCGGGTATTTTTCTCTCATTTCTGCCTCAAATTCCCATGTGGCTTCTTCAAACTCATGGTTCCACCATAATACTTTAACTAGAGGCACCTCTTTATTCCTCAACTTCTTGATATCTCTATTTAGTATTTCCACAGGTATTTCTTAATATGTCAAGTCTGGATCAACATGTAAATAATAATAACTTATATCATGTCTGGATCTGTAATGTACTTTATCAAATTTCATACATGAAAAACATCATGTATTGCTGAAAGATGTGGAGGAAGCGCAAGTCTATATGCCACTTTTCCAATCCGCTGAATTATTTCAAAGGGACCCACAGACCTGGGAATTTTCCACGCAAGCCAAACCTTTGAACTCCTTTTATAGGCAATCGTTTGAGAAATACAAAGTCGCCTACCTCAAACTCAAGGTCTCTTCGCCTAGTGTCACTATAGCTAGTCTGGCGACTCTGGGCAGATATTAGTATTTTCGAGCAAGCTCTACACCTTCTTGTGTCTCTTACAGTCTATCTGAATCATAAAGGTTCTTTATCTCGACCTATGACTTTCATGCATAAAGATTTTCAAATGGTTCCATGCTAATACTTGTATGGTAACTATTGTTGTATGCGAATTATGCAAGAGGTAAATGTTTAATCCATGATCCTTTCCATTCTAAGGCACATGCTCGTAGCATATCCTCTAATGTCTGAATCGTACATTCTGATTGACCATCTGATTGTGGATGATATGTTGTGCTCAAGCATAGTTGTGTACCTAAAACTTTCATGAAGTTCTCCCAATAATTGGAGGTGAATCGTGAATCTCGATCGGAAACTACTTCCTTTGGAATGCCATGGAGACAGATCACATGTGTAATATATAACTCATCAAGCTGACCTGGAGTGAAAGATAAACTTATTGGAATAAAGTGTGCTGCCTTGGTCAGATGATCTATTATAACCCAAATACTATCTTTACCACCAGACGTCTGAGGTAAGCAAGTAACGAAGTCCATGGTAATGCTTTCCCATTTCCACTTAGATATGAGGACGGATTGTAACAATCCTGCTGGCTTTTGGTGTGAAGCTTTTATTTATTGGCAAGTGAAACATGAATTCACAAACTCAGCAATATCTTTCTTCATTCACAGCCACCAAAAGTATGAATGAAGATCCTTATATATCATTGTAATTCCTGGATGAATAGATAATCTAGAACAATGCGCTTCACGTAAGTTGTCCTTCCTCAGTTCAGATGTGTCTGGTACACAAGCTCTGTGATGGTTATATAGTAACCCATCTTGTATATGGAATCCCTCTATCTCATTCTTCTCAAGTTGTTGTCTCAAGTTTTTAAGGACCAGATCATCCTCCTATCCTTTCTTTATTCTATTCCAGAACTCTGGTTGGTACTGGTGAGGAATAGTTTAAGTATCGACACTACTATCAAATGGTTTCCATTCACTTGACGTTGTTAATAAACCCCAAAATTGGATAACACTCACCAACTGATGAATCTCCATTTCATCACCTTTATTCTATCATTTTGTCCTTAAAAACCCCAGCAAATGCATATAAATAGCCTCAATTTGTACATAATAGCATTCATTATTTATTGTATTAAGTGTACATAAAATAAGGTTTTTAATGCCAAAATTATAGAATAAAGAGAAGAAAAGAAAAAGGAATAAAATATTGTAAATATTTTATGACCCGAACCCCGAGACCAAGGCCAGCATGGAATTGGTCGACATGGAATAAAGTAAGGGGAGATAAGGGCCAATTATACAATAAATACCTTATTTATTTATTCATTTATTTATGCAACTTTGACACCTATTTTGTATATAATTATTTATTCATCAAATAGAGAAACTTTGTACATGAAAGTTGTATATAATAATGTAAATAAAAATACAAAATTGAGTTTGTGTAAAAATAATACTCAGTATACATTTTATACCCAGAATAAAAAGCCAAAATCTCAACTTCACAGACCCATATCTTGCGAATAAAAGCACCAAATCACCCAAACTCACCTTTAATTGTATATAGCTTTCCAAGAACTATTTAATAAAATTGGTTTCATAATTTTTGGAGTTCATCTGTAGAAATTAGGTTTTTGGCCCACCTTGTATATAGGACTGATTTAAATATTCATTTTATTCAATATTTATTATTTCTATAAATTTATATTTTTAGAATTTTGTAAATAATGTATATAATACATGTACATATTGAAATTAAAAGAAAACAAAAAAGAATCTGTAAAATAAAATAAGCTTATGTAATACATAGGCAAAATACCTATGCTATCTATATGTATATAAATAAAAAGGATTTTATTCTTTTATTCGTTATTCATCTATATTTTTATAATAATGTATATATTATATATAACATATTAAAAATACAAATCCAAAATAAAAATAAATAAAATTCATTAAAGAAATTAAAATGTATCTAATATATAGGTAAATACCTATAATTATACCCACATATACCTACCCCTATTTATTTAAAATGAAAATAAACTCATAAAAATTAAATAAAAATACCCTCACACTCACAAAAATAAATTATAAATTTATAAAATAAGCCAATAAAATAATAAAATAAAATAAACAAATAAAAAATTAAAAGATACAAAATACATGTAAATACACACATATACACTTTATTAAGATAAAACCATAATAAAACACTTAGAAAAATTCAATAAAAATCATAAATAAATACTACATGAAATAATACACATTTTTTATTTTTAAGAAAAAAATAATAAAATCTTTTACTAGGCTAAATAAATCATTTTCGAATAAGGGTTCCTATTTTGTCTCCTAGCGGCTGAGGTGGACCAATGGGGCGCCAGTCCCTGTTGACCGCCTGGTCAACTGTCCCATTCGAAGCTCTGGCGTCTCTGAACCATCTTTTCCCCGGATTTCCTCCCTTTTTTACGGCCATCCCGTCCATCGTTCGAGCTCGCTTCCTTCACAAGAATTGCTCTCTGATGATCACTAAGGCCCGCCGATATCTTAGACTAGCTTGATATTCATTGGATCAATCAATGATCGCCGGACAATAAGGGTCCATCACAATGTCTATAAATAAGAAGCTCAGCCCCCCTCCTCAAATTTGGCCAATTTCATCCACCCAAAACGCCTTGATTTCGATCCTGGAACGTTCCTCGTGACAGGGGGAGTGCTCCACCACCTCGAATCGGCCTGAGGAGGGAAAGTTTTGTCGCGGCGGAGCTCCGGCGTCCATCCTGCTCCTTGGTGGCCCCCAGGTATAAGAGCTGCTTCTTTATCACTTTTTAGTTAGGTTTTAATGTTAGCTTTCGATTCCAGTTGTTAGTTTAGTGTTTAGTTAATCAGTGTAGCATAGAATCCAAAATTCGAAGTTCGCCGGAGCTCAGCTCCGGCGACTTCTCCACGGTGACCTCGACTGTAACCGACCGTCGTTCGCCTCCCATTTCTTTCCTCATCATTTTCTCCATCGATCGCACGCCTTTGTTCAACCCAAGACCTCTGGTCTTGGCGAATCGGAGCTCCCCCTCCACCTTTCACCGGAGTTCCTCCACCACACCTCATTTTGTTGTGTAGCTTCAAAACCCCGGGTCGAGGAGGAAGCCCTCGCATCGATCCAGGAAGAGGTTCCTGGAGGTCTTGTCCTTCATCAACCTCGTCCGAGACCTTCAGACATCCAGGATCCATGGCGAAACCTTCAGATGATGCGGAAGACCTCCAGCTACGTGTTGAGCACTTCAGATGCGAGGGAGATGCCCGGAGAAGCCTACGCTGCACAATCGAAGCTCGCCGGGGGAAAGCTTCTTCCCTATTCCTCCAGGCACCTCTAGCGCCGTCAGATCAGGAGGCGAGCCCCAGATTGATCGAGAGTCGTTCGATGAACGCCTGCACCGACCGTTAGATGCGAGGCGCATCTAATCTCATGCGTTTATCGACGAACCGGCATCCACCGTTGGATGCGCGATACGTGGATGAGTGGGCGAAGGCTAGGCATAGGATGAAGCGCCTTAGGGGGTAAATTTCAAACATCTCCCCCTATTTTTTTGTATTTATAGTTTAATGCCAAAAAAAACACGCCATGTTGTAAATAAAGTGTAAAATTTGCAGTCCGCCCCAAGTAGTTTTTATATTTGCAGTCTAGTCCCTCCGCGCCTCACGTGCAATCCCACGTGAGGCACGTGATTTTTGCACTTAAACCCCGTCGGGTTTTATTAATTATAAAATGGCCCCGAAAATAAAAGTGAATGTTTATTTCTGTTGTAATTTTTGCATGGATGCCCCTGATAAATATTTTAATTGCAAAAATGCCCCTGTCAGGCCATATATTGTTGTATGCTTTATCCATTTATTTTGTGCCTCATATTAACTTGAAAAATTCTGCAAAAATGGATATAAGCTTCTGTTAGTGTACCTTTGCACGCCATATTTTTCGATTTTAATTTTGTTGTATATTTGCATTTATTAAAAATAAAAAACATGCCTTTTATTTACTGTCTAGCTTATAAAATACCAAAAAATATTAAAAGACCTCGAAAAATTCCAAAAAAATTCCCTAGTGTGTATTTTGACCTATTTTAGTGTTAGTCCAAAAATCCCTAAAAATCTCAAAAGGAAAACCTTAAAAATTCAGAAATACACAAAAACTTAAAAAAAATATATAAAATCAAAGAAAAATCAGAAAAATATGAACTCAGCTCTTATTTCTTCTATATTTTATTATCTGTATGTGAAAAATAGTGTCGAAAATTTTTTTGGCTGTTTGCTATTTTTGATTCCTATTTTACTTACAACCAGTACCTACTTCACTGTTTTCCTTTATTTCAGCATTTAAAAATACCAAAAACAATCTGAAAAATACCCAAAAATCACTAAAAAAGTAAAAAATTTATTATAAAAATCCCAAAAAGATTTTATTTCTATATTATTGAGTGTTTTTATATATTTTTATAAATATTTTATCACCCCTCTCTCCCCTTTGTATATATATTCTTCGAAAATTAAAAAAAATCTATATATACATCTATATACATATGCATATTTATTAATATATAAAACCTTAAAATAAAAAAAAGAAAAAAATAAATATATTATTATATATATCTAAGGTATGTATTATATGCTATATACTCACCCTCTATGGGTACATATACATCTATATATGTATATTCTATGAAATATATATATATATATATTACCAAATTATATTAATAAAAAAATAATAAAAAAATATAAAATATAAAAGATAAAAACCCACAAAAATAGGCTTCATACATGGATGACTTTGTGGTACATGCACATCTTAGGCTATTGCACTTTTGTATTGCTCTCTGTGGTTCGACCTCTACATACTTAGTCACTGTACATCTTGTGGTAGAGTAATGAATATTAATTCACATTTTTGGACTTAATTCATTCATTCTTTTATTGTGGGTTAATTGCTGACTAACTGATGTTCTGTGAGAGGTCGCCTCAGCGACAACATAAATTTGACCCTCGCAAAATGGCAGTTATCAGATGGCGCCGTTGCCGGGGATGCAACGGATTTTGTATGGTTGATTATTTATTTATTTAATTCTTTGCTCATGTCCATTATATATTTGTTTATTTGACTTCTTATTTTTATTGACATTATTTGATTGACTGTTCTGACCCATCTTCCTTCTTTGTCTTTGATGCGAGGTACCGCCAAGCGAAGGAGGACCTCCTAGGAGGACCAATGCATCCAAGCAAGGCGGAGTTGGCTCTTCTACACCAGCCAACAGGAGAGAGTATCGAAGGCAGATGAAGGAAAATTTTTGAAGACAGTCTACATTTTTATTCAATTTATTTTATTATGTATATTTATGTGAGAGAGTGACGATAAACATGTAATAATTCAGGACTCCTAGACACTCCGACTCCCGAGGTCCATTGCCCGAGGGATTGTTCCCTTGGGGGCCTTGACGGTTTTGATGCTTTTTCTTTTTCTTTAATTTTATTTTTATTATTTCGTGTGAATGAGCCCTAGCTTAGGAACTGCTTGCCGATTGATTAGGTCCAAACACCCTAATATATATTTGCATGTACCTATAGTGCATTTCGGATCTAGTCAAATTTAAACAGTTGGTTCACTTATCTTTTAACCCTTGTGCCGTGAGCGAGCCCCATCAAGCGCTACTCCTGAACTCGAGTGTGTCGAGAAGAGGAGGGGTGAGCCAAGACCGGACTCTTAGGTTAAGGATAAGTGACCGACTTGTAGTGCTTCACGATAATAGCAGTTACTATCATAGGGCGATTTCTTCGGCTTGCATTTGCATCTAGCATAGGTTTCAAATTCTGTTCTGCATCCCGCATGGAGAGAGCTGGGAGGCACTGTAAGTCTTCTTACTTATCATGCATCATCGATTTCTGACTCGCATGGCTTTTCCGACCTTCTCCCTCTGTTTTTGCCACTTAGGATGCTTAATGAAAAATTGAAACCTCGATAGGCACGTGCATTGAAAATACCCAAAAACAGTGATAACTAAAATAAAATCAAGACTGCTAACTCTATTGGACCTAAAAATAAAACGTAATGGATTCCTTGTCTTGGGGAGAGCAACCCCCTCATTGTATGCGTTTTAAATTGCTCACGAACACACTAAGGAGTAGATCCCAACTCCCATCAAGCCTCCTAAGTGTTTGTACAACTTTGTGATTTTCACCAAACTCTAAAACCGAAAAGATAAATGAACGTCACCTGACGGTCTTCACTGTGTTGAGTAGGTGAATCAGGGGTTTGCCTTGTGTATTGAATGTGACTTGGAGTCTGTTGTGTTTTGCATTCACTATTTGAGTAGCCGGTCCCATCGTGTGAGTCATGCATTTTTTTATCTTTGAGTCTCTATACCTCTCTTATACATATACCTCTTCATTTGCATTGAGTCGTGATATTGGCGCTTGAGCTCAATCATTCTTCGCCAAGCCATTCGTTTCCATCTTCCTCGTATCCACCGTACCATCCCCATCTTCTACGGTTCGAGGAGATCATGCCCTTCGGACCACAATTTTGACGGTGTTCCTACCTTGTGTGAGACACCCAATTTTGTCTCTGTGACTATCTTCTCGCCCGCCCTCCTCGTCCCCTCTGTGTCACCCTTCTGGCTCCCATGATATTGGCACGCACGCTCAATCAGCTTCTCCACCCCATTGTGTACCCTTCTTATCCATCTTCCTCGTGTCCCCCGCATCATCTCTCCCTTTTACCCGAGAATGCTGTGTATATTGAGGAGGCCCGCATCGAGGATTAGGTCTACAGATTATTTGTGTAAGTCGGGCCAATGATGTTGAGGATGCTGAGATTGATTTGGTGGATTTTACTTTCGGATACATGCATATAAGCTTATTGAGGATTTTTGATGATGCATAGAGCGTAGGTGTGATTCTTTATTGAGGATTTAGATCTCGCATACCGGATTGAGGATGAAACGTACTTTGATGATGTGATGACGATATCATGATGTTTCTACTGATCTATCTATCTTGAGGTTCTACCCACTTTTGAGGATTAACTGATTATTCTAATTCGGACTTCCTGATAAAGGTGATTGGAACCCACATGATCTCTCTTCTTCATGATTGACCCATCCTTGATCTCCTGACTCTCTAATCCACCCTGGCACTTAGAGGATTCCTGACTATTTGTTGTGCCATCTCAGCCAGATTTGATTGACCTGAGGGACATCTTGTGAATGACCTGATTATTTGCTCCCTCTCATGATCTTATGCCCTCCTGTTGATTAATGGATTCACGTTATTTCGAGGACTTGAGACTCTATGCCAGCATTCCCATGACCTACATTGATTCTGCTCGCATTCCTCCCCGAGGACTATCTGCGGGAGGATGCGACAATTTCTAGGACTGTGGTTTCATCCACTGCTTGGGTCGCCATTTTGATTGGACCCGAAACTGAGTCAGATGATATGCTTGATTGGCCTCCCTCTGTGATTGTGTGCCCGATCTGTCGGGACATGGGGCCAACCGTCTGATGGCTCTCCTTGACGGTCCTCGCAAGGACGAGCCTTGATATTCCATTTGCTCACTGCCTAGTTCATAGCTCTCCGAGGGTTATCTGCGAGAGGCTATGACACATTATAGCCCTGTCTGGTCTCTTCCGCGGATAGACGGTCTGCCGTCTGTCGAGACCAAACTCTCTGTGGATCCGTCTGATGGATCCGGCTCCTTTGAGCCACTTTCTCTCCTTGACGACCCTCGCAAGGACGAGATGTACTCTGATTATTCATTATATAGCTCACATCACTTCCCGAGGACTATGTACGGAAGGATGTGACACTTTCTTTACGATCGGCTTCGCTCATTTCCGGTGTCTCCTGTCTATTGGAGCACAAAGACGATTCGTCTGATTTGTGTACTCGGTCTCCCTTCCTGCTTATGCGCCCGATCTGTTGTGGCATGAGACCAACTTGCTGAGACTCCTTTGAGTCCGCTCTACTTGACGGTCCTCGCAAGGATGAGATCTTTTCTGATTATTCCTTGACTAGATCGTAGCTCCTCGAGGGTTATCTGCGGGAGACTACGACATATTTCAGATCTGATTGGTCTCTTCTGATGGTAGCCGATTTGTCGGCCACCGAGACCACTATGTGGGTCTGTCTGATGGATCCGGCTCCTTTGAGCCTTCTCTCTCCTTGACAACCCTCGTAAGGTAGAGACACATTCTGACTATTCCTTGCCTATATCGCAGTACTCTCCGAGGACTATCTGCGGGAGGCTGCGACACTCTCTTTACGCTCGGTTTCCACTGCTGACTGTGTCTCCGATCTGCGGAGCACGGAATCGAGTCGTCTGATATACTTGATTATTGGTCCCATCTTGAGTTGCCTATCCGATCTGTGGATCATGGGACCCATCTGATTACACTCCTTTGAGTCTTCTCGCCTTGACGGTCCTCGCAAGGTCGAGCTTCTGATATCTGCTATTTTCATGTCTAGCGGGCAGCACGTTCCCCGAGGGTTATCTGCGGGACGCTGCCACATTCTTTAGACTTTCTGGTCTCTTCTGCTGGTAGCCGATATGTCGCCTACCGAGACCATACCTGATGATTCGTTTGATGAATCACTAACGCCTTTGTGACCGCTCGCCTTGACGACCCTCGCAAGGTCGAGTCTTCTTCTGATTATTCATTGACTAGCATGTACTACTCCCTGAGGGTTATCTGCGGGAGGGTACATCACTTTGTAGATACTCGGTTTCATTTCTGGTATCTCCTGTCTGTTGGAGCACGAAGCCGAGTCTTTTGAGTTGTGAACTTGGTCCCCTCTCTGATTGTGTATTCGATCTGCGGATCACGGGACCAAGTCTTCTGATTATGGTCTGTTTCCTGGCTCCTTTGAACCTGCTCACCTTGTCGACCCTCGCAGGGTTGAGCCATGTCTTGCGGCATTGGGTGTGTGTCTCCTACGATCTTCTGACCTCATGACCACCGAATGCCATGGTGTCTCCTATTCTCAATCTTCCATATCTTCCTGAGACTCTGATTGACCGGAGGACTCTGTACTGTTCGTCTTCCTCCTGGTCTTACAATATGGGCTCTGTTTCCTAATGCTGACCGTATGAGCCGATTGACTGCTTCATGCTACCGGACCCAATATCTGTCCTTTCGATCTATTTTACTTCGGTAGATGACACCCACCTGACTGCATATCCGGGTGTCTTTTCACTATCTGAGTGCATCACCGTTCTCACAGGGAGACGATGATGCAAGTACGGTATTCACTTGTCAGATACCGTCCTGTACTTCCTCAGTTCTTCACCACTTGTATATATGTGTTTGTATATTATGTTTTCCCGCATGTTATGTGTGCCCTAGATCTATCACCATATCTTTGTGTCTATACTTAGGACGTACTTTGTCCTAAGTATAGGGGGGTACACACCGCATTGTTCTTTCGTTGTTCAGTTTCGTCACTCCTGTTGTTGCCTATACTTGGGGATATCTCACCCTAAGTATAGGAGGAGTGATGCATCTATCTGTATACATCTCTCTTTTCTTCTTTTCTTCTTTTCCTTTTATCTAAATAAAAGGTGTCACCCCTTTGTGTCAGTTTTCTGTACTTAGGACGTACTTTGTCCTAAGTATAGGGGGGGTGCACCCCTGATTTGTTAATTCTTTGATATGTCTATTCCCACCCTTGACCCTCCCTACTTTGTGTACAGTCTGCTATACTTAGGATTACTTGATCTTAAGTATAGGGGGGACGGTCAACTTCTATTTCCTTCATTTTTTATTTCTATATTCTTTAGACTTGTCTATACTCAGTACGAGTTATGTCTTCTCTTTTCTCTTCGATCTATGAGGACATAGCTCAAGCTAAGTATAGGGGGGTCGTATACACTCCGTATATACTTTAGCCATAACTCGTACTTTCGTGTAATTATTAATAAATATGGCTAAAAATAAGATATAATTCATTGAAAATTAATTAATAAGGCTTCTTATTCCTCAGATTCTTTTTGTATATACTGATTAATAAATCAGGTTAAAAATATTTTTGCAAAATGATTTGAAAAATGGTGTGAACTGTTTGGAAAACTTTTTGTGAAATATTTTCAACCTTTGTAAAAATATTTTGATTGCAAAAATTCTTTTATTTGTGTGAAATAAAGATTTGAAAACCTATTTGCAAATGATTTTGAAAATGACTGTAAAAAGATTTTGAAAAATGTATATAGTGTTTGCAAAATCTTTGCAAAATGGCTTTCAAATGTTTGTAAATATTTGCAAAAATTATCTTGTACTATAGTTTTCAAAATGATTTTTCAAATAAATTTGAGGTATAAAAGCACCATAATAAATAAAATGAAATAAAATAAATCATAAATAAAATACATAAAATTTTTTATATACCTAAATAAATCACTTTGTTAAAACCTGTAAATTCTTTAAGTCTTGTAAAATAAAGCGGTACGCCCGTGTAAATAGCTGTATATATCTTATACTTTGAGTGCCAAAATTCTTTTATTTGTAAATTCTTTGTGTAAAAACTCCTCTCTTGTTTTCAAATTCTTTGAAAAATTGCATTATTCTTTGCATATTTGTAAATAGCATTTGCATAGCATTCATATTCTTTGATTGAGCTTGATGATTGAACTAGTCCAATAAAGTCAAAGATTGGAGCTTGGTTGGACCTTACCGCACCTAACCGCACTGGAACCTTATGGGAACTAGGTTTAAGGTACTTCAGGTCTATTCAGACTTAATTCTTTGAGAAATCAGGACTGGCTTCAAGTCACCTCAGTGGACTAACTAGAACTTTTCGAGACACACGCATGACTCTTGTCGGCCATGACCTAACTTGGACACTTGCACCTTTCACTTGGCTCAACTCAGTTGGAGTGGTGAGGGGGTTGGATTTGCCAGTCTGAGATGCACACGGGTGGAAACATTCGTCCTCGTCTAGGGAGGGAAGTGCACCCCAACCTGGTCCAGTTTCAATGAAGTCGAATGACAGGAGAGTGTGGGTTGCAATAAAGCTTCAAAAGAGGGATAGTCTTCTGGCTCAAGAGGAAAAAGTCCTTATGTAAATGCTGCTGTAAATAGTATGTTGAAAAAAAAACTCCAAACAAATGGACAGGCTTGAAAATAAAAATAAAAGTGCCTGCCGGAGTATGTATATATGTTGAATAAGCAAGCTTGAGCATCAAAGTTATACCACGTGAGCCTGCAGCTGGATGACTTGACTACACTGGTCTTGCATCCCAGGATAGGTAGCTACACTGGCTACCGTCCATTCTCTTCTTCACCCCCTCCTCTCGAGTCGGATGCCACTTGAACTTAGAAGGAAATACCCCGCTCCTTGACGGTAGAGGGCTGGATTGGGGAATCATTGGGTTGTCATTCTGGAGAAGTCAGTTCCTTTGTCATTTCAGTTGGGGAGAGCCACTATCACTTACATTGTACAAGTCAGCTTCATAGTCATAAGGGTTTGCGTATTATGTAGGCTAGTTCTGACCTGGCTATTGAGGTGATTTGAACCAAGTTCTGTGACTCTCGAAGGCTGTTGTGTTTTAAATTTGGTTCCCGACTAGGTTCCACACACATTTTCACACCAAGGTCTAACCTGAGCTCCAAACTTTGATTTTGTACAAATGAGTTTAATAATCATGATCAATTCAATTTATTCTTTGAATTATTTTTGCTTTTTTCTTTTCTTCTTATTCTTTGTTCTTTTCGTACTTATTGCATAAGTATTTGCTAGGGACTAGCAAAGGCAAGTATAGGGGGGTGATGAATCTCCATTTCATCACCTTTATTCTATCATTTTGGCCTTAAAAACCCCAGCAATGCATGTAAATAGCCTCAATTTGTACATAATAGAATTCATTATTTATTGTATTAAGTGTACATAAAATAAGGTTTTTAATGCCAAAATTATAGAATAAAGAGAAGAAAAGAAAAAGGAATAATTGCAAATATTTTATGACCCGAACCCCGAGACCAAGGCCAGCATGGAAATGGTCGACAATGAATAAAGTAGGGGGAGATAAGGGCAAATTATACAATAAATACCTTATTTATTTATTCATTTATTTATGTAATTTTGACACCTATTTTGTATATAATTATTTATTCATCAAATAGAGAAACTTTGTACATGAAAGTTATAGATAATAATGTAAATAAAAATACAAAATTGAGTTTGTGTAAAAATAATACTCAGTGTACATTTTATACCCAGAATAAAAAGCCAAAATCTCAACTTCACAGACCCATATCTTGCGAATAAAAACACCAAATCACCCAAACTCACCTTTAATTGTATATAGCTTTCCAAGAACTATTTAATAAAATTGGTTTCATAATTTTTGGAGTTCATCTGTAGAAATTAGGTTTTTGGCCCACCTTGTATATAGGACTGATTTAAATATTCATTTTATTCAATATTTATTATTTCTATAAATTTATATTTTTAGAATTTTGTAAGTAATGTATATAATACATGTACATATTGAAATTAAAAGAAAACTAAAAAGAATCTGTAAAATAAAATAAGCTTATGTAATACATAGGCAAAATACCTATGCTATCTATATGTATATAAATAAAAAGGATTTTATTTCTTTTATTCGTTATTCATCTATACTTTTATAATAATGTATATATTATATATAACTTATTCAAAATACAAATCCAAAATAAAAATAAATAAAATTCATTAAATAAATTAAAATGTATCTAATATATAGGTAAAATACATATAATTATACCCACATATACCTACCCCTATTTATTTAAAAATGAAAATAAACTCATAAAAATTAAATAAAAATACCCTCACACTCTCAAAAATAAATTATAAATTTATAAAAAAAGCCAATAAAACAATAAAATAAAATAAACAAATAAAAAATTAAAAGATACAAAATACATGTAAATACACACATATACACTTTATTAAGATAAAACCATAATAAAACACTTCGAAAAATTCAATAAAAATCATAAATAAATACTACATGAAATAATACACATTTTTTATTTTATAAGAAAAAATAATAAAATCATTTACTAGGCTAAATAAATCATTTTCGAATAAGGGTTCCTATTTTGTCTCCTAGCGGCCGAGGTGGACCAATGGGGCGCCAGTCCCTGTTGACCGCCTGGTCAACTGTCCCATCCGAAGCCCTGGCGTCTCTGAACCATCTTTTCCCCGGATTTCCTCCCTTTTTTACGGCCATCCCATCCATCGTTCGAGCTCGCTTCCTTCACAAGAATTGCTCTCTGATGATCACTAAGGCCCGTCGATATCTTAGACTAGCTTGATATTCATTGGATCAATCAATAATCGCCGGACAATAAGGGTCCATCCCAATGTTTATAAATAAGAAGCTCCGTCCCCTCCTCAAATTTGGCCAATTTCATCCACCCAAAACGCCTTGATTTCGATCCTGGAACGTTCCTCGTGACAGGGGGAGTGCTCCAGCACCTCGAATCAGCCGGAGGAGGGAAAATTTTGTCGCGGTGGAGCTCAGGCGTCCGTCCTGCTCCCTGGTGGCCCCCAGGTATAAGAGCTGCTTCTTTATCGCTTTTTAGTTAGGTTTTAATGTTAGCTTTCAATTCCAGTTGTTAATTTAGTGTTTAGTTAATCAGTGTAGCATAGAATCCAAAATTCAAAGTTCGCCGGAGCTCAGCTCCGGCGACTTCTCCACGGTGAACTCGACTGTAACCGACCGCCGTTCGCCTCCCATTTCTTTCCTCATCATTTTCTCCATCGATCGCACGCCTTTGTTCAACCCAGGACCTCTGGTCTTGGCGAATCGGAGCTCCCCCTCCACCTTTCACCAAAGTTCCTCCACCACACCTCATTTTGCTGTGTAACTTCAAAACCCCGGGTCGAGGAGGAAGCCCTCGCTCCCCCGGTTCTTCCTATGCAGGTCCAACGAAGAATGGAGCCCATCTGGCTCGCATCGAACCAGGAAGAGGTTCCTGGAGGTCTTGTCCTTCATCGACCTCGTCCGAGACCTTCATACATCCAGGAGCCTTGGTGAAACCTTCAGATGATGCGGAAGACCTCCAGCTACGTGTTGAGCACTTCAGATGCAAGGGAGATGCCCGGAGAAGCCTACGCTGCACGATCGAAGCTCGCTGGGGGTGAGCTTCTTCCCTGTTCCTCCAGGCACCTCCAGCGCCGTCAGATCAGGAGGCGAGCCCCAGATTGATCGAGAGCCGTTCGATGAACGCCTGCACCGACTGTCAGATGTGAGGCACATCTAATCTCATGCGTTCATCGGTGAACCGACATCCACTGTCGGATGCGCGACATGTGGATGAGTGTGTGAAGGCCAGCCATAGGATGAAGCGCCTTAGGGGGTAAATTTCAAACATCTCCCCCCGTTTTTTTGTATTTATAGTTTAATGCCAAAAATAACACGCCACATTGTAAATAAAGTGTAAAATTTGCAGTCCGCCCCCTGTAGTTTTTATATTTGCAGTCTGGTCCCTCAACGCCTCACGTGCAATCCCACGTGAGGCGCGTAATTTTTGCACTTAAACCCCGCCGAGTTTTATTAATGGTAAAATGGCCCCGAAAATAAAAGTGAATGTTTATTTCTGTTGTAATTTTTGCATGGATGCCCCTGATAAATATTTTAATTGGAAAAATGCCCCTGCCACGCCATATATTGTTGTATGCTTTGTCCATTTATTTTATGCCTCATATTAACTTGAAAAATTCTGCAAAAATGGATATAAGCTTCTGTTAGTGTACCTGTGCACGCCATATTTTTGGATTTTAATTTTATTGTATATTTGCATTTATTAAAAATAAAAAACATGCCTTTTATTTACTGTCTAGCTTATAAAATACCAAAAAAATTTTAAAAGACCTCGAAAAATTCCAAAAAAAATCCCTAATGTGTATTTTGACCTATTTTAGTGTCAGTCCAAAAATCCCTAAAAATCTCAAAAGGAAAACCTTAAAAATTCAAAAATACACAAAAACTTCAAAAAAAATATATAAAAGCAAAGAAAAATTAGAAAAATATGAACTCAGCTCCTATTTCTTCTATATTTTATTATCTGTATGTGAAAAATTTTGTGGAAAACTTTTGTGGCTGTTTGCTATTTTTGATTCCTATTTTATTTACAGCCAATACCTACTTCACTGTTTTCCTTTATTTCAGCATTTAAAAATACCAAAAACAATCTGAAAAATACCCAAAAATCACAAAAAGTAAAAAATTTATTATGAAAATCCCAAAAAGATTTTATTTCTATATTATTGAGTATTTTTATATATTTTTATAAATATTTTCTCACCCCTCTCTCCCCTTTGTATATATATTCTTCGAAAATTAAAAAAATCTATATATACATCTATATACATATGCATATTTATTAATATATAAAACCTTATAATAAAAAAAAGAAAAAAAATAAATATATTATTATATATATCTAAGGTATGTATTATATGCTATATACTCACCCTCTATGGGTACATATACATCTATATATTTATATTCTATGAAATATATATATATATTACCTAATTATTTTAATAAAAATATAATAATAATAGTAAAATATAAAATATAAAAGATAAAAACCCACAAAAATAGGCTTCACACATGGATGACTCTGTGGTACATGCACATCTTAGGCTATTGCACTTTTGTATTGCTCTCTGTGGTTCGACCTCTACATACTTAGTCACTGTACATCTTGTGGTAGAGTAATAAATATTAATTCACATTTTTGGACTTAATTCATTCATTCTTTTATTGTGGGTTAATTGCTGACTAACTAATGTTCTGTGAGCGGTCGCTTCAGGGACAACATAAATTTGACCCTCGCAAAATGTCAGTTATCACCAACCCAGGTGAATAAGTTCTTCTGTTGAGGGCATCTGTTACAATGTTCCCCTTACTCGGGTGGTAGAAGATAGTGCAATCATAGTCTTTCAACAACTCTAGCCACCGTATCTGTCTCATATTGAGATCCTTCTGATCAAATAGATATTTCAAGCTTTTATGATCGGTGAAGATTTCAAAAGTAATACTACAGAGATACTGTCTCCATATCTTCAAAGCGAAAATTATGGCAACTAATTCAGGGTTATGTGTTGGGTAGTTCTTCTCACGTGTCCTGAGCTATCGTGATGCATACACAACTACCTTACCATGTTGCATAAGAACTGCCCCAAGTCCATCAATGTATATTATAAACCCTTCACTTTCGGAGGGTAGAGTAAGGATGAGTACAGATGTTAGGCATCTTTTCAGTATTTGAAAACTAGTTTCGCATGCATCGGACCATATAAATGGAACTTCCTTCTAATTCAGCCTTATCATTGGCAATGTTATTCGTAAAAAGTATTTCACAAATCTTCTATAATATCCAACTAATCCCATAAAAGATTGTATTTCTATGACAGTTTTCAGATGTTCCCAACTTATCACCGCATCAACCTTTGTAGGATCAACTGATATACCTTCCCCAGTAATAACATGGACTAAGAAAGACACTTCAGATAGCCATAAGTCACATTTGCTATATTTAGCATACAGTTTGTTCTTCATTAGAGTTTCAAGTGCCCGCCTGAGATGGTATTCATGTAGATACTTATCCTTGGAGTAAATAAGCACATCATCAACAAAGACTGCTACAAAGTGATCTAAGAACTCCTTGAATACTTTATTTATGAGATCCATGAATGTTGTTGGGGCATTTTTCAGTCCAAAAGGCATAACTAAGAATTCATAATATCCCTATCTAGTTCGAAAGGCTGTCTTGGAGATATCCACATCTTTTATCTTCAACTGATGGTATCCAGATCTTAAGTCAATCTTGGAATACACAGTTGAACCCAGTTACTGATCAAAGAGATCATCTATTCTTAGCAGAAGATACTTGTTCTTTGTGGTCTTCTTGTGTAGTTATCTATAGCAAATGTAGAACTGCATTGTCCCATCCTTTTTCTTGACAAATAAGATAGGTGCACCCCATTGTGAAGTACTAGGATGAATGAATCCTTTATCTAACAGTTCTTGCAACTGTACTTTTAACTCTCGTAACTCAGTTGGTGCCATCCTATATGGAGGGATAGAGATATGATGAGTATCACATATGAGAGATATTTCAAATTCAATCT
This sequence comes from Ottelia alismoides, assembly GCA_037367405.1. Taxonomy (NCBI): domain Eukaryota; kingdom Viridiplantae; phylum Streptophyta; class Magnoliopsida; order Alismatales; family Hydrocharitaceae; genus Ottelia; species Ottelia alismoides. Next base: position 968,556 of record JAZKJV010002251.1, on the reverse strand, counting down.
CTCGTTCATGTGGTAATCCAGGTAGTTTCTCTAAAAAACATCAAGAAACTCACACACTATAGGTACACCTTCCATCCTTCTGTCCGACCCTGATGTCGTGGTTACATAGGCAAAATAACCTTGGCACCCTTGTTCCAACAACTTTTGTGCCTTCAAAGTAGAGATATATTCGACGTTATCATTGGCTGTCTTTCTAATAAATTGGAACTCTATCGACTTAGGAAGGTGAAACGTTAATGTCTTTTGAAAATAGTCAAGACTTGCATGATGCCTTTCTAACCAGTCCATTCTTAGGATAAGATCAAGGTCCTCCATCTCGATTACTAGTAGTGAAACAAGTAACTTATGTCCTGCTATCAGTACTATACAATTATCCAGGATTTCTCAGATTATAAATACTTGTCCTCCTGGTCCCTTGATCAGACATGACCGTTGTACTTCTACTAGTATCTTACCCAAAGTGGGTACTAACCATCAAGCAATAAATGAATGTGAAGCACCAGAATCAAATAAGGCATGTACTGAAAAGCCATGAATAGTAATCGTATCTCGTACGACCGTTCCTGAATTGTAGGCTTGTTCTTCAGTAATTGCATTGAGCTGGCCATTAGGAATATGAAAAGTAGAACCCGTAACACTTTGTGGTGGTTGCTGTATAGGAGATGCTCCTTGTGAGCCACGACCTATACCTTGTCTTCATCCTCGTGTTGCTCCACTACTCGGGGTGGATGTTATACTGTTAATTGGAGTTGGTTTAAACCCCGAACCTCTCAACTGTAGATAGTCTTTCCTAATGTGACCTTCTTGATGACAGTGATAACATGCATGTGTTCATGTCTAAGCTGAAGACCCAGCCATAGAGGTACTACTTCCTGGTGCTGAGTTACGAGGGTACAGTGGAGGTCTAGAGAAACCCCTTCTTCTAGATAATTCCTGGTCCAAAGTCTGTGGCGAGCTTATACTAGACCCAATTGCATGACAATGACTGTCTCTTCGATTATAATTTGTCTTACGTTTGGATGGTCCAATAGTAAAGTCAAAGCTTCTTCTTTGATCGTTTTTCATCCCTATCCATATCAATATGAGAGGCGATATCCATGGATTCATCTACAGTGATGGCTCTAAAACCTGCAAGCTTCCCTCTCAAATCTCCCTTAAGACCGCTAATAAATTTGGTACGACACTTTTGTGGTGAAGCTTCTAGAGTTGGGGAGTAACGTAGCAGCTCCATAAAGTGAATATGATGATCTCGTACATTCTTGGATCCTTGGGTCAAAGAGTCCAACTCCCTCCTCTTCAATTCTATCCAATAGGAGGGACAGAAGTGAGCTCAGAACCTTTCCTCAAAAACATTCCATGGACCATGATCTACTAATTTCTTGGAAATGGCTCTCCACCATCGTCGTGCATAATCTGGTATGGAGTAATCAAGTGCACCCATGTGTCAACTGGTGTATGGATTATCCTCAACATCCTACTAACGTCATTGAGCCATAATTCAACCCTGACAGGTGTCTCTACACCTTTGAATCGAGGAATCTTTCCCTTTCGATAATTGTCAATTAAATTTTTGATGTCTAAGAAGGGACTTCTCCATTGCTCTTTCAGCTGAGATAGGAGCAGAATCAGTTGAAGGATGGTAACTAGATTATTCCTCAGAAAGATAGACAGAACCTTCAATCCTACTATCCACAGGTCTGGATGCCTTAGGTCTCTCAGCTTGTGCATTGAACCTCTCCTTTAATGCTTGCTGCTTTTTCCCCATGTCTTGGAGCATTATCATCATAGCCTCTAGTTGCCTAGACAAGTCTTGGTCTGCCATGATCCTATGATGAAACAAGGCCGAAGGTCAAATCCTATATGTTTTAGCATGATGTACATAAGGGACAATAACTTCTGAATGGTACTGTAGTCAATTATTATGATCAAAGGATCTAATACAACCTTAGTTTCTGAATACCACTCATAGTTATCAATTACTAAATAAATTACTGGAGTACCATGCTCTGATACCAAATTGTCGTGACCTCGATTCCGGGCCATTGGATCCTCCCATATCCAGATCTGGTTACTCAACAATAATTTATCCAACAATCACAACTAACATTCAGAAATAGACTGCAAATAAAAATATTCAGAAGAAAGTATTTGAACACTTTTCCATTCACAAAATAAAGTTGACATAATAAATTTTCCCACTATAACCATTTACATGTACATCAGCTTGAAAGGAAAATATACAAAAAGATTACTAACTACCTTACAAAGTAAACCTACTGTGGCCGGCTGGATGTCTACCATGTAAGCTGACTGGATTACTAAAGTCCTTACGATGGCTCACCGACACCTGTTGGGTTTTCCATAAACCATAGGATAACAATTATCGAATGCTAATTAACGAAGAAAAGAAAAGCAATCAAAAGGTGTAATTTTGCAAAACTTATTTTCATGAAAAGTTACATTCCTTCTCATTAATTTAAGTCCTATTCCTTTATAATCCACATCAAGGATTAGTCCAGGGAACCCCACCATTCTTGGACTCTGAAGTTATGGACACTTCGGGATCGGAGATTACGTTGATCTGGTAAGCTTATGTTGCCGCATGTCACCTCAACCAATCCTCCAATTCTACCCTGATAGAATGCAACAAAGATAAGGAGGGAGATCCTAGATCTTGTTGAGATATAATGGTAAGTATATCTCTTACATTGAAAGTTATTAAGGGAATAAACTTTCATTGTCAACATGGCGAGACAAGTTTGATATAAAAATTCCTAAATCGAAGTAATATATATTCATGCAAATTATTTTATTTCAGATAATCCTTCATTAAACCCACTCAATACCATACTCAGTAATAAACCAGTAAAATTCCATGGATTAGATCCATGATCAAGATATTATATTTGCAGTTGGACACATAATGTATGTGGTTTCAATGTGCAAATTTCCTCATAATAATGAGGAATGACAATTAAATAGACAATAAGACTACAACCCTAGGGTTTGTATGTCTCTGTGGTCTAGGTGTCTCATCGAATGTACTTTGGAAGTGACATGTCGATGATGATCGTAGTTGTCAAATAATCCTTATAAAATCTAAGAATATGTTTTGACATACATATGTGCTCTCAGCATTTAATCATGAATGAAATGGTTCACTACATCATGCAGAATGGTGGCTCTATAAGAGATGATGTATTAAAAATGTTTGAGTACCTACCTGAACCAAAGTCTTTAAGAGTTAAGATGTATGTAGCTGTGATGAATGTCATCATTATATTATATATACTCAAGTCATTCATGAAGCTTAGTAATATTCATATTGTATGAATTTAATAAAGCATGTAAAAATGTTGAAATACTCTTATGTTGAAATCTTTTGAATTTAACATAAGATTTGTTTTAAGCAATAGTTGTTTATAGATGAAGTGAGCGCAGTGGAAGCATGGGTCTGACCCATGTAAGGAGGAAAGTCAAAGAGTTGATTGTACTTCTATGACTTCTATATGACATCCAAAGAGTTGGATAAATGCCAATACTGTAATAAGCCGATGTATTGATAATGTGACTATCTAGACTATCTTGGATTCTCTGAGAATGACCCAGATAGTGCATCAGAATAATCTACATCTACATAACATAATTGAAATTGACTTTCTTATTGGATAAGATCAAAGTTTAATAATTGTATTTCATTCTTCTAATAACACTTGAAATTGGTTGCATATGTATTGAAAGATTAGAAAATTGATCTCAAGGTTAAATGTCATCCATGGATATTGATGCAATGGTTGCAACAATCTCTATTGGATAAATAGACTTCATAATTTCAGTGGGAGAGCCTTTAGTCTTAGAGAATGTCTCTATGACCTAGATATTAGAATAAACTAATTGTTTATTTCTAAATGTTGGAAATAAACATGAATTCTGAAATAAGCCTATCATAAAGAGTTATGATGGATATATTTCAGATAGTAATCTAACATCTAGAGGACTCTACTAAATTAGAAAATCAATGAATGGTTCATTAACATTTCTAATACTGAAAATTTAAACCTTTAAAAGATCAACAAAAGGATGAACATCATTTGACAATGATCTAGCATCAAACCTTGTACATATGTCTGTTGATGATATCAATAGACTAGTAAGAGATGAAGCTTTAGAATGTCTAAAAATTCAAATCTTACATACTTGTGAGTATTGTATTCTAAGTAAAATGTCCAATACACCCTTCTCTGGGAATGATGTAAAATGTCAAGGTATTCACGATCTCATACATATTTATGTATGTGGATCATTTATGTCATAATAAATGTTGAGTCTATATGATATCATTGGATGATTATTCATGATATTAGATTTCATCCCCTTTAAAAGCTTTGAAATGCTTAATGATTTCACAAATTTTTGTTTAGAACCAAAGTTTAAAGGAAGGTGAAATGAATTTCATCTAATCTAGGTAGTCAATACCTATTAGATGAATTGAAGGAATACCTTACGGAGATATGAATAGAATTCCTATCTCACTCTTCCTAATGCACCTAAACTCAATAGAGTTGTAGGGAGATACAATTGACTCATGTGTGACATGATTTAATCAATGATTATAAATAGCATAATTACATCTTAGTTTCTAAGGTATATATGTAGTATAGATTACAATATATATCCTTAATGAAGTTCCATGCAGGAAAGCCAAAATTTAGCACCGGTGAGTGCTACTTCATTAGGAAAATAAAGGATGGTATTGGATACTTGATTTATGACCTTGAGATTCTTAAAATATCTCATATCTGAGAATGTGATTCCTAAAGGACGAGACTCTTGAGAATCAAGATGAAAATGAACTAAAGGAACTCATTTATCTTGAAAAGATAATGAGGCTCCTGAAATTAGAAACTATAATGACAAATAATGATGAAATACTAATAACTATTTAAATGAGTTTGAGGATGGATTCCATGTGTCAGAGAAATCTGACAATGATCGAACTTCATAAGATGAAGCTTCTGAAGATCATGACAGGGAAAGATGGATGTTAGCAATAAAGTCTAAAGTAAACTTCATATACATGTGTTGTATATGGACCCTGGAGGATACACCTATATGGATAAGACCCGTTAAGGTCTAAATGGATCTTCAAGAGAAAGAGGGAACCTATTGAGAAGGTAGAGACATTCAAAGCACGACTCATAATCTTGAGCTATACACTGAAGAGAAGACATCGCTTGTGATGAGACTTGCTCTCCAGTGACCATGCTTAAACCCATCAGAGTATTGCTAACTATATCTACACAACTTGACTTTGACATCTACAAGATGTAAGTCAATATTATATTCCTCTATGAATATCGCTCTAAGGATATTGACATGAAGTAGCCCCAGGGCTTCATGGTTGAGAAAAGCAAGTTGTGGAAGTTGAATAACTCCATCTATGGACTCAAATAAGCTTCTTGTAGTCAGAGCACAAGACTTAATGAAATTATAAAGGTTATGATTTCAGATAGAATCTTCATGAACCATGTGAAGCTTCGTGGGAATGCCATTGTGCTCATCATGAAAAATGTAGATGATATCCTAATCATTTGGAATGATAATAATATTAAGTGTTGTACAATATGGTTATTCCATACATTGAGATATGATCTCATTGATACCTCTTAGATCTTAGTTCTGAAGATGTTCAGAAGCATAGAGAAGAGAGTACTGGGAGCATCATATTAGTAATGGACCTTGGATATGTTCCATTATCTGGAAAATTCCAAGGAATGATTCCTTCCCTTGAGATATGGTATTGACCTATCTAAAGGGATAACACCTCAAAGCGTTGAGGAAGTGAATGTTAGAACTACTTGCCCTTTGTGCATTAGTTACGAGAAGCTGAATGTATGCTAGATGTGTACAAGAGCTAGATGTCTACCATGCAGTGGGAGTAGTAAATCATTACTAGTCCTACTATGGAGATAAAACACTTGATTGTAGTAATAACAAAATCTTCAAATATGACAAGACTTTAGAGATGGTTATCTCCTAGTCTTATCTTCAAGAACTTAAGGCTTTATTGGTAGTGATAAAAAAAGGTCTTAACTACAGATACCTTAAGAGATAGAGATCTCTAAGAATAAGGGTATTATGATAAGGATAATGGAAATACATACTGGTTATAATAATTATTGAGTTGTAGTGTCGAGGACACTATAACTGTCAATATTGAGTATTGGTTGCATACGATGCAACATTCGCATTGGAAGCGAGCACTGTTACTAGGGGATATGGCGGTGTCGTAAAAGAACTTGGCGTAGTATCTAAAGAATAGAGTGACTAATTAGCTTGTTAGACATGCGAGCCCACGATGAGCCACTATGCAATAAATGTTATTGCGAATATCATTCCCTGATCTGAAATGAATAATAACTAATTTGCATAATAGGTCCCCTAGTACAATTAGGGTTATGTACCATGGCCATCTTAATAATCATACAGCTGTTGGTTCAACTATTGAATCATAGAGGCTGGTGCTTGGATGAATATCTAAAGAGTTAGATTGAGGACTCATCAAGCACCGTTAAATGATTGTTAAGAGATGATCTCAAGACTGAGTAGGAGATGGCAATCCTTTCTCACATAGGCTGATATCTGACCGACCTCTTGATGCAGGTCCTCTACATAGGAATAGTGATTCGGAGGTGTCATATTAGTTAGGTCAAAGAGTTGACTTAACTAGATCGAGATAACCAAAGACCTATATTGTTTGCAATCATGATATAGGCATGCATCCTCTGACCAGAGACAAATGTGTTACTATATGTCTGAGTATGTACATTAGGCAGACCAATAGGTTCTCGTGCACCTCTCCTGAAAATGTCGGCAGTCGCTGAATGTAATCCAAATCCAAGACGAATGGACGCAATGTAGAAGCTGACTCAGCTCCCTGTGCTATATGCTCCTCCATTCTTTTGGAATAGGATATGTCTGCTGATCTCCACTGCTCTCTCTGGTCACCAACGGAGTGCGCTCTCAACTCAGCAATAGCATCGTCCGGGTCTCGCATCTGCTCTATCTGGAATCCTCGGACGTCTAGCACAACATGCCTAGGGTAGTGAGATGAAAGGGAGGGAGGGAGCGGGAGGTTGGTCGGAGATCCGACCTCCCTGGAAGGTGGACTGGAGTGATGGTCAAAAGATGGAGAAGAAGCCATAAGAGTCGGCTCGAAGTGAGGTGGATCCATCATCCAGGGGTAATGGAGAAGAAGAGAAGAAGAGTGAAGGGAGGGAGGGTGGGGAACAGATGGATAGAAGGGAGGATCGAAGGGATCTGGAAATCAAACAAGATGAACAAGCAAACCCCCAATTCACCGACGCACACAAAGCTGAAGACCGAAAGGGATTGGTCAATTATCTTGTTGATTTTATTTTAGGTGATCATTCAGTCTATCAGAGCGATTACGTGAGGTAAATAGGTATCCAGATATTTCTCAACCGACTATCCCGTACTGAAAGCCGGTAATCAGTCCAGAAAGATCGGAGGCTCTATCCTAATGTGCGGGTCACTCTCTTGCTCATCCAAACCAAACAAGGAGGGGGTTACTCTCCCCAAGACAGATTTTCAGTGAAGTGTCTTTTAGGTCAAGTATGATTAGCAGTCCCGATTTTATTGTTTTTTTTGTATATTTTTAATGCAAGCAAAAATGCCTAACGAATTTCTCGGTTCTCCTGGTTATTAAGTGAAAACAGGGGGAGAAGACGAAAAAGCCGATGCGCGATAAATCAATGATGCATGCAGAGATAGAAATGCGTACCTAACTCTAGCAGTCTACATGCAAGATGATCTGCGCATAAATATAAAGACTGAAAAGAAACTACCTATATGGTGCAGCGGTGAAAACCGAGTCCTAGACAGGCAATTTCTAGTCGACAGAACCGTCTAGCTAGTCACTCGCCCTCGATCCAAAGAGTCCGGTCTAGACCCACCCCTCCTCTTCTCTACAGGTCGAGTTCAGGAGTAGTGCTTGACGGGGCAGGCTCGCGACGCGTAGGGTCTCAGGAAAGCGACTAAGCTATTTTTATTAATGAGTTATTAGTAGGTCCAATTATCGCTCTATAGGAACAGGCAAGCAATTAAGTGTGGGGATCCTACTAATTACGGCACAGTCAAGCAGAAAATCCTAAGTCTAGGGGCTCGAGAAAAACCACGGAAAACCGTAAAAGGCAGCTAAAAAGCTAAAACCGCGAAAAAAAAGCCGCGAAAAATCTAAAATAGTCTAAAGGGTCCCCCGAGCACACCGGTGCTCGGCGAAACAGACCCGAGAGTCCAACTGTCTCTGAGTGCCTGTATTATTACAACAGTTCAAATAATGCTGGAAATAAAACATAATCTACTCCTCTCTCACTCAGCTCCTCTCTCGCTCTCTCCTACGGCTCCGTGCAGAAGGGAGCCGCCTCCGAATCTCGCGGTTGCGCCGGCTCCTCGAAAGTCGCCTCCGCGGTCCTCGGGCACTCGCAAGAAAGAAGACAAGTGTCAGACCAGATTATTGTAAAAAAAATGTCAGAAAAATATATCTACAGAAATCTATACAAAAATCCGCGAAAAGAAAACCGCGGAAAAACGACTACTAAGCCGTGCTCCCCGGTAACGGCACCATTCTGATGACCGTCCTGACCACTAGGGTATAAGGTGCTAAATGGTCATTGCGACCCAAGCAATCAGGCTCGATCAATCAAGAAAAATAGACCACCAATATAAAAATCAACTTGAAAATCAATAGCAGTCTTGCTATTATTTTAACCTGGTATAGCGACCAGGGTCGAACACAAGGAGCACGAAATGGCCTCGCGGCCTACGAAGTAGTCAAAAAAATAGAATGAAAGAGAAGAAACGGATATTTTTGGTGGTTTTTAATTCTTTTTATATTTTTTTTTGGATTTTTAATTAATTAAGAAACTAAAGAAAACAAGTACAAAAGGCAATTCAACTATTTATTTAATGTACCAAAAATCAGTCAAAAATTCCAATAAAAATATTTTTGGGTGTTTTATGTTTTTTACTGTTTTTGGTGAATTTTTGGGATTTTTCTGATTTTTATATGATTTTCTATAAATGAAACAATGGCAGAAACAGGAGGAACTGTCCAGTCAGGAGAGAAAGGCCAATTTAAAATGTAAAAAGGGCCTCCCAGCTCCTGAGGGTAATTTTCATATAAACTATAAAGTTTAAGGAAAATTAGAGCACTGTATTTATGATTTTTGGATTTAAATTATTTATTATAATTTTTATAAGGTTTTAGGGGTTTTTCAATTTTTAGGAGTTTTAGATAATGAAAAATGGCCAAAATTGGCCAGAAAATCAAGCACACTAAAAGCAACAGTAGCTAATTTTTTTGTGATTTTTAGATGAGTTTTAGTATTTTTTGTGATTTTTCAAATCAGGCAGTAACAAAAATTGATGTTTTTGAATTTTAAAAAATATCAAACGGTGTCTAAAATGTCTCCGAAATTTATAGAAAATTTTACACCATGGCAGGAGCCACGTATCCAATTTTCATCAAAAATTGAGTTGATTTGCTATTTTATTAAAAAATAAGGAGTGGGTATTGTGCACAGGGACCTGAGTGCAAATACCAAGAGTCCTGGGGGGTCCGGTGCAAGAATCCCAAGAAATCACGTGCGAAGCACGTGTCTGGGGCACTCAGGGACCTAAATGTAATAAAAACTAAGTCCTAGGATTATTTGGTAACAGGTACCAAAAGTCCGAGGGCTAGTCTGCAATTAACCCAATAAAAAGCGCACATGCACTATTAAATTACGCACAGGGGTATCAATGCAAATATCTAAAAAGATTTCTTCATTTCATAACAACTCAGAACTACAGGATAAAACATGCAAATATCCCAAAAAATCACGTGTCGAAGCACGTGTCCACAACACACAGGGGTATAAAAGCAAATATAATAGAAGTCAAGGTCCACTATGCAAATTACCCTACTGAAATAAATGTTTTAAAATATTTACAGGACTAGAAAGTAAATGCAAAAACTAGAGGGGCCTAAGAGATATTTACCCCTTATTAAATATCGAGGGCTGGATGTGGCGCCACGTGGCTGATCGGACGGTTCTGGAAGGGTGGCGCCTCTTCTAAGAAATCCCTCTCGGATCGGACGGCTAAGGATCTGCCACGTATCAGATCTAACAGCTGCAACACGGCGTGGCTAAACCTCGGTGAACGGACGGTTGCGATCGAACCCCAAAGGATCTGGCGGTGGCTGCAGCTCCGCAAACGGACGGACGTGATGTGATCTGGAGCGTTGAGGCCGATCGAACGTCTGGGGAGGATGGTGGAAGAACAGTTGGCCGGCGAGCTTCGCGGGCCCGATACACGCGCTGAGATCCTCCCCTGCTGCTCCTGAGGTGCGGAGAGGTTCCGCTGTGAAGCTCCGCAGCTGATGGCGGCCTCCGATGAGTCGGAGAACCACCAGAATGGCCCCGCGACGGCGGTGGCCTGAAGCTCCTGTGCTCTGAAGTTTCGACCTCCAGATGAGGTCGAGTAGGCCCAATACCTGCACTGGAAGAGAGCTGGGTCGAGGGCAAACTGCCTCGACCCGTCAGAGCGGGAAATGGGTGGCTGGTGCATCGAGGCGAAGGTCCTCCGGCGAGCGGCGGAGGAAGAGAACCGAAGTCCCTGCTCCGGGGCGAGTCAGGGTTGGGTGGATGAACGAAGAATGTGCGGAGAAGTCTGGCGAAGGTGGTGGCGATGTCGGATGGGTGAATGAGTAGATGGAGACGAAGAGCGGAGCTGGCGGAGCTACGGCTACCTGAATCTAAAAATCCTAATCTAAGCTAATCTACGGACTAAGAAGGTTACCTGGCGGATGTTGTCGACTAGGCTGAAGCTCAGCGAGCTCCGGGGTCATTGCCTGCAAGGGGGCGTCGTCTCCCCGAGGCTGAGCGCGCTCGCGGCGGCGCACGGCGGTGAAAACCACCGGATCGGTGGTCTCGGCTTCCCGGGCCTCGCTGCTACTCAAGAGAACGCGGCTGTCACTCAGGCACTCCAGAGGAGGTCACAGGCGTCGAGGGGGAGATCCAAAGATGCGGGAAAAGGTCGCCGGAGACTAGACTTTATATGATTAGGGGTCCGGCTTGGGGATGATCGGGCGAGCTTATCGGAGCTCGGACCCCAAGAACCCCTGCCGGGCGCGGATCAGGGAAGATCGAGGAATAGTCGGAATCCGGGGTTTCGAAGTTAGGTGGTCGGATCGAGGCGCAAAAATTAGGAGAAGTCTGGTCGGTTGCCTGGATCCGCCAGGAGGGGGTCCGCGGGGGAGAGTTGACCGGGGTCAACAAACCCCCGTGGACCAATCAGAATCCGCCAAATTCCATTTATTTGATTATTTATTTTGAAATAGAAAATGATCGAATTAAAAGAAACTTAAAACATGAAAAATATTTATTTTATTTTTTTTCTATTTTCTAGTGATTTTTAATTATATTCTGAAATATAATTTAGCTATTTACAAAATATTATTATTTTATATAGGTATATACAATATGTATTTTTGATTTTTGATTTTTAATTGTTTATTTTTGTATATTTTATTCCAATTTCATATTTTATTTATTTATATAATAAAATTTGGAATAATTGATATTTTTATTTTATTTTTATTTTTTATATACAATAGTGAAATAAATACATATGTACATATATATACATGGTATATTTACAAGGTATTTTTGGGTTTTTCATTTTGTTATTTTTATTTTGCTTTTGTTTTAAGGGTTTTCATTTTATTTATTTACAGCATAAAAATTAGAATATTTACAAAATTTTTAGAGATTAATTTTATTTATTTACAAAGTGAAATAAATAAAGATGAAGAAGCTATGTACATGGTGGTTATGCACAAGTGATCTATTTTTGTTTTCTTTTTAATTTTATATTTTTATTTTAATTTTATCTTTACAACTATTTACAAATAAATATAATCCATTTTTATTTTTAGAGGAAAATATTATTTATTTATTTATTTACAGGTATATACACATGTGAGCTTCCTTATCTCTCTCTACTTGGGTTTTTATGCGGTCAGGCTCATGCTGAGCCCTCCCTTGGGATTAGGTCGCTCAATATTTATTCTAAATATTTCCCTCTTTTTCTTTTGACTCTTTATTCTTTTATTTTAGCACAAAAACATGCTAATTATTAGTTTTTACACAATGCATGCTTTTTGCTAATTATTTGTATTTACACCTATCTACATGTATTTGCAAAGGTTTTTGTAGCTAAAATATAAGAATAAAGAGTGATGAATGGGTATTCATCAATGACCTAACCAAGGTCTATACACCGACGTGCTGGTATGCATATAAGGGCATATGAGTAATACGATCTCTCAAAGGGATCATACAGGTTCACTACTGAACCGGAAGACATGAGCTCACTCATGAGATATTGGGAAGAACCAAATTCCGCGCACAGTCGTCTCGCTTTGGAAGCTTGACTGAACATGTCGGTTTAATATATACTTTTGAAAAGTATATGATCAAGACCTATGTATGATATATGCTTTTGGAAAGTATATGATCGATACCAAATCCCAATGATCAAATGAGAAACTTACTGATAAAACCCTGAAGTAGACAGTGTAAAGTTGATCTAATACTTCGGGTTTATTCTGGGTCTTCCAGTATGCAGGATGTACAGGAATTGGGAATACCCGAGGGTGATGTGATCATAAACGATTGTATAACCGTGTTGCTTCCATTCCCAGGGATTTATGAAACAGGTCTGGATTTTAGTGACTCCTCTCAGTAGAGAAGTAATCTGATCTTGGTCCAAAAGTTGGACATTGATATGAATGTGATTCAGATGCAATGAGAAGATTAGATTTGCGGTCTGGATTTAATCAAACATCTATGGGAGGCCTGAGATCTAGATTTGAGATGTGATCTCAATATCCAAGTTACTATACGTGGAACAATACAATCGCCCTGTCCTTATCTCCAAGTATCCGCGGAGAAAGCGCATTATCCTTGAAAGAGTTCATGGATAATTTCATTGTTGATATAAGTATCCATGCATCGAGAAATTTGATAATTAAATGTGATTTAATTATAATGCATAATATGAATTTGATTCATATTATAAGGAGAGATATCTAAGATAATTAAATGTGATTTAATTATCAATGATATGAATAATGTGAATGTGATTCATGTTATTGGGCACATGAGAAAAGAGATCCAAGATGATTAAATGTGATTTGATTATCATAGATATGAATAATGTGGATAACACTATCCATATTAATCATATATATATTTTAAATGTGATTTATAATATATAAGAGAGATCATATTGTGATTTATATTTATTAATTGATTATTAATGTGAATTGGATTCAAATTAGATGATTTATTGAAAATATAATTTACATTTTGTTTTGGGATGTGAATGAGATTCACATTTTTTTGATGGCATGATTGCAATATTTCACAAGATAATTGTGAATTATATTTGTGAAATAATTTAGAACAATTGTTGTTGTAAATTTTGGAGATATATCATGGGATAATGAGATCTCATTAGATAAATGAGATCTCATGAGAAGAGTGGCCATCCCCTATTTTTAGGGGATATTGTTCATCTCCTCATTATCTCCAAGGATAATCAATTGATTTGATTTGAATTTAAATATACTGATTTATCGATATATATTAAATTAAATTAAATTAATTATTGTTGTGTTTTTCGCAATAAGATCATGGCCGTTGAAAGAATCACAAATCAATCTCAACCATTGATTGTGTGTTGTCCATGGATTGGGATCCATGGACTCCAAAACCTATATAAGAAGAGGCATGCCTTGCTCTTAAATTTACACCGACTCGATGAGTCTCTCTCTCTCTCTCTCTTATTTTCTCTACACACCAAGTCTCTATCTCTCTCTTATAATGGCCATCCACCATGGAGTCATTGTGAGAGACGTCATCGACGCAGCATCGTCGTTATGCTGCCAGATCATCTACTCATGGATCTCCATCTCCTTCGGTGTGTCTCGCTCGTTAATAAGATGTTGGATCTCATGTGACAAGATCAGGAGATCCGCCGCTTGGATTATCAACATGGATTGCGAGGAGCACGTGATTCATCCCCGCGCTCGCAAGCGTCTCCTCCGTTGGATCGGACTTGAGACATGAGGTCTCTTCGTTTAGAGACTCAATCACAACCACGCTTCAAGAGTAATCCTATTACTTGTTTTTGGTTTAGATGAAACGATACGAGAAGTGTTCTTGGATCATGTGGTTTCATCACATAAAAAAAATTTAATTTCCGTTGCATCGAGTGACTAGTGCGACTAGTCGCTCCCGATCGCATTCGATGCGATCACCATACTTCTGTGATGCACTTGAGGATTTTTTCCATATCCTTAAAGTGGTATCAGAGCCATGTTGTCGAAAGTTTTGTATTAGATCCATGAACCTACGAAGATTTTGGATCGTTTGGGTTCGTAAAGATTTTAGCATTTTGATTTTCGCAGCCATGTCTTGTGATAAAATTTCGGCCCTATTTAAAATGTTTAAATATGAAATTTAAAATTTAAAAATGTTCCCCATTAATCAAGGAAACAATAGCATTTGAGTTTGCGTAATTTGGATTCCGTTTGCTCAAGATATGATCGTTTTATTAACCATATATCCCACTGTTTCGGGGATGACGATTAGAGACGTAATTAAGATGTTAATTACGGTCTTAAAACGCCTGGAAATGTGTGTTTAGCATATGATTTAGTTTTTAAATCAACTTATCAATCTTTGAAAATTGATTTTACTTAATTTGTATTTAAAATGAATGAGGGATGCTATTTTTAGTTAGTGAGGGTCACTGCTGGAAATTGCATGATTATCCAAAACCTTGTGATAGTCATTCAAATAAATTGATGAAAATTAATTGTTAATTTTCTGAAATGATTATTGATAAATATTTGTGAAATATTTAAAGATTTAATTGTTCCCTTGAATGACATTTCACTAACTAAAATGATAAGATAGTTGATCTTGATCATAATTGGTTGATATGAAATCATCAACAAACATTGTTTTTATGCAAAACCCTAGTTTATCCTACAATAGTTGTAGGACAACTTTTACATGCAAAACCCTATTGCTTGAATAGGATTGGGGGATTTTTTTAGCAAATATCCTTATAATATTATCAAAATGGTTTTGATGAATATTATATGGTATAATTTCGGTTGAAAAATCGATAAGCATCTCAAAGTACACAATGATCTATCTAGCATTATCCTTTCCTGAGGTGGATATGGTGTCTAGTCGGAGAGCATTCGGGTAGAGGGTTGCAATGTATGTGGTCCATCCCACTCTCATCACCCTTCGATCATCATCCCAAATCTCATCTCCACCGTCCTTTAGCACCGCATCCCCATGATGCTACGTGGCTTGATCACAACCCTTCAATCAAGTCCGCTGGATCTGATCCTCACCGCCCGTTGGCGTCTCGCTCAGAGCTATTGGATCACTAGATCCAATGATCGAGGCATCATCTTCCACCTCTGAAGGAGCCTCACCCACGTCATCCCACTTCGCCTACTCGCCAGCCCCTTCCTATTTTCTCTGCCATTACAGCCATCATCCCCAACCTTTGACCGCTCCACGACATAGTCCCATCGACCCTCATCCTTACCAGCACCCACGACAACCATGATCCCTTCTCCTTCGCTCCATAATCGCCACAAACATTACCCCTTCCATCGCCTGTACTCCCACCATTTTCCTATAAATACTCCATATCCGTCGAACGTCGACCCCATCCGCCCTTGAATGAGAGTTCCTTGAGCTCGACACCACCTATCAATGACAGTGATTAGGCCTAAATTCAAGCGAAGATAGAGATCCTCTATGGTGAAATCCACAACGAGCTTCGCCATGCAAGAAGCTTTCTCAATGAGCTACACGAGCTCGGGCCATCTGCCAACCCCCGAACGACGACCAGGTGATTAGGCCTAAATCCGATCTAAGACAGAGATCCTCTCCGACGAGATCCATGGTGAGCTTCACCGTGCAAGAAGCTTCCTTGACGAGCTGCATGAGCTCAGGCTAGCTGCCAACCCCCGAGCGACGACCATGAGCTCTTCCCCGAGCTTCCGACCCTAGGTAGCACCCTCCATCATCTTCTCCTATCTTCATCTTCTCCCTCTCCGTTTTCCTCTTATTTTTCGCGTCATCTCCAATCGACTCCACATCTCTCCGACCATCCACGGAGCTCTGCCTTGGAGCTCTCACCGTCGCGCCACCATTAGATCATCTTCATGATGCTTTGACCCATCTCCGCTCATAGCTCCGCCGGTCACATCGGAGCATCATCTCCGCCTAGTTACCACCTTGCCCTCAGGCCTCTCACACATCCCTTGCACCTCCCCACGAGCACTTCACTCGATTTCTAGCACGAACTAACCCTGCCGGACCCATAATCTTCATTGGTCAGACTTCACAACGGAGCTACTTCGAGTTTCATTGCCACCGGTCTTCGATCAACTCCGAACGCCTCTAGAGCCTCCGGCAGCATCATGATGCTTCTACAATCGATCCTCGCTATCTACGATCCACCGTAGAGCTTCCATGACCACGGGTGAAGGCGGCGAAGCTAGAGCCAACTCACCAGAGCCCCGGCAAAGCCACCGTAAGAGGCGGCGGATCGGAGAAGATGAAGTACATATATCATTTGATCCTCCCGATCTGACGGTTCTCTTCACAACACGTGGCCCAACGCCTGCATCCGTTGGATCTTCCTGGTCTAATAGATCTCGTTATGCCATGTCCCCTCTTCTTCGACTTCCATATACCATTGGATTGATCTCCATCCAATAGCTCACAGCAAGCCACGTCACCATCCCCTCCAGCTCCAAATACCGTGAAATCTATTTGATCTGACGACCCTTGATCGCGCCACGTATCTCGCTTCTGCCACCGTTGGATCTCTCCTGATCTAGCAGCCCTGCCTTCACCACGTGGATTCTCTAAGCGTCTTCCCCGACCCTAGGCTCGGAGCGACCGAAGCTAAGCTGAAACTCTAAAGCCTCCCGAGCCTCCTCTCAAGCCTCCTACATCTCCGGAGCCTATCTCCTCACGTATAGCTCACATGAGGGCTAGGTAATTTGCAACGAGGCCCTTGCAACTTTCAGAAATGTTATTTCAGTCCCTACCAGGAGCGACACGAGAAGAGCACGTGTTTTAGTGGGAATTTTGCATCCATACCCCCAACATTATAGGTATTTGCACTTTAATCCCTGTCAGCACATTTTATTTGATGAATATTTATTTTCTGTATTTGCATTTTGGTCCCCATGTTTTCATGCATGTTTAGGTGTCCATTTTTCATCATATTTAAATTCCAAAAATTGCATGTTGTAGTATAACTTGTCCTCTATCTTTTGTGATACATGTCCAATTTTTCTGAGTTGCTTTGAATTTAATATAATTATTTTGGTGGATTTGATATATTTTGCCCACTGTGTACCTTTTATTTTTTATTAATTATTTGTTTCTCCAAAAATTACTATAAAATCAAATTAGACTTAGGCTAAGTAGCTCTACATTGTTCCCCGAAATCATAGTGTTTGCATGCATAACGAGGCCTGAATAAATCAAATAATATTTTGCCTAATTGATTTTTAGTAAGTCTATTTCAGGTAGATTTTTGGGTTTATCAATTTTCCTGGATTCCTCTCACTTAGACCTATCTAGGATAATTTTTATATCTAAAACTAATACGCTTTAGTGTTTATTAGAATTATTTTTCAAAAATTGCCCTGCATCCATATTTTATTCATTTTTAAATCATTTAGAGTCTAAAAATTCCCAAAAAATGTAGTAGCTTAGTTTCATACCATTCCATATTCTAGCCAAGTTTCATTAATTTTGGACTTTATTTGACCATTTTTCGTGATTTAACTTAAAATTTGGCTTGAAATTGCATTGTCTTTCTTTTAATTGCATAAAAAAATTTATTAAAAAAATAAAAAATATTCTTCTGAAAATATGATTTGTAATTTAACTGAAAATTTACCTACGGAGACAGCTGCCTCCCTGAGTTCAACCTTGGGCTTACCCAAGTAAAATAAATTTGTCGCTTGAACTTGATTATCCATTAAGTCTGAGTGGTGTTTTTGACGAAGTCTCAATTACTCGACTGTAATGAACTTAACATCTAATTTGATTGATAACTCACTTGAATTAATAAGGGTAGCCAAGGCGTCATAACTTGGTCACCCGAGCCTGTTAGGTAGATGTGGAGTCTGTAGCCTTCATATGGGCCATCCAATCCAGATGATCAGAAGGTGCATGTAGCATTGTGCTCCACCACTCACGACGATGAAGGGTTTATGATCTGGCAAGATGCTCGAAGCTCCTTTCAGCCTCTTCGTCTATGCCAAAGATACAGGAAGAATCCTGGAGTGTTGGAGAAGAAACTCTGAGGGATGTGGAGGTGCTAGTATGTCTTTAAGTTTGCGATGATGTTAGCTCGTCGGAGGGACTGCTCCAGATTGGAGTTGTTCTATGAACTATGACCATTGAAGATATGCATACCTGCATATGTTAGAATAGACAAAGCAAGTGTGTGCATGGGATTGTGAGGCAAGTGGAGGGCCATGGATGGGAGGAGGTGAGGACCTGGTGGCTTCTTCTCCGGCGTACCTGAGAAGGAAAGAAACATAGCGGAGGTAGGTCTTGGAGAAGGGAGAGGGTGGTCGGGAGTGTTGGCGAAGGTGGTGGGTGATTGACCTCGGATCTACCCTTTTAATGGTATCGAATTAACGATTTCATTGTAGTCAGATAAATCCAGATCAATTAAAAATTAACTGCACGGATCGATGAATTGTGAAATGAAATTAATGTGTGGTTCTATGTTTGTTTAACCAGGGCAAGCCCCAGGTTTAACTCAAGGAGGCAAAGGAACAACTTTGGATCCCAGGGTTAACTCAAGGAGGCAAAGGAACAACTTTGGATAAGATTAGATGAATTCGATGGTCGTTCCCAAATGGGATTTTTTTTATGCAATAAAAAATGCAGATGCACCGATGCGGATGAACTAGATTATTAAGAAAATCAACAACTTAGCCAAAATTAATTTGTATGTGAAATTAGACCAAATTGACCAAGTTATATTTTTCCTGTAAACTTATTCCAATGATGAATGCAAATATTTTTTTGGAATCTTGTATTTAAGATGCAAAAATGAAAAATGCAAACTTCTTTGGGGATTTTACGCAATTTTTCTTGAAAATGATATGAAAAAATGATGAAAAATTTATTGGAAATAAACATGAATAAATAAAGCTACATTAATTTTTTAGAATTTTCTGACACTTTATAATTTTTTTATCAATTTTTTTCTGAAAATATTGCGATTGTGAGTATTTAATTCCTAATTAATCCACGAAATCAAATTATCCAAAGATCTACTTATCTCAAATATATATTTTAATAAGAAATCTAAGAGAGTTGAAGGTTCTCAAAAATAATCTTTGTGGATTTAATTAAAAATCAATTACAGAATTCACTCTATAATTTATTTTATGGACAAGACAACTCCAAATTGGACGAAATTTGGGCTATAATTAAAGCACACTTAAGACATCATTCACAATTTTTTTTCAATTTTTGGAGAAATAAATGAATATATGCGAATTTCAGAGCTAAAATGGGTAAGATATCATCGATTTTCAATCTCTGATTTTAATAAATAATCTAATGCTCACAAAAATGTAAATAAATAGCCAGGAGATAAAGAATTAGTTGCTCATAAACATGCTATTTTTCATTAAAATAAATGATGTAAAATGCTTGTCCAAAATGATGTGTAAATGCATTGGTATTCATGCAATACAAAAATGAATATGCAACGCAATAAAGTATGCCTGAGATCACTTTTGAAATTTCAAGAACATACTGAAGTGACTATGCAATATTCACAAAATAATAATAAAAAAATAAAAAATGAAAAGACTTCGATAACCGCGGGTTCAAGAATGGAACCCACCTCTTCTATGCCTTGGACACGCAAGGGGAGTGGGTGGTGGTGCACCGCGGCGAGGCGCTGGATCGGCAGATGGCACATAGAACTGAAGCTGGGGTGGCGATGGCGTCATTGCTCTCACGTGCAGAGGCGATGCTTAGAGCACGACGCGTTGGGCGTAGAGGGTGCAGTCGCGGCAAGGGCCACGTAGCTGCGTACAACCTAGCGACCGGCCTCGAGGCGGGGGCGGAGAACGGCGAGGGAGGAGCAGCTAGGCACGCGCGCGACCGCTCAAGGGGCGTATGCGTGTACTGCTGCAGGGCGGAGCGCATGACCACGAGGAGCAGTGACGGCGGCGGCGAGCGCCTCGCGCGGAGGAGCGGGGCTACGAGCTTGGAACGGTTGCGCGCCTGGATGTGTATGGCAGTCGCACGTCGTGCGGAGGTTGAGCGAGAGGGACGCGACCGTGCGGGGGCAAGCGGGTTGGCCGGTGGCTGGGTTGCGCCACACGGTCGATGTCCAGTGGCAGCGCGCGTGATTGATGGAGGAGGAGGGCGGCGCCGGCCGCAGTCGCTGGAATCTGGAGTATGACGGCCGATGGCAGTAGAGCGTGGTCGCTGCTGGGGATACGACAGAGGCAGTGGGGCGGCGCGTCGCTGCTTCTCCTGTTTCCTTTTTAATTTTTATTTTTTTGTATTTTCTTTTGCAAATCTTTTGTATTTTCTTTGTAAACATTAGAAAAATGTAGAGATGAAATGAAATAAAGATATGATGAATGAAATGGTGATGATGATAGCTATGATTATATGGTGATGAAATGTTGAGGAGAAATATTTTGTTAGATAAAGAAAATTGACAAGGAAAAGAAGAGGGATTACTTAAATGTGATTCGTTGAAAGTGGAGCCGCGATGAGCGGCTTCCGTAGTGGCCTTGAGAAGGATGTTGGAGTCCTTCGAAGCTGAGCAAGTCCAATTGGAATCTCACAACGCGACAATGGTGATGCCGCGGATCTCGCCTGAAAGGTTGTCGTTGCTTAACTTGTCTCCTTCAACTGTCACCTGTAGGTTAAAGGGGCGCGACCTCTCTTCTCTCGAATTGGCGGATGATGAAAAATGTAGGACGAGATGTGAATATAAAGAGGAGGAGGGAGTTAGAAAAGAGGTGGACAAGATGGAGGGATGGTGGAGGAAGTGGTGAGTTGGTGGCTTGGAGTGGAAGACAAGTAAGGGGAGAAGAAGTAAAAGGGGAATAAAATAAATAATAAATATAGTAATATAGTAGGCTACTAAAAATAATTAAAATATTAATAATAAAATAATAATAATAAGTCCGAAAATAATAAAATAAAACTGAAAATAATAAAAAATTGGGGTGACATGTGGCGGCTCTTGGAGCGGCCACATGTCGCTCCTAGAAAATTCAAAAATTAAATGTAAAGAAAAATAAAAAAGAAATAACAAAAGGGATTAAATCAAAAAATGATCAACACAAAAGTTGCTTGTGTCAACGAGATCTACAACTCTGTGAAGGACCAAAAATCAAATGAAATCATCTATACAAAATATATATTTGGGTGGTACCTTATAGGTATAAAATTCCACATTTTTGTCTTCTGAATTTTTTATCATTTTTAAATAAGAGAAAAATTAAAATATAAATATAGAAAATATGAAAATAATATTAACAACTTAATCTATTTTTTTGGAATTTTAATAATTAAGAAAATAAAAGGGTAAAATACAAGGGCAAAAAGGTCAATATGTACAATATACAATAGGGGCCCAAAATCCAAGTTTTGCATACGAGCTCTGATTTTAATGAAATTGGTCTTGTTTTGATGGTCTTTGAATGTATATTACTTTAAAAGTGAGTAGACCTAAATCGGACATTGTATGAGAGAGAGATGTGCATTTTAAGATTTTTAGCTTCAAACTTAGATTCGAGTTTTATTGGTCAAATTTAGAAGTTAGTATTTTTTTGATATTTTTCTTTAACTAGTGTTAGTAATATATACACTAAGGAGTTGATTTTATTGGATTTGGAGTTAGTATAAAATATATACAAAAAGGTGAAATATGGTGAACATACAGGTGAATATTTACAAGTGAATTGGGCTTCTTATTTAATGCAAGTATGAATGCTAAAATGCAGATATTACTTATGCATGCATGAATGCTAGTTATGTAATATAAGTAGAAATATGCATCTAATTAATCGGGAACAAAGCTCTATTTTTATCTTTTAGAGTGATGAATCACAGATTCATTATTGGGTGACTGGTGGAGGTACGAAGATGATTAGGCGATGGTGGGATTGGTTGTAGACGACGGATAAATTCAGATAAAACTCAACAAAAAAAGGAAAATATATACTTGGAGGATCGGGGAGGACGAGGATGAATGATGCGGGTTGTGCTGAGGCTCATGGGGAGTCTCCAATCGTCGCACAACAAGGATGACCACACCTCGGTGCTCATCAGTGGTGAAACTACCGATACACAGCTAGACAGGCTGAGGATCATCACCAAGAGAAAGACCCATGATCGCCAATCATACCCCACCCCCTATCACCGGAGGAGGGAGATAGCTATGGCTCAACCTAGGAATTGGTGGGTAAAGTCTGGAAGAGGCGGATGGGGTGGCTATATAGCTGGATGTTCAAGTGATGGGGCTAGATTTGAAATAGTCGAAGGTGGAAATTGAAGAGGGGTGTTGAATGCCTGGGGGATACACGAGGATGGAGGAAATCAGGGCTACGTAAAATGACCATTAGGGAGCAGAGGGGGTGGCTGAAGTAAGAGCTAAAAATGGAAGGGGGTAGCGTGGTTGTGAGGCATAATAGATGGGGAGGGAACACTGGAGGTGGAAAACGAGGTCCTAGCCATTGGATCTCGTGATCCAACGGTCAAGATTAAAGCACGGGCAGAGGGCTCAGATCAGATTGATGGATTCGATCGAGCGGTGAGGGAAGAGGCAGTGGAGAATGGTTAGGATGAGGTCAGGTGATCTCATCCAATGGTGAAGTGAGTAGTGATTACGTGGAGGGTGCTAAACCCTTGGATGGTTAGCTATCCAATGACCGAGATGGAAGTGAGAAGGTGTGATGGGATTTGATCTCGAGATGCAGATCAACCGGCTATGAGCGAAGAGGAAAAACAACCTGGATAAGGGCAGGAGGTGAAGATCCAAGGGCCCAGGAAATGGCGAGTGGCGCAAGGGGAGGCGGCCACATGGGCGGCCTAGAGTGCACTACATGGCTGCACCAAAATAGTCCAAAAATGGGAAAATAAAAAATTCAAAAAGTAATAGTTAGAGGCCTATTATAAAAGAAAAGTCAAAAACATGAAATTTGTAGATCTCGATGAGATCTTAAAGTTTCATGTTGGTTAAAAATCCAAAAGAGGTCATTTATTCAAAGAAGATTTTTTTCAAGCATTTTTAATGATTTAAAACATTAACTTTGTGGTTTTGATTTTTTCGTCTTTTTAATTTCTTTTTGAAACCAAAATAAATATATACAATAATTAAACTAAGTTTTATGGGTTTTTAAATAATAAGAAAAGTGTTAGTAAATAAATACAATAAATTGGGGTTAGATATTATATAAAGAATATCTGTTAGGTATACACAATATAATACAAGTTAATATTAATGATTTAATTGTGATTTTTATTGAATTGTTTAAGTTTAAGGGATAATAAATAGATTTTATAATGATGTATCTGAGATTCATCACTAGCTCAAAAAAACAACAATGAGAGTTACACATAATGCAAAATGATAATGCATGAATGAGATAGAATGTAACTTTGTATACATTTTCATGCAAGTCGAATGAATGACAAAAAGAATAGAATGAATTAAATATAAAGACACATATACATGTAAAGAATTTACACCCTTAATTTACTTGTCAATCATGATTCAGTTTAATGGAATAATCAGAAGCTAATATACATTGAATATGAATAATAGCACCTATATATCCTCTATAAAATTAATTATTAATTGATGTCAATTCAGAAATAAATCTGGGCAATCATGTAGATAATGAAACAATCTCCACTGGAAACTGAAATCACTTGAATCAGAGATATATTAAGTAAGTTATTCAATCAAGGGCCTAGGGGCATAAGCATAATAAAAATAACACAAAATTTAACAAACAATTCCTTGGATGGACAAAAATTCAATATAGATAACCCAACAAGGCTAATGTATAAATATTCCAAGGGGCGTATGTGAGGTAAGTGCCCTAGACATATTTGCAATTATATAGAAAAAATAGGTTGGTTCTGTAAAATGCCCAAACTGTACGCGTGGTGCATGCGGGGTCCATGCTCAGTGCGATGTTCATGGATAGGTCCATGTGGGAGCATTGGAGTGCTTCAGCTAGAGGATCGATGCAAACGAAGCTGTAGGCAGGGATGCGTCGACGTAGTGGCTCTTGGTTCATTGGATCACGCCTAATTGGGCCTGATCTTACAATACCTCTATGGGTATACCTCCTATTCCTCTTTCGAGTTGTGGAGGAAGAGCTTAGGCTCCGATGAGGGGATCTGATGCGCCTCCTTTATCCAATAGCTCCATATTAGGTTAGGGAACCTTCACGGGAAGCTCTTAAAGGTAAAGGGAGTCTGATGAATGACCAAGGATGGTTGAAACCTCGGATTGATGAAGGCTCACTGGCGCAACTCTCAAGAATAGAGACACGATAGTAGTTCCAACCATTAAAGACATTCATACCTGCAAAACATTAGCAACAAAACAAACAAGTGCTTGCATGCGTATGTGACATGAACTGAAGGACAGGGAGATGAATACAATGGTTGACCAGGTGGGTTCCTTCGCTTCTAGGGTGGATAAAAGGAGCGATGTGGTCTAAGGTTCTGGAGAAGAGATACAATGAATGGAATCTCTGGCATGCCTATACAACACATGCCAAAGGTCTAGAAATGATTAGATATAGATTGAAGTCTAGAGACATTGCTAAAACAAATTGAGAAACTCAGTTAAAACCTAACTTAACTAACATGTATGATTGAAGAAGATGCTCGAAGGTGGAGGATGTAGCCTATGCTCGAGCTTCGAATAAGCTCTGGTTGTTGCTTGATCTCCTCGGCCAAGGGAGAAAGATCGAACAACCATCTCAAAAATGTTGTAACATGGCATCTATGCCATGGGTCACACCAAGATGGAGGTCATCGTGGCCACCTCAATTCCTCTTTTCTGTCACGAGAGGAGGAAGAAGGGATGAGCCTCAGTCCTTGCAGTGGTGGATAATGGTTTTGGGCTTTGGAGAGGGGTATTTGAAGAGGAGAATATGAACAGTAAAGGAGGTTATCCAGGCAGTTGCAACCGTCCGTTGGTTGGCAAAGATGAGTTGTGGATAGAAGTTGAATATCGAGAGAAGGTAAGGGACGTTAGGCGAAGCGGATGGTGTAGAAATCAAAGGGAGAGGATGAATGACGAAATCAGAGAAATGATGTGAAGTTGGCAGTTTGAAGGTCTTTGCAACTACTGAAGGGGATTGCTGGAAATTGGGGATGATGCCCCTACCATATGATGATGATCGAATGATTGGAAAAGAGGTGTGCGCTACTTGTCATGATGCTCTGATGGATGCGATCCGATGACTGAACCTTAAATGCAAATAAATGATTGAGATCTATTGATCAAGGCTGATTGGATAGTCAGAAAAAATGGGCACTGGTTCAAAAAGGAATGACTAGGTGGTAGGAATGGATTGGGCTACATGGACCAATCAGGAATTTAGAAAATCTATAAATCAAAGATAAATAAAAATCAAATATTTAAGAGTTAAACAAGAAAATGTGTTCAACATAAAAGTTGTAGAAGTCGACGAGATCTAAAACTTTATTGTAGAACTCAAAGAGAGAATGCACCATATTTACATAGTAATATTTTTAAATTTTTTTGAAGTATTAAAAATACTTATTTTTAATTTTTTAATTTTTTAATTTATTATTTTTTCAATTTTAATTAAAATTTAATGTTAAATTAATTATGTATAATATTAAACTAATTTTTGTTGGATTTTATTAATAAACAAAAAATAACGGCACAATAATATATTTATTTATATACAATAATTTGTATTAATTATTTACAAAAAAGTAATTGTTGACTAAAGTTAGTTGTTAAATAAAGTTAGCGAAATATTCAAGTAGGAGAGATAATAATAATAAATAAAGTTGATAAATATGGGATTTATCTCCCCCTATACTTAAACTAAGCTCGTCCTCAAGCTAATAAATAAAGAATGAGAGTGAATTCCTTGACATGTGCATGTGAAGAAACAATGCTTAATCAATCTTGAACACATGGTTTCAAAGATCCTAAAGCTCTGAGATGAATCATATCTTAGTCAAAAGAAATTCAAATTCTCTAACTATCACAATCTCGGGAATATATATGTGTGTGTGTGTATATATATATGTATATACATATACATATATATACATATACATACATACATACATACATACATACATACATACATACATACATACATATATATGAGGGCAGGGAGCCTGCACCCAGTGGTGTAGGAAACTCCCTTCACCCACCCCATTTTCGCATTTTTTTTACTTTTTTGAATTAAAAGTTGGGGGGATTTACTTAATATGTTGAGGGGAATAAGTGTTTCAAATTTCATGTAAAATAAACATTCCTAACATGTTCATCTAAAAGGGGTCGATTTCAGCAATTCTGAGACTGTTGAAATTTGGTAGTCTTGATGGAGATGATAGAAGTGTCGAATTAAGTTGAATTTGGAATGACAACATGGTGATACATGGTGATCTAAATTCCCCAAGATTTCATTTCAAAAAAAATCAAAAAAAAATGAAAAATTAGGCTGGGTGTAGGGAATTTCCTGCTCCCGCCGGTGTAGGGTATACATACACACACACACACACACACACACACACACACACACACACACACACACACACACACACACACACACATATATATATATATATATATAAGACATAAGACTTATTGTATTGACAAGAGTAGAGACAAGATGTCACCCAAGACTCCAGTCCAAAGAGATTCTCCTAAGGACCTAATCGTCAATACTAGGGATTAAGTCAATCCTTATGTAGATGAAAGGTTAGATGATGGAGGCTATGTGATTGTGTCATTTCTTACATTCCTTTCATTGGAACAAGGATTCTCTTAAGTTTCTTATTAACTCAACACAATGCATTTTTTGTTGTTAATTAGTGTGTCCGTTAAAAGAAGTTGAGTCATATGTACTTGTTTTATTGGGAATGCACCTGGGTGTGTCTATTTTTAGTATCTAAGATACCTTCTACACCGAGACTTTTATCACTATACGATACAAAGCCCTTTTTGAGGTACTAGCCTGACTCATAAAAAGCCTAAGATTTTGATCCAAGACCTTCTACACCCAGACTTTTATCACTATACGATACAAAGCCCATTTTGAGGTACTAGCCTGACTCATAAAATGCCTAAGATTTTGATCCAAGTGGACACTTAAAAGGTTGGGAGTTCTCACTACTGGGTAAGCTCTTTGATTTGACTTTGTAATACTCGAGCTTTTATTTTCATCATTTTTTCTATTTTTTGGCTAGCTCCAATACTTTTGACAAGAATTGGCGCACACTGATCAAAAGTTTAATTTCATTTCATCACACCTAGAACTTAGGACAATATCAATAATTTAGTATAAGAACCATGTTCTCATACTTGCTAAGATTACCGACACTCAGGTTTTACAAGTCCTTCATTATATTTAAAACATCCTCGAGCATCGTAAGATAAAGTCCAAACTCAAATCTCAACTCTCAGTTCCTCAAATGACACCTCATCTCATTTCATCTTATCATGAATGCAATCATGCAAGGGAGTATTGGTCGTATATTTTCAAGGATATGATTAAGAATGCAATATAGCATACAAACCTTTCTAATTAAGGAAGTATGGATTATTAATTCCAAGACCCTAATGATTAAGACAAGTTAACTCTCCATTCTGGGCTCTCATCGGCCAAGTGTTATGAATCTCAACAAACTTTGTTGTGGAACTATTAGTTAGTATGGATTTTATTTTTCCATTTTTTAAATTTTATTTTTGAATTACTTTAGAGAGTTTGGTTTATTTACAAAACAATTATTAAACTCAATTACATCCTTAATTTAAAATAATTTGAAAATTAATTTACAAACCATGTCACATAATTATAGATTTTTCAAACATTTTATAAAAATTTTCAAAATAAGTAACAACCCCGTCTTTCAAACCTACGTAAAACTTTTTTCATGATAATGTCACATAAATATATGTTTTCTAAATATTTTACAAATGTTTTTTTCTAAAACAAGTAAAATCGTATTTTTACAACCATGTAATTGTTTTTGAAAACCATGCAAAATAGGTATATAAAAGTTTCCAAATCATTTTCAAATCATTTTTACAAAAATCAATTCTAAAAAATACGCTGCCCATAGCCCAAAAAGTTTATTTTTTTAAAATATATACTACGGCTAAATTATATATGAAATATATATGGTACACCCCAACTATACTTAGTCGATTCTATGTCCTCATAGCACAAAATGATATGAAGCTATAACTCTTACTAAATACGAGGAAATGTACAAAAATTGAAACCAATAAGTGGTATGATTGAGGGAAAAGAATAAGTTAGTAGAATACCAGGATTCATGCACCCTATACTTACGCTGATAAATAGCTTAAGTAAAGTGATATGATATGAAAATGGGGAACCCAAGGTGAACAATTAGAGACAACTTGACCCTTTACTTAGGTTGAAAAGAATCCAGGGTGGGTAGACATGGACACTAATTTTAGGGTTACATAAATCTTTATGATGAAAGAATCTCAAGAGATGAAAGAAATGGAAATCTAGGGTTTCTTGGAGAGGTTGTAGAAATCACAATCTAGTACAATCAAACCCGATAGATTAACCAACTCAGAAATGAAGACCAAAACGTATGGTCAAGTTATCTTGTGTTTTTATTGGTGATAATACAATTTGAGTCCATTACGAGCAAGTATATGTAGGATTTCGACACTATCTTAAGGATACATCCTCACCTCTGTGATAAAACAAAAAAAACTACTAACAATATGGGTTTTGCTCTCCCAATACAAGATTTTTTAACACCACTTTAATTAAGTCATCTTCCATTAATAGTCTCATTTTTAAGAGCTTGGTAGTTATTTAATTAATGATATGAACACATAAACCACTGTCTATCTACTAGTCCCGTTTCCTTTCAAAATTCCTAAGTTATAAATCAAGGGAGGATTTGAGAAAAAAATCAATGCATACCTGAAATTATGGCGCATACTCAATTTCAAAGATACTTACAATCATCCCGGCAGTCTCCATGCACATGTGAGACCAAATATATAAATCTTTCTAAATGCAAGCAAGTCGATAAAAAGCCAAACCTAAACATAAATCTATTAACGTGATACGAATCCATTTATTTGAGCTAAATTTAACGTAGTTTACGTGCGTCTCATGAATCTTAAGATATAAATGAATCTCTTAAGATTCAGTACTGTATCCTAATTTACAATTCAAGCACATGAAAATAGTCAATCAAAAGTATCTTTAAGAGCTATGTGACTAAACCCTAAGTCGGGCACTCAACTTGAGTCCCACCCTAACAAGGGTGAAACACAGTCAACACACAACATAGCATCCATGTCCAAATATTACAGATTATAGACAAAACAAGGTAATATATAATAAAAAAACCACTTGATAATCTTCAAACTCTCGACGGAATCTCATGCATCTCCTCTCATCTAGAACTCAGAATTATGAGCACCAGACTCCGTAAGTTTCCGAGCACCCTCAAATCTATGGTCCCTGTGACAAAAGAGAAATGATTAAAATAGATCAAAGAATTATAAAGTGAATACACATCACATGTAAAAGCAATACGACAATTCAATAAAAACATCTGTGACCTAAAGAATAAATAATCAACTTAACCCATTTATGAAGTAAAAAATAATTATATTAATGAAGATGTGTCTTTAACAATGACAACATATGATGATTCGCTAATTGGAAGTGTTATTTAATTATTATTGTAGTATGGCCAATTAGAAATCGATTAGAACCAAAATGAATGTCTTTGTAAAGAGGACTTTATTTATACTTGCGCAAGTCCAAGGTCGAAAACAAGGACACGAGATATAAACATAATTAATTATCACTAATATCAATGTTAAATGATTGATAAATTATCTGGGTCAAAAGAACAACACTATAAAGTTATACATATCACGAAATGATAATGACTGAATGAAATAGAATGGATTTTGTACATTTTCATGCAAGTCAAATGAATGACAAAATGAATATAATGAATTAAATAAACACATATATACATGTAAATAATTTCTTCCTTTAATTTATTTTCCAATTAAGATTCAATTTGATGGAATAATAGAAATCTAATACACAAATTATGAATAATAACACCTATATGATCTCTATTAAATTAACTATCAGTTAGATATCAATTCTGAAATCAATCAAGATAATCATGTAAATAATAAAACAAGCTCCACATCAAAAATGGAATCGCTTGAGTCAGAGATATATTACATAAGCAATCAAGTGACCATGAGCGCAAATATAATACAAAAGTAATAAAAATAACAAAAAATATAACAAATAAGTACATGGAGGGACTAAAATTCAATATTGATAACCCATCAAGGATAATGAATAAATATTTCAAGGCACGGGCATGAGGCACATGCCCTGGACACACTTGCTATTATGAAGAAAATAAGGGGCGGCACTGCAAATTGCCAGTCCACAGGCGTGATGCACGCGTAATCCAAGCATGGTGTGAGGTTCATGTCTCGGGCACATGGGATCACCATAGTGCTTTGGCTATAGGATTGTTGCAAACGAAGCTGCATGCAAGGATGTGTCGACATGGTGGCTCCTGAGCTATTGGATCACACCCAACTAGGCTTGATCCGGCAATACCTATACATGTATACCTCCTCTTTCTCCTTCGTGTTGAGGGTGAAGAGCTTGGGCTCCAACGAGGGGACGTGATTCTCCTTCTTTATTTAATAGGTCCATATAATGTTAGG
The DNA here is from genome assembly GCA_037367405.1 of Ottelia alismoides. Classification (NCBI taxonomy): domain Eukaryota; kingdom Viridiplantae; phylum Streptophyta; class Magnoliopsida; order Alismatales; family Hydrocharitaceae; genus Ottelia; species Ottelia alismoides. Next base: position 937,371 of record JAZKJV010002251.1, on the reverse strand, counting down.
GAACCTTCATGGGAAGCTCGTAGAGGTAAAGGGAGTCTGATAAACGACCAAGGATGGCTGAAACCTCAAATCAATGAAGGATCCCCAGTGTAGCTCCTCTAGAATGGAGAAACATCAGTAGTTCCAACCATTGAAGACATTCATACCTACAAAACATTAGCAGCATAACAAACAAGTGCTTGTGTGCATATGTGACACAAACTAAAGGCTAGGGAGATGAAGATGGTGGTTTGCCAGGTGGGTTCCTCTACCTCTAGGGTGGAGAAAAGGAGCGATGTGGTTTGAGGTTCTGGAGAAGAGATATGATGAATGGAATATATGGCATGCCTCTAAGGTGCACGGTGAAGGTCGGGGAATGATTAGATATGGATGAAGGTCTAGAGACATCGCTAAAAAGAATCTGAGAAATTCAGGTAAAATATAACTCAGCTTACCTATATGATTGAAGAAGACTCTTGAAGGTGAGGATGTAGTCTGGGCTTGAGCTTCGAAGAAGATCTGGTCATCGCCTGATCTCCTCGGCCAAGGGAGAAAGCTTGAACAATCATCTCAAAGAGGCTTTAGCATGGCTTCTTTAACATGGATCAACCCAATATGGAGATTGTTGTGGCCGCCGCGATTCCTCTTTTCTTATTGTGATAGGAGGTAGAAGGGTTGGGCCATGGCCCTTGTAATGGTGGAGAACAATTTTGGGCTCCGGCAAGGGGTATTTATGAAGGATATGGATAAATCCTCAAGCGCATCACAGAAGCGTGATCGTCGTATCGGATACGACGAAGAACGACTAGTCGTACTAGTTGTTCAGTGCAGCGGAATTTATAAAATTTTTATCCGATGAAACCACATGATCCGAGAACCATTCTCAAATCGTTTCATCTATAACCATAGCAAGTATAATGCAATACCTCTTGAAGCGTGGTTGATCAAGTCTCTACGAAAAGAGACCTCCTGTCTCAAGTCTGATCGTCGGAGTAACGGCTTGCGAGCGCGGGGATGAGTCACGGTGTCCTCGCAATCCAAGTTGATCAAAGCACGGTTGCTCCAGATCTCGTCACACGAGATCAAATGTCTCCTTTGAGAGTGAAGCACTCCAAGAAGACGAAGAACCGCAGAGCGTCGAAGCGGCAGCACGATGGCGCGGGCGTCGACGATTCTCTCCACCAAGGTGGACGGCCACCAAGAAGAGAGGGAGAGAGAGGGCTGTCGAGTATGAGAAAGAGAGAGAGAGTTGTGTGCTACAATAGCATGTGTCTTGAGAGATCATGGTATGCCTCTCTATTTATAGGGTTTTGGGATCCATGGATCTCAATCCATGGGACATATAAAACCAATGGATGAGGTTGATTTATATCCATCCAATGGTCAAGATTGTTGTTTGTGAAAACCAACAATTTATGATTTAATTTTGATTAAATATATTTGATAAATCAAATATATATTAATACCAAATTAAACCAACCAAATAAGGAGTGGAAAAACAAATGAGATCCACCTTCCCCATTATGGGGAGTGGACGGCCACCAATTCCATAAAGGAATTGGTTCCGCCACCTCCTTCCCATATGGGGAGGGCAATCTCGTGGATCCCCATGAGATTGCACATCTCCTTGTTTTTCTCTCAACTTATTTTCCAACGATTATTTGTTGGTATTTTATTCACCAAAAATAATTCTCAATTAATTTTGAGAATATTGCAATCTTGACATTGGAATATTGTGAATCATATTCACAACCCAAAACAAAATGTAATTTACATTTTCAATTAATTAGACAATGTGTATCCAATACACATCAATAATTAATCTACTAATATAAATTATATTTAACTCTCTCTAATATATTATAAATCACATTTATAACATATTATGAATAATTGGATATTACTATCCACATTATTCTTATCCATAATAATTAAATCACATTTAATCATATTGGATAATTTCTCATACATCATGATAATTAAATCACATTTAATTATCAACTTCTCCTTGCTTAGATCTTATGGAATTGTTCTTAAACCATTTAAGAACAATGCTATTTCTCCTCGGATACTTGGAGATAAGGACAGGGCGATTGTATTGTTCCACGTATAGTGACTTGGATGTTGAGATCATATCTCAAATCCAGATCCTATGAAACTCCCACTGATGCTTGATCAAATCAAGACCGTAGACTTAATCTTCTCGTTGCATATGAATCTCATTCAGATCAATGTCCAGTTCATGGACTAAGATTAGGTCACTTCTCTAATGAGAGGAGTTGCTAAAATCCAAACCTATTTCATCACTCCCTCGGAATGGAAGCGTCATGGTTATACAATCGTATATGATCAAATCACCCTTCAGGTATTCCCAATACCTGTGCATCCTACATACTGGAAGACTCATGATCATTCTGAAGATAAAGATCACTTTTGCACTGTCATCTTCAGAGTTAGATCATCTAAGTTTCTCAATCTTGGTCATTGGGATTTGGTATAGATCATATGCTTTCATAAAGCATATATCTTACCTTCAAATTCATGTCATGCTTCCAAAGCATGACGACCATGCATGGAATTTGTTCAGTCCCAATACCTCATGAGTGAGCTCATGTCTCCCGGTTCACAAGTCAACCTGTATGATCCCTTTGAGAGATCGCATTACTCATATATCCTTACATGCATACCATCTGGCCGGTATATAGACCTTGATTAGGTCATCAACCTATTGGTTTGCCAAATGTACATACTCAGACATATAGCAACACATCTGTCTCTAGTCAGAGGATGCATGCCTATGTTGTGACAGTATTCAACGTAGGTCTTTGGTTATCTCGATCTCGTCAAGTTTACCCATTGACTTAACTAACCTGACACCTCTGAATCACTATTCCCATGCAGAGGACCTGCATAAAGAGGTCAGTCAGATATCAGTCATATGAGATAGGATTGCCATCTCCTACTCAGACTGGAGATCATCACTTAATGATCATTTGATGATGCTTGATGAGTCCTCTATCTAACTCCTTCGATATTCATCCAAGCATCAGCCTCTATGATCCATCCAATGAATCAACAGTTGTATGATCATCAAGTTGGCCATGGTACATAACCCTTATTGTACAGAGGGACCCTATAGTGCATTCATTCATTAATCTCATAAAGGGAGTGAAAAATAATCAATAACTTTCATTGATAATTTATTCATTACAATAACATTTATTATAGAAATGGTTCGCCCAGGGCTCACATTGCTAAAAATCTCCCACTAGCCCTCAGAACCATTCAGGTACAATCTTTAAACCCATACTCATTACATGCTGGTCGAAAACCTTCTGTGTCAGAGGTTTGGTAAGAGGATCAGCAACGTTGTCGGTAGAGGCCACCTTGGTGATGATGATGTCACCACGCTTTTGTATCTCCCGAATGATGTGGTATTTCCTTTCCACGTGCTTGCTCTTTTGATGCCATCTGGGTTCCTTTGCCTGGGCAATGGCTCCCGTGTTATTGCAGAGTAACGGGATGGGAGTATCAGAGGAAACTACGCCAAGCTCCAGCACGAACTTGCGCAACCACACCGCCTCCTTTGCAGCATCCGATGCGGCAATGTATTCGGCTTCCGTTGTTGAATCTGCAGTAGTGTCCTGCTTCTTGCTTCTCCAGCTCACAGCACCACCATTCAACAAGAACACGAACCCCGATGTCGACTTTCGATCATCTACATCCGATTGGAAGTCAGAATCTGTATATCCCAAGACTTGGAGATCACCATCTCCATAGACCAAGATGTAATCTTGCGTCCGTCTTAGATATTTGAATATGTTCTTTACTGCATTCCAGTGTTGTTCTCCAAAGCAAGATTGGTAACGACTTACCACTCCCACTGCATGGCAGATATCTGGCCTAGTACACATCATGGCATACATTAAGCTTCCTACGGCTGATGCATAAGGACATCCAGCCATGGATTTCTTTTTCTCAACAGTTTGAGGAGCCATTCCTTTAGACAGGTGAATACCATGTCTTAAGGGTAGGAATCCTTTCTTAGAACTATCCATACGGAATCGTTCAAGAATCTTCTTAATGTATCCATGTTGTGACAATCCCAAAATCCTCTTTTCTCGGTTTCTGAACAGCTTCAGGCCTAAGATATAAGAGGCTTCTCCAAGATCTTTCATCTCAAAGGTATGGGATAGCCAAATCTTTACACTGGTCATCATCCATGTATCATTCCCAATGATAAGGATGTCATCTACATAAAGCACGATGAACACAATGGCGCTCCCACTAAGCTTCTTGTACACACAAGGTTCATCAGGATTCTGCATAAAATCATAACTCTTTATGGTTTCGTCAAATCTGATATTCCAACTACGAGAAGCTTGCTTGAGCCCATAGATGGATTTCTTCAGCTTGCATACTTTACCATCCTCTTTCATGAAGCCCTGGGGCTACTCCATGTAGATATCCTCCTCGAGGTATCCATTGAGGAAAGCCGTCTTGACGTCCATCTGCCAGATGTCGTAGTCAAGATATGCAGCTATAGCCAACAATGCCCTGATGGATTTAAGCATAGCCACAGGAGAGAATGTCTCATCGTAGTCGATGCCTTCTCTCTGTGTGTAGCCCTTGGCTACGAGCCATGCTTTAAAAGTCTCTACTTTCCCATCAGGTCCCCTCTTTCTCTTGAAGATCCATTTACACCCAATGGGTTTTACCCCCTTTAGGTGGATCCTCTATTTTTCATACACCATTCTTATGCATGGAGTCAATTTCTGACTTCATTGCTAGCATCCATCTATCCATGTCTTGATCCGCGAGTGCTTCATCAAATGAAGTAGGATCAATGTCAGTTTCACCCGACACATGGAATCCATGCCTTTCAGGTGGTGCAACCACCCTCGAACTCCTTCGAAGAGGTATGGGTGTTTCATCTTTATTTATCTCTTTTGTTTCCGGTCTAGGAAGCTCAGAATCCTCAGGGGATTCAATGAATTCCTCTACTTCATTATTGTCTTGACCTTTAAGGAAATCATTCTCCAGAAACTTCACATCTCTAGAAACAAAAACCTTTTGGGTCTCAGGGTCATAAAGTTGGTATCCAATACACTCTTTAACATACCCAATGAAGTAACACTCACGAGAGCGAGATTCTAGCTTACTTGTGTCCACGTTCTTCGCATAGACCAAGCAACCCCAAACCCTCAAGTGATTAACACTAGGTTTGGTTCCCTACCATAGCTCATGAGGAGTCTTAGGCACGAATTTGCTAGGAATCTTATTCACGATATATATTGCAGTCCCTACTGCATATCCCCAGAAACTGAGAGGTAAATTTGCTTTATTCATCATTGAATGGACCACGTCCATGATGGTCCTGTTGCGTCTTTCAGCAACACCGTTTAGTTGGGGGGTTCCATGAGGAGTGAGATTGGAAACAATTCCATTCTCCTTAAGGTATTCCCTGAATTCATCTGACAGGTACTCGCCACCTCGATCAGATCGAATCCGTTTAATCTTCCTATCGGTTTGGTTCTCAACCAAAGCCTTGAATTCTTTGAACTTTTCAAAGGTTTCAGACTTATGACGTAGTAGGAAGATAAACCCGTATCGCGAATGGTCATCAATAAACGTCAAATAATATCGATATCCATTTCGAGTCGCGGTACTGAAGGGACCACATACATCGGTATGTATTAGGTCAATAATACCTTCGCATCTTGTAACCTTGTTACGGAAAGGCGTCCTAGTCATTTTACCCTGAATGCAATGTTTGCAAGTGGGCAAAGGTTGAACCTGTAGAAAATCTAGAGGTCTATCCTTTATCAATCTATTGATCCTATCAACAGATAAATGACCAAGCCTTTGATGCCATATCTCATTTGAGATATTTTTATCCTCTCTGGATCTTTTAGGGTTTTTATTAGTGGTTGTCACATTCATAATACATTTACCAATGCACAATTCATAGAGTCCACCAGAAGTCAAAACACCATCCGCAATATATTTATCATAATGACTTATGACTAATTTATTACAGAAAAGGAAAGAATATCCGCTTCTAACAAGCTTAGATACAGATATCGAGTTCCTTCTGACTTCGGGTACATAAAGACATTCTTTAAGTATAAGGACTCTTCCACTAGATAATGATAGTCTACAAGTCCCGACGGCTACTGCTGCAACACTTGCATCAGATCCCATCTGGATGACTATCTCCCCTTCCTCAAGATTCCTAGTTTCCTGAAACAAATGCAACAAATTGCATACATGAACAAAAGCACCAGAATCTACAACCCAACTTCCTTCTCGTTCGACGAGAAAGCTAGTTTCAATGATGAAAGTAGATTTCATACCTGCAGGGGCTTTACCTTTGTCTGAGGACTTCAGGTAATCTGAGCAGTTACGCTTCTAGTGCCCCGGCTTCTTGCAGTGGTGACAGACGTCAGTTTTCTTCGACGCCATGAGAGTGGATGCATTGGAAGAAGAGTCAACACTTTGTCCCTTCTTCTTTCTCTTCTGGGCCGGGCCCTTCCGAGAACCATGCTTCCGACCGTGCTTCCCTTTGACCTGTGTAACCATTGCATTGCCAGTGGGACCATCCTTCTTCATCATGTCCTCTGCGGACTTTAATGCAGCAAGGAGAGCAGCACTTGTCAATTCCAACTTGTTCATGTGGAATGACACTACAAAGTTATTAAAAGATTTGGGCAATGACAGCAGAATGAAGTCAGCTTGCATGTCTGCATCCATCGTTGCCCCAAGAGTCTCCAGCTCCGACAAGTACCCAAAAATTTTGAGTACATGTTCACGGACCGAAGTCCCTTCCTGTATTCTACAGCGAATGAGGTCTTTCATAACATTGTACCACTGAGTGCGGTTAATGTCACCAAACATATCCTTAAGATTCTACATTATTTCCTGACAGGTACTCATCTCCACATGTTGCTTCTACAGAACATTGGAGAGAGAACCTAGGATATAGCACCTAGCCAAGACATGATCGTCATCATACTTCTCATTAAATGCTTTTTCTTCCTTGGACTTAGAGTTCTCATGCTTGTCCTCGGAGAGCACATAACTTATGCGCTCAGCAGAGAGAACAAGCTCCAAATTACGGATCCAATCCGAATAATTTGGGCCGGTCAATTGGTTGACCTCTAGAAGCCTACTAAGTGGGTTCAAAGACTTCATTTTCTGAAATTAAGAATGCACTATATTAGAATATGAAAATATATTCAAATTTATAAAATTTGATTAAGGTATTTTAAATCAAATTATTCTTGCATTGTCGACTTTGAAAGTTCATTCCCTTAATCACTTTCAAAGTAAGAGATATACTTACCGCTATATCTCTGGCAAGAATTGGGATCTCCTCTTTATCATTGTCACATCCCAATAATCTGAGAATCTGCGACTCCTATAAAGAGAAGCGGGAACACATTCCGCTTTGCAAGTCCAACTTGCATTTCCCAATTCGGTCTTTAACACCCGAGCCCACCACCCCTAAGGCGATGTTGACCCGTTGTTAATTGAACCAACCGTCAACAGGAATAGTACTCGCTATGCGCAATCCAATATCGCCCCAATAATATGAGGATCCGATATTGGGGTCACTACGCATACGGCCTTACTCTTTCGAGAAGCAAAGAGCCCGATCCAGATGGGCTTGCACACAGGAGCTGTCACTTCGGACAGGCGTCTCCCACATGCAATCCCTGGCGACGAAACTCTTCACCTTGACGGGAGACCATGGATGTCACTTATGTGATCCTCCACCTCATATTCAAAATTTAATTAATTATCGTGAATCACATTCACATAATTAATACTTCCAAGGGAATTATTAGCTCTAATCATATTAGAGTATTTCAATTGGACATAATCAATTTAATCATATTAAATTAATTATCAATCCAATTCAATCAATCAAACTTGATTATTTTACTTGAATATATATGGTAATATCTCAAAATACGTATTAATTCGAATTTTAATAATTACAAAAAAATACATCTTAATCCTTCGGACATTATCCCGGCCCTACCCGCTGTCATGGCCAGTACCGACGAGAGTGGGACGGACCACATACGTTGCAACCCTCAACCCCAATGCTCTCCGACTAGGCACCATATCTGCCTCGGGAAAGGATAATGCCAAATTGATTAATTTGTACTTGAGATGATCATCGGTTCTTCAACCGAAATTGTACCATATAGTAATAATAAAAACATTTTTGATTATAAGGAAATTTGCTAGACAAATTCCCAAATCCTATTAAAGCATCAAGTTTGAAGATTGTGGTTTCCAATTATGATTTAGATCAAATCTAATCAATTAATTGGTTGGGGCCAAGTCAATTAGGCAAATAATCATGTTTCAATATTTCACAAATATTTTTCAAGATTATTTCATGAAATTAACAATTAATTTCACTAATTGGCAATCACTTGGTTCTAGATTAGGAATGTAATTTCAGTAAGGACCCCTACTCACTAAAATTAACATATCTCAATCAATTTAAATCCAAATTAAGCAAACTCAATTTTCATAGATTTCTAACTTGATTTAGGAAAAAACCTAAGTGGAGTTGCACGAATTTTGAGGAAGATGATAACAGTAATTAACTCTTTAATCATGTTAAAATCTACTGTTCCCGCAACAGTGCATACATGTTCATTAAAACAACCATAACTAGAGCATACGAAATCCGATTTACGCAAACTCAGTTCCTATGGTTTCCTTATTTAATGGAGAACAAAATACTATTAAATTCGTGTTTAAACAATTTAAACAGTGCCGAATTTATTTACTAAACAGATCTGTGAAATCAAATGCGATGAAAACTTTCGCGACCTAAACGAACCCAAGTCGTCCTCGGTTTTTCGAATCATATTCGAAACCGTCAACCTGACTCTGAAACCACTTGAAGGATATGGATAATTCCTCAAGCGCATCACGGAAGCGTGATCGTCGTATCGGATACGACAAAGAATGACTAGTCGTACTAGTTGTTTGGTGCAGCGGAATTTATAAAACTTTTATCCGATGAAACCACATGATCCGAGAACTATTCTCAAATCGTTTCATCTATAACCACAGCAAGTATAATGTGATACCTCTTGAAGCGTGGTTGATCAAGTCTCTACGAAAAGAGACCTCCTGTCTCAAGTCCGATCGTCGGAGTAACGGCTTGCGAGCGCGGGGATGAGTCGCGGTGTCCTCGCAATCCAAGTTGATCCAAGCACGGTTGCTCCTGATCTCATCACACGAGATCAAATGTCTCCTTTGAGAGTGAAGCACTCCAAGAATACGAAGAACTGCAGAGCGTCGAAGCGGCAGCACGATGGCGTGGGCGTCGACGATTCTCTCCACCAAGGTGGACGGCCACCAAGAAGAGAGGGAGAGAGAGGGCTGTAGAGTATGAGAAAGAGAGAGAGTTGTGTGCTACAATAGCATGTGTCTTGAGAGAGCATGGTATGCCGCTCTATTTATAGGGTTTTGGGATCCATGGATCTCAATCCATGGGACATATAAAATCAATGGATGAGATTGATTTATATCCATCCAATGGTCAAGATTGTTGTTGGTGAAAACCAAGAATTTGTGATTTAATTTTGATTAAATATATTTGATAAATCAAATATATTTTAATACCAAATTAAACCAACCAAATAAGGAGTAGAAAAACAAATGAGATCCACCTTCCCCATTAGGGGGAGTGGACGGCCACCAATTCCATAAAGGAATTGGTGCCGCCACCTCCTTCCCATATGGGGAGGGCAATCTCATGGATCCCCATGAGATTGCGGATTTATGAGATTGCACATCTCCTTGTTTTTCTCTCAACTTATTTTCCAACAATTATTTGTTGGTATTTTATTCACCAAAAATAATTCTCAATTAATTTTGGGAATATTGTAATCTTGACATTGGAATATTGTGAATCATATTCACAACCCAAAACAAAATGTAATTTACATTTTCAATTAATTAGACAATGTGTATCCAATACACATCAATAATTAATCTACTAATATAAATTATATTTAACTCTCTCTAATATATTATAAATCACATTTATAACATGTTATGAATAATTGGATATTACTATCCACATTATTCTTATCCGTAATAACTAAATCACATTTAATCATATTGGATAATTTCTCATACATCATAATAATTAAATCACATTTAATTATCAACTTCTCCTTGCTTAGATCTTATGGAATTGTTCTTAAACCATTTAAGAACAATGCTATTTCTCCTCAGATACTTGGAGATAAGGATAGGGTGATTGTATTGTTCCACGTATAGTGACTTGGATGCTGAGATCATATCTCAAATCCAGATCCTATGGACCTCCCACTGATGCTTGATCAAATCAAGACCGTAGACTTAATCTTCTCATTGCATCTGAATCTCATTCAGATCAATGTCCAGTTCATGGACTAAGATTAGGTCACTTCTCTAATGGGAGGAGTCACTAAAATCCAAACATGTTTCATCACTCCCTCGGAATGGAAGCGTCATGGTTATACAATCGTATATGATCAAATCACCCTTCAGGTATTCCCAATACCTGTGCATCCTACATACTGGAAGACTCATGATCATTCTGAAGATAAAGAACACTTTTGCAGTGTCATCTTCAGAGTTAGATCATCTAAGCTTCTCAATCTTGGTCATTGGGATTTGGTATAGATCATATGCTTTCATAAAGCGTATATCTTACCTTCAAATTCATGTCATGCTTCCAAAGCATGACGACCATGCATGGAATTTATTCAGTCCCAATACCTCATGAGTGAGCTCATGTCTCCCGGTTCACAAGTGAACATGTATGATCCCTTTGAGAGATCGCATTACTCATATGTCCTTACATGCATACCAGCTCGCCGGTATATAGACCTTGATTAGGTCATCAACCTATTGGTCTGCCAAATGTACATACTCAGACATATAGCAACACATCTGTCTCTAGTCAGAGGATGCATGCCAATGTTGTGACAGTATTCAACATAGGTCTTTGGTTATCTCGATCTCATCAAGTCAACCCATTGACTTAACTAACCTGACACCTCTGAATAACTATTCCCATGTAGAGGACCTGCATCAAGAGGTCAGTCAGATATCAATCATATGAGATAGGATTGCCATCTCCTACTCAGACTGGAGATCATCACTTAATGATCATTTGATGATGCTTGATGAGTCCTCTATCTAACTCCTTAGATATTCATCCAAGCATCAGCCTCTATGATCCATCCAATGAATCAACAGATGTATGATCATCAAGTTGGCCATGGTACATAACCCTTATTGTACAGAGGGACCCTATAGTGCATTCATTCATTAATCTCAGAAAGGGAGTGAAAAATAATCAATAACTTTCATTGATAATTTATTCATTACAATAACATTTATTGTAGAAATGGTTCGCCCGGGGCTCACATTGCTAACAATTTAAAGAGGAGAATATGGATGTTAAAGGAGGTTATCCAGGCGGTTGCAACCACCTATAGGTTGGTAGAGACATGTTGGGGATGGAAGTAGAATACTAGGCAAAGGTGAGGGAAGTTAGGCGAAGCGGACAGTGTAGAAATTGAATGGAGAGAACAAAGGACGAAATCCAAGAAATGATGTGAATTTAGGCAATTTGAAGGTCTTTGCAAATGTTGAAGGGAATTGCTGCAGATTGGGGATGATGCCCCTACCATCTAATGATGATCGAATGGTTGGAAAAGAGGTATGCACTAGTAGTCACGATGCTCTGATGGATGTGATCGGGTGGTTAAAGATTAAGAGCAAATGAACGGTTGAGATCAACTAATCAAGGATAATCAGATGGTCAGAAATAATGGGTGCTGATTTAAAAAAGAGAGACTAGGTGGAAAGAATGGATTGAGCCATATGGCACAATCAAGAATTTATAAAATCAATAAATCAAAGATAAATACAAATAACATATCTAGGAGTAAAACTAGAAAAAAGTGTTCAACATGAAAGTTGTAGATCTAGGACTTCCATGTAGAATTCAAAGAGAGAATACGTAATTCTTTTGTAGTAATATTTTTGTAAGTTTTTTAAAGTATTAAAAATACTTATTTTTTATTTATTTTGTTATTTGTTATTTTTTGGATTGTCAATTAACAATTGATGTTAAATTAATTACGTACACAATAAACATTTTCGGATTTTATTAATAAAGTATCACATAAAATATATGCACAATAATATATTTATTCATACATAATAATTAGTGCTTTTATTTACAACAAAGTAATTGTTATTTAAAGTTATATGTTAATTAAAGTTAGTGAAATACTCAAGAAGGAGATATAATAATAAAAATAAAGTTGATAAATATGTGATTTATAACGTATACTGAGTCCCTCATTTCATTCTTATCTAAAGGGGAAAAGAAGGCTACGATTGACCTCTCAGAGGACTTGATTCCCATAATGGGAATCAAAATAGATAAGTTGACCATCATTGAGAGGATGACAAGAGAATGAATGAGTTGGATAGTAGCTTATCACAATTTCCAAAGTAGACGTCAGAGATGATAGAGAAGGTATCTAGGATAAAGGTACTTGTTGTGACTGAAACATCTTCTCTTGTTTACTATGTACATCATGTACACAAGTAGCAGATGTTAGGGCTACCCTAGCCATGGGTAGAGGACCAGCCTCTTACCCATTCCTATCAACAACAACTTCCATAAATCGAGAAAGCTACATAGGAGCCTTCTGAGGTTTGGTATACGAATTGTGTGTGGTACACACAAGACCCTGCCAGGCAGTGGAGTATGGGAAATCATTTGCTTTACTAGCATCCCATTACTTATTACAACAACTCTTTCACTCATGCTCCTCTTCCTACATAATAGATCCCCAACGCCTACCACTCCAAGCAACTGAGGCAACAACAGTAGTACGACCGGCAATCGACTTACCATTCATGCCATCAGGGCCCATCTTTTTAGTAGCAACCCCCAAAACAATAGTTTCAGGTCCATCAGGACCATTCTTCACATTTTCCTTCTTCTTCCCAACAACATTCATCATCATATGGAACCATATATTTTTAGAGGCACATACTTAAGGACCTTCCATCCTACATAAACTAGATGTAAGATATGCAGCTTGACATTAATCGCTTATCGTGTTGGCATGTTGCGCAGTTTGCAACTTCAACTTCCATTCTCACCCAAGTTTAGACTAATCCCAACAGCCTGAACAAAAGGCAGTAACAACAATAATATGGTCAGGTATATTACTCAGAATCATTTAAGGTTGAGCATGAGATCCTTCCATTTAATTGTAATCATATCTCACTCAGGAGAGAAAGGACCGTGGTCGTACTTGACCAGTAAAGGGACATGGATTGGGTCATTTCTGAAGCTCTACTTGAGGAGTCTTTAAAAGATGAGGAGGACACGCATCAGAGCAGCAACCCATTCAAAGAGAGAAGATATCTTCCACGGGAAGAGAGAGGAGTATGAGAGAGCATTCACAACATGGAGCAGATTCAGAGTCTGAAGGACCAGACACCTTCAATTGAGGAGAATGTACCAGCAGTAGACATTCCCCAATCTTTAGCGGATACTATTGTTTTAAATTCCATGTTTTGTTGTAAAAGATTCACGCATGAAGAACCTTTCTTCAAAGAATAAAAAGAAACATGTTTCAGTTTATGATTCAAGTTCTTCTTCATTTTCTGGTTGTCCAATCCATTTCCCCATGATCTAACAATAGGAAAGCTCAATGTTAAAAAGATTCAAAAAGATGAATCACAATTTCCACAATTAAGGATAACATTATGGTTAAGTTATCATTTGATGAATATGTGTCTAGACATATTCTACTTTCCAGAAATACCTGAAGGTGCACTACACACACCTACTAGGTTGTAGGAAGAAGCTGAACAATTATGTAAAGGCACACATCTTATTGGTCGCCACAACATATTGTCTCCAGAATTATAATCTACCAAGAAAGAATAGAGAAATGTGAAGCACATTATGGGTGAGTAATATTGATGACATTGCATTTCCATGCACGCTTATGGATATCAGGTCTTCAATTAATGTACTTCCATTGCCTTTGTATAAAAAAATGGAGTTCGGGCCCTTACGTAAATCAAGAGCATTACTCCAATTTATGGATATGTCTATGAAGAAAGCTAAGGGTGAAGTTAAATATATTACCATCAAGATTGAGGGACAAGATTACAGAGTGGACTTCACTATAAATGGTATAGATATCCCCAATCATTAGAGAGATTCACATATCATCCTTGAATGACCTTTCCTTGGGACCACTAGAGCTTCCTTTGATTAACAGACCTTGATGATGAGGTTCCATTCTCCAAATAAAGAAGTGGAACATAAGATGAAGCAAATGAAATGGCAATGACCTAACTCAGATTCTAGAACAGAGTTCACTTCGTCATCAGAAATAGATTGCAGAGTCATAAGCACAATTGGGTATGGAAACATAATCCAAAAAAATTGAGCGAGCCCCTCTCAAATGGAGAAGAAAGTATGAACAATACAATTTGTGAAGTGTTGCTAGAGTTCTTGAGTTGTGGATCATCATCCTACTCCCTTGATGACTCGGAGGTCCATTCAGATATGTTAATTCCTAATTATCAAAACAATCAAGGGATGTAAATTACGAGTCGGATATGGCTTTGGCCAAATTATTGTGTTTCTTTGGCGATCCGACTCCTTACACAATAGAGTTGATGGCAAGTATAGCTGAGCTAGTTCCACCTTCATGCAACACAGAATGAGATTCAGAGACAGTTCAACCATATTTGATGATTCTGCTTTTTCAGAGCTGAAAATGTTACCTCCTACACGTAAGTACACCTTTATCGTGGGACCTAAAGATAGATTCATATTATCATTAGTTCTAAGAAGACTTTATAATACGAGTCTAGGTTGTTACAAGTCTTAAAGAAGAGCAACATGGCTAGGCTATATTGTGTCAGATCTCCTGGGTATAAACCTCACACTCTATTCACACCAAATTTATGTTGAGGATAATTCCATTCCTTCCCATGAGTTTCAAGGAAGATTGAACCCTAATCTATGGGAAGTAGTTAAGAAAGGGATAGAGAAGTGCTGATGAACATCCATTTCATCATCTTTATTCATTTATTTTAGCTTAAAATCCCATATAAAACACATGTAAATATCAATAAATTCATTCTTTTACTAGCTCTAATACTTGTGTAAATAATGTATATTTATCGCTAATTTTCACCTGAAATAAAAAATAAAGAAATAAGTAAACATAAAGAAAATCGAAGACTATATATATAATAGATACAAGATGACTCTGACGCCGAGAGTAGGTCAAAACTTGACCTAATCGATATAAAATAAAGTAGGGGGAGATAAAGCTTAAATAGCAAAAAAATCAAAAAATCTTGGTTCACTTGTATACGTTCATCATTTATAGATTCTGTACAGTACTATTTATAATACACATTCTTTACACTAATTTATTTGAACTCAAATCAATCTCAAAGAAATTTGTTTTTTCTTGAAATTTGCATATAAAAATCTTCTGTAAATAAAATAATAATTGCAAGAATAATCAATGTACATTGTGTAAATAACAACACTTTGAAAAAGCTACAAAGCTCAACTTGTCAGATCAATTCCTTCTCCACAAAAACTCAAAATTAACCAAACTTATTTTCACTGCACTCTAAATTAAATAATCTTTAAAATGGAAGTGGTTTCATAAAATTCAGAGTAAAGGTGTGAAATGCGGCTTTTTAGGGTGTTATTGTATGGTATACATATGTATATTATTTGTAAATAATTTGTATAATTATTTTCTTTGTATTTTGTATAATTTGTATTTTTTATTAATTATAGATATTGTACTTGACTTATATAAAATACAAATAAAAATCATAAAACAAAAATCAACAAAAATAAAATCATGAATATTTTATATGCACCACTATGTATATACTGTAAATATACCTATTTATTTAACCTAGTAAATAACTTCATAAAAATAGAATAAAAATATCATTCAAATCATTTTATTTTTTTTAAAATTAATAAATTATTTATTTACATGTATATTTGTAAAAATAAGTAATTAAAAATCATAATCTTGTATACATAGGTATATATACATGTATACAACAATTTAATTATTTTTACACATGTATATACCTTATTTAATTAATTAAAAATCACCAAAAGTATGGTAATTAAATTATTAACATTTTTTATTTACAATATTTTTTATTTTCAATTCATTGACTTTTTATTTTCATTTATTTTCCATTTTACCATCTTTTGTCGTTTTCCCTATTTTATCTTATTCCCCGCACTTCTAATTGGTTGACTGGGGTCAACAGACCCGAGTTAATTCCCTAATCCCCATTGCTTTCCTCGCATCTCGTGCACCGGCCTCCCTTCTCCCAATTTTCCCATACACATCACCCACTAATATCTCTTGATTCTTTCTCCAAATTTCTAACCTTGACGACCCTCTCCATCGCCAGTAGATTAACTCCTTAGATTTTTCCTAGATGCACTCCCATTTCAAATTCCAAAACTTGTCGGAGTCCACTATCTATACATACATCTTTATCTTCCTCTGTGCGAAGGATGTGTTTTCTTGGCATTTTGGCACCTGAAGCCTATTGTTGAGTTGAAGCAAGGTGGCAACAAGCTTCGTCCAAGGCTAGGAGTGCGTGAGAGCAAATAGAAGACATGATCCAGTATTATAGTATAGCATTATTGCTGCCTTTCTCTTTTTCGCCACCACAATGAATCAAGGTGATTTATCCCCTGCATCCGCCAACATAGCGAAACCATAGGTTGTTGTCCTTTGATTTTTGTCTTTAAATTTATTTTGATTTCCATTACTTAGGTAGATAAGACCTAATCTTCAACCAAGGTTTGATCTGCAAGATCAGAGCGTTCCAATCACCTTCTCTCATCTCCAACTCGACCTTTACCTTCACACGCCCCTTCTCCATCTCTTTCCACATTCTGATCCCCCAGATTCTCATTGGATTTGGTTAGTGACCTTTTCTCTGACCACCCTCATCGGAGGTCTCCATTCCCTCACCAAATTCTCATTGTTTGGGTAATACAATCGGTTCTCCGAGCAAAACATCTTCTACAGATGCTAAAGTTGTGATAGGAACATGAAAGCAACACCTGGAGCTCCAGTTCGGATCGTTGATGATAGGAGTTCCCGATTCACAAATTGGCGATCTTCGAGCTGCATCGCCATAGTTGATCGATGTAGAGACGTAGCGAGAGACCATAACACCTTGCGGTGGGTGAATCGAGTCACAATTGGTCGAGATCTGGTTGATCAAAGCTCGCAGTAACAGTCGTTCATATCATATATTATGAAGCCATCCATCACCGCATGATCACGAAGAGGAGCCCAGTCTAAATCTCCACCGTCTAGTCACACCCAATTTGTAGCCGTGGATTAGACCTTCCATATACAATCAGATTCATCCAGACAAGCCTCAACAATCACCTTCTGAGCGGAGCCACCACACAAATCCAACCATCGCTTTTGCCATGTGGAACGGTATAACAATTGCATTCCTACCCCTACCTTTCTTTCTTTTGCAAATAAGACACTTTTGGGACACACATCTGTTTGTAATCATTTGAACAATTACACTTCTATCCTTTCTATTTATTTTAATTATTATATAGTCCTGCTTAAACTGCAACACGTGCACTGCACATGATTTCTTGGGTATTTCACAATATAAGTCTACATCTTTTGTGTTTTTGACTGGCCCCTGAAATTAAGTTATTTGCATTTGGGTCCAATCTAGCACACTTCACGTGCATTGTGATACATCCTGAATTTATCAGCTTAATTGATTATATTTATCTCTCTTGCGTAAGTTAATCAAAGGATTCATTGATTAATTGACACTAATTGTTAGTTTGTGTGTTGTAAATAATTGACATTGGTTATATCTATTCATAGGTTGTAATATTTTATGTATTTATTTCTTATTAAAAATCAAATAGAAATTAGAATAAAATTATGTATAATAAAAATAATATAAAACAAAATAAAATATAAAGTAATAAGCAAACTAAAAATAAAGAAAATTGTTTTATATGGTTTTTAAAAGTATTTAATTTTTATCTATGTATAGATGACCTCTGATCTCTTTGACTTCTATGTGAAAGTTGTAGATCTTGATGAGATCTACAACTTTCAAGTTCACCAATTTCCATAATTTGCTCTCTAGTTATTTCTTTCCTAATTATCTCTGATTTACTTATTTTCTTCAATTCTCATTAGGCCACATGGCGCATCCTCAGCCGCCCATGTGGTTCGCACTTAGCTAGCCACCTGTTTGCTCCATTACCATCAGATCCGCTCTGATCTGATGTCTCTCGTGATTCCATTCCATCAGTCGTATGATCTATGATCTGACCTTATGCAGCCCATTCATTCACGCCACATTTTCCTCCGTTGGATCAGATCACTTATCTGATCTCATCCATACACTAGCACCTCATTGGTATCCGTTGTATCGTTTGATCCAACGGATATTGTGCATCTTCAACCCCTAACCAGTTGCCTCTGTCTCTTGAATCACCATCTTCAACCAATTTTCGCAACCTACTCTGATCAACTTCCGACCAATTACAACCACCTCCTTCGTGTCTTAATCCAACAACTATTGTGCGTCTTCAACCTCCAACCATTTTTTGCTCGAGCTTCATCTCGTAGTCGGAGATCTGGAGCGAAGGCAGGAGTTTGTAGAACACTGATCCATGCCCATCTCCTTCGTTCTTCTTCATATTATATAACTCTAGGTAAGTAGAAGTATACTTCATTCATAATGTTCTTCAAATTTTACTACTCTTTAGAATACTCTATAATCTGACTCATGATGAATAGCTTCTTCACCATGAATCTCTAATCCACATGGAAGACTTCAACCTAAGCTCTTCTTATTCTATCGCAACCTTCACCTCGATCTTTCTTATCCTTCACTACTGGAGAAGAACCCACAAGGGTGCCATTTTCTAAATTCGGCCTACCCTTCATTTCACTCACTACCAACCCCATTTCAATCACCATCATATGTGAATACCTCAATTGTGCTTCAACTATTGTCATCTAATCATGTAGATTCAAGAATCTATTCAATGGTCGGAGAAGACAAAGGGGATCCAATTTGGAGTTTAGTCCCTAGTGATCTTCCTTCTACATCAGATGTCTGTCGTCCAAGCTCCTTCAGCAACCAAGCACCTTCTTCACGCGTATATTAGGTCTCTTCTACGACCTTCAGATCATCTCCATGGGCTCGGCGATGACAAAAGGAGTTTATCGGAGCCCTGCCTATTCGCCACCAGCAAAGCAGAGAAGAATATTCATAGAGGTCCAGATAGATGGATCAAGCCATTTTGGTTGTGGTCTAATAGTCAGCAAGAGGCCACAATATGGAAAAACTATAGGATGGGAGTCGCTAACTAATGGCCTGACAAATTGGGCTCAGTGTCATTGAGGCGACTACTCGACTCCTCTCGTTATTCACAAATTAACCCACATAAATAATTAAGAAATTAAAAGTAAGAGTCAAAATTTATTATACCCCACTAAGAATGTATAATGCCAAGCAAGTAGGGGTCGAACAAATGAATCAAGGGAGCAGAGCAGGCAAGATATGAAATCAAAGCTCAAAATATCACTCAACTACTTAGCCAAGTTACAATTTTGTGGGGTTTTTATTTTTATTTTTATTTTTATTATTTTTTGGTTTTATGTTTTGTATTTTGATTTTTTATTTTTTAACTTTTTATTTTCTTTTTATCTTTTATATTTTTATATTTTCTTTATCATTTAAAAATAGATAATATATAAGGATATATATATATATTATATATACAATATAATCTAGGGTTAATGTAAAAATCAACAAAAATAAATATAATAAAATATTTTTGCATTTTAGATATTTTTTACTATTTTTGTGATTTTTAAGAAATTTTCTAATTTTTGTATATTTTTAAAGTCAAAAATACCTTAAATCATGGTTTAAATAAATGGCTGAAATTATAGTACAGAAGAAAAATACAGAATAGTTTTAAAATTGCTCAAATTAATTTTCATAGATAGATAATAAAGAAAAAATATAAAACTGAAAACACAATTTTTGGATTTTTTTAAAGAATTTTTTATAGTTTTATAAAGGTTTTAAGGGTTTTTCATTTTTTTGAGTTTTCTTTTATAATGTTTAGTGATTTTTAATCTAAAGATCCAATACATATAAAGAAACAAAATATATTTTTTAGGAGTTTTTCAAAAAGGTTTTATATTTTTTATGTGTTTTCTATTGAAAATATGGACTTGAAAACCTATTTTTATTTTTAATAAATAATGAAAAGGATCCAAATTACAAAATAAAAATAGTGCATGAACTACATGCAATCAAGAAGCTAAACCTATTTTTTGGGGTTTTTCGAGTTTGATTGCTATTTAAAATAAATAGAGACAACAGAGATAAACTACACTATTAGCAAGGGTATATATGTAAATAACATGAAGTTCGGGGGCCACAGTGTAAATTTCACAAAAAGACAACTTAATTAAAAAGTTTTTGGACCAACTATAAAATCTAAGACTTGTAGGGGTCCTCTGCAAAATCACCAAGCTCACATGTGTAGACACGTGAGCCACACTAGAGGGGGCCAGAATGCAAATACAATACAATCTAAGGGCATACTTGTAAAAATTACACAAATATTATAAGGGCAGAAGAAACTTTTAGTGTTAAATAGTAAATACAAAAATTGAGTGGGTTGAAGATGCAAAATACCCACTAAGTGCGCACGATCTAACAACGCTAGACTTCTTACTTGCCACGTGTTGCGCTCCCACGTCTGATAACGTTTTGTCGATGAAGGATCCATATTAAATCATTGCTGCGATTAGACGGCTGCAACTTAGATTTCTCGAACGGTTGCTGGATCGTAGAAAGAATGAAGTCCAATCCGACAATGGAGAGAGGTGGTGAACAAAATAGGAAGAACACCCTCCTGAACGAGATTTCTAGTTGAATCTCCCCTCTTCGACACTCTTGTTGCTCCCAAAATGGCCAGGATGCTTCCTAGGAGGGTCCTCTAACTAGTGAAGGCCTCAAAATGCACCTACATTCTCCAGATCACCTCCACGAGTTCGGAGAAGAATGTCATCTCTAGGTAGCTTCCTTGCACAAAAAAACCACCCCTTATGGTCTAGAGTGCCTCACACTTATAGGGTTAGCTTGAACACAAAAATATGAAGGAACCATGGTCTTTAAACGAGTGGAATGGTTGTAGATATGTCGCGATGGGGACTTCCATCAAGGGTAGAGTGAGGAGGTCAGATCTAAGGATCTGTGCAAGATCTAGGTGAGTGGGGGTGCCTGGGGTGATCAACAAATGAAGGGGGAGATGGGTAAGGCATTTGGCGAAGCGGAGGTGGTGCAGAGTGGTCAGAAATAGGTGGCGGTGTTGAGCTTTGTCGTGGATGATCTAGTTGGCAAAGAGATGTACGAGTAGAAATTGAAAGATATAGCAAGTCATTATACGCTATTGTTGCTTCTACGAGTATAAAGAGCAAAGAAAAGAGAGCTCACCATGCCTGGAGTCGTCAGATGTAGAACTCACGGTGGAGGCGACAGAGGAGCTTGGATCCACTCGATTTGACACCCTCACGAACCCCTGAAGGGCAGAGTCGATTCCTGCTGTCACCTGGAAGATCCTTGGGTGCTCTGCTACGGTTGGAAGGTGGAAGAGTGATAAAAAGGTGCAGTTTCAAGGAGGCGAAGTCTTTTACATAGAGTGGGGTCTGGTTGAAGATCGAAGGAGATCCGACGAATCGATGATCCTCAGCCCGAGGAAAGCTAAGGGCATGCATCTACAATTATAGAGGGGCAAAAATCATGAAGAAACCAAGTCATTTTCATGCTTGCATCGATTTGAGAAAAAAAGTGAACATGGGTCAAACTACGTTCTGATAGAGATCAGACCTGGGGAGAAGAGTTGACCGTCCACGTGGACCAACCATAAAAGGATAGTCAAAAGAGATCTGTAAATTTGTTTAAATAATTAAAGATTTTCTTATTTTCAGATTATAAAATAAAATGTTTATTATTTTTTGAATTATTTTAGTAAGATTTTTATTTATTTTTTATACATTTATACTTACACTTTACTTTTTAGGTGCTATATATAGGTATATTCATCTATATATTTTAGTCTTTTACTTTTAGTTTATATATTTGATTTTATTAATTTAGTTTATTATTTTAAATATTTATAACTTATTTTTAGATACTCAAACATTTTTTTATTATATTTTTCTGATATAATATATACACTTAAACAAATAGGTCTATTTATTTTGTAGGCATCGATATTTTACCTATGTATTTTCTATACGTATTTTATTTTAATGTTTTATTTAGTGTTTTAGTCCTATTTTACTGTGTACATATATTATAATAATATTTACAAAATTATAAAAATATACAATTACAAAAATAATAAGTAATAAATAAAATTAATATTTTAATCGGTATAACTATACAATAGGGGTCCAAAACCTAACTTTCATGCCTTAACTACTAAAAATGTGAAACCACCTTCATTAAATAGATTATTAAAAGCTATATACAATTAAATGTCATTTTTACATATTTTGAGTTTTTGTTTGAGAGATATGGGTTTGGGAAGTTGGGATTTTGGAATCTTATTCAGACTGTAACTTTTATTCTGTGTATTATTTTTGTGTAAAATAAATTTTATATTTTCTTTATTTCATTATCTGCAACTTTCTTGTTCAAAGTTTCTTAATTTGAGGTAAAAAGTGGAACTAAAAATATGTCCCAAAAATGAATAAAAATGAATAAAATAAAAGGGAATTTTATTATATTTTTGGCCCTTATCTCCCCCTACTTTATTCCTTGTCGACCTAGTCATCGAGATGCCTAGGTCTCGGGGTTTAGGGTTATAAAGTATTTTCAATATTTTATTTTGTTCTTCTATTTGTTCTATAATTTTGACATTAAACATAGTACATTATACTTTATTTACACAACAATGGAATTAAGGGTATTTATACGCATTTACTATGATTTTTAAGACCAAAATGATAGAATAAAGATGATGAAATGGAGATTCATCATCCCCCTATAATTTCCTTTGCTAGTCCCTAGCAAACACTTATGTAATAAGTGCATAAAATAAAAATCAAATAAAATAAAAATAAAGAAAATGGATTAAAGTCAATTAACAAATTTGTCTTCACTAAATCAATGTTTGGAGCTTAAGTCGGACCTTTGGAATTTTAGTGCGGGCTAAACCTTAATGGGAATCAGATTTGCAATCCAATAGCTTTTGATAATTCCAAAAATTCTGCTCTAGTCCCCTCAATAGCCAGATCAGAATATTTCAACTCATACGCAACCCTTATTACTATGAATTTAACTCGTACAGTCTAAGTGATAATGGCTCTCCCCAACTATAATGATAAAGAGACTAACACTTCTAGTATGAAAACCCAATGATTCCCCAATCCAACATCTCCTTCCTCAAGGAGCAGGTATTCTCTTCTAAGTTCAAGTGACAACTAGCTCAAGAGGAGGGGTGAAGAGAAGAATGGACAGTAGCCATTGTAGCTACCTATCCTAGGATGTAAGACCAATGTAGTCAAGTCATCCAGCTGCAGGCTCACATAATATGAGTTTGAAGCTTATTGAATATACAAATATATACAGTCCGGTAGGCATTTTATTTTTAATCATTCTGTCCACGTTTTTGGAGTTTTTTTTCTTTTTTTGAAGTACTATATACAACAACGTTTACATAAGGAGTTTTTTCCCTTTTGAGCCAGTAGACTATCCCTCTTTTGAAGCTTAACTGCAACCCACACTCTCATGTATTTTGAGTTCACTGTCACTAGACAGGTTGGTGTGTACTTCCCTCCTTAGAAGAGGAAAAATGCTTTCACTTGTGTGCATCTCATACCGGCAAGTCCAATCCCCTCACCACTCCAACTGAGTTGAGACAAGTGAAAGGTGCAGGTGTCCAAGATAGGTCATTATCGACAAAAGCCATGCGTGTTCTCCGAAATACTCTACTTAGACTAACAAGAATCCATTGAACCATGTCTCATGATCTTCAAAGAATTAAGTCAACTAGACCTGAAGGACCTCATTTCTAGCTCCTATAAGGTTCCTATTAATTAGATAGATTTAAGGTCCAACTTCTGCAATCTTCAGATTTTACTTAGACTTGTTCAATTATCAAACTCAATCCAAAAATGCTAATGCTATGCAGAAAATAATTTTATGATGATATTTAAAAAGATTTTGAACATTTTATGGATTTTTGAAAAGATGATGCATATGCATTTTTGTATTTTTCAAAAAAGTTTTTGCAAATGTTTTTTTGAATTTTAGGTTTTGCAAATATTTTTGGATTTTTTTATAACAACAATTTTAGGAGAAAAACTAGGTACAAATATTTACACGGGGATGTATATTCTATTTATAAGAATAAGATTTTTTAAGAAGTTAGAAGGGGTAAGTGGTTAATTTTACAGATACGTATATATGATTAATAAAGAATTTTAGGGTAATTATATATTCCTCAAACTTATTAGAAAAAGGTTTTACAAACATTTTTTGAACACTATAGTCCTAAATAGTTTTTACATGCACATTTTACAAACATTTTCACACATTTGAAAATAATTTTGCAAAGGTTTTCAAACGGTATATATATATATATATATATATATATATATATTTCAAAATATTTTTAAAACCATTTTTCAAACATTTGCCAACTATTTTTCAAACATTTTTATTCCAAATAAAGAAAATAAATTTGTCAAACAAAAATGTTTTTGCATAGGTTGGAAAATATTTAAAAAAATATTTTCCAAATAGTTTTCAAAATATTTTTCACAACGATTTTCGAACTATTTTCAAGCATTTTGCAAAAAATACTTCTTCCTGATTTATTATTCAGTAAATACAAAAAGAACTTGAGGAATAATAGTCACCTTTTTACTAAGAGATTTCAATGAATTTAAAGGTATTTTTAGTCATATTTATTAATAAAAATACGGAAGTACGAGTTATGGCTAAAGTATATACATAGTATATACGTCCCCCTATACATAGCTTGGGATATGTACTCATAGACCAGAGAGAAAAAGAGAAGACATAACTCATACTCAGTATAGAGAAATATAAAGAATAAATGAATGGAGATATGAATGAACGAATAAGAAGTCGACCGTCCCCCATAAGTGGGATCAAATAATCCTATGTATATGATACTGTACACAAAGTAGGGAAGGTTAGGGGTGGGAATGCACATATTGTACTGAGACTGTCTCCCCCTATACTTAAGGTAAGATATCCCTAAGTATAGATAAGAAGAGGAGATAGTGGAGAGGATCAAAGAATGGAAGAAATCGGGGTCTACACCCCCTAAACATAGGATAATGTACGTCGCAAGTATAGAAGGCTGACAAAAAAGGGGTGATACCTTATTCATAGAAAAAAAACAAGGAAAGGAAAAGAAGAAATGAAGAAATGAGAAAAGATGATGAAGATAGAATAAGGGATTTGAACAACTCGGGGTCCGCATCCCCCTATACTTAGGGCAAAGTACATCCTAAGTGCAGCAATAATGAAGGGGATGCCACCTTTTGGGTAGAATAAGAGACGATAAAAGGAAAAGAAGAAAAGAAGAAAGTCATTCAAAAATATCTGAACCACATCAAGCAAATTAGCAAGGATCTCACCATGGTCAACAAGGGGAAATTCAACTGTGTTCTCCATTTCTCCCTCTGGGAAGAGGAATTCATGGATATCGTTGTCATCATAAAGAGGTTGGTATATTAAATTTATGTCAAAAAGTCGCAGCCTTCAGCATGATTGATCACCCTCAAACATGCTGCAGAAGTTCTTTTAAATGTCTTGCATTAGACACGGTTTCTATCTTCATTTGCCATCAATAGAGCTGAAAGTGATTTCTCCAGTACTATAATTCACTACTGCATTAGACATTCATAGGAATGGTCGTCCAAGTATGATTGGGGTGAGTGATGAATCCACGATTCATCATCTCACTATAATGATCTTATGAAGATCCCCGAGTAAAATCTCAAGTAAATGTATATAAAATCAATAAATCACCAAATGACTCTTGTAAATAAAATACTGATTAGTATATATTATATTTTACAAAATAAATTAATAATAAACAGCTGTAAAATAAAGGAGTTTTCATCTATAAATAGCTAAAAACTTCATGTATTTTTAGTGATTCCATTTCAACTCCATTTTGGCTAATTCTTTCTCTAACTTATTCACAAAAATGTATATAAAAATACAAAATATAAAATAAATTTCACCTCAAATAAATACTCCTAGATCCTAAAGAGAAAAAAGCTGTAAAGTCCAACTTCCTGGCCAAATTCTCACTCCATATGAACTCCAAATTCACCAAACTAACTTTTAAAGTTTAGAAGGAAACAGAAGTGGTCAGCCTCCTACAGGCCAATTTTTAATGATTTTTAAGTTTGAAAGTTATCAATCCAACAAAAGTGGTTTCATTAAAATCGGAGTTCGTTTGTAAAATATGGGTTTTGGGACCTAGGTGTACATTGTATATAATGTAAATATTCATTCTTTCTTCATTACTTATTTTTTTAATTACTAAAAAATCAAAAAAATATTTTGTGTTACATTTTATTCCTAGTATTTTATTATATTTTTATGTTGTAAATATCTTTTATTAAAAATATAAAAAAATCAAAATTAGAAAAGTAAAAAATTCTTCTCTTTATTTTATTTTATTTTAGCAGCCTACTTTATTTATTTATTATTTATTTAACATTCTCTACAAACTTCTCTTATACCACCAACTTCCACTCCATCGCATATTCTTTATCTAACCTCCCATTCAACTCCACCACCTTTCTAACTTCCCTTTCTCTTCTCTTTATATTCATCTCCTCATCCATATTTTCACCATCTTCCATTCTAATAGAAAAAGGAGAGAGTTTGGAGTGTTTTGTTGGTGACAGCGGCTAAGCATCCTCCTCAAGCGATGACCTCCTTCAGGCGAGATCCGCGACGATCACCATCCCTGCGTCACGAGCCTCCCATCGAGCTCGCATAGCTTCTCCGATTTTTATTTTGCCAATAGGATCTAGGCAACGACAGGAGCCTAGCGTAGCTGCTCCACAAATCCGATGAATTTCAGGAAGTTTTATCTCTCATTTCTCTTGTTATTTATTTTATATCACATTTTGTTTCCTTATTGTTTCACCACACCATCATTTTGATATCACCACCACATCATCACCTATCATTTCCGTCACCATTACCACAGTCTTCAGTCTCATCTTTTACTTATTCTCAATTTATGACAACCAAAAAATATAAAAAATGCTAAGCAAATAGAAAAACAAAAATTATAAATTATAAAAAATTTTGCAGCAGCAGTGACCGACCCCCTTCCTCCATCGTCGGCCACCGATGCCGGCCACACTATTGCCTGCAGTGCCCCACTGCCATGTTCAATGCACCCACGCACAGGTACTTCCTCCACCCCCCACGACCTCCAATTGTTAGCAACGCCTGACGCTCCTCCCACCGCATCCTTCACTGCTTGTGCGACTCCTCCAGCTTGGGCCACTCCGTTTGTAGGTCTGCAACGACCGCCCGTGCTCCGCCACCCCGCCACTCAGAGCCAACCTCCTTCACACGTAGCTCCTCTCTTGCGACTGTGAACGTGGATCCTCCCCCCTTCAGCCACCCTCCCACCCCCATCGATTGAGCCCTAGCAAGAAGGCCATTTTTTTCATTTTTTTTATTTATGTAAAAATTACATTTGCTTTATTGCATGTTTTTAATATAATAAAAGGTCCTTGTATAAAGTTTTCTTGTATTTTTTCTGTTTTACACAGATACCCCTATATTTGGATTTTAATTTGGACATCAATTTTGTATTGTTTTTAATGAAAATGTCATGATGTTGAGCAACTAATCATCTATCTTCTGGTCATTTATTTGTTTTTTTTGTGGGATATTATGAATTAATTAAAATTGTCCAAGTGAAATTCTACATATTTACCCACTTTGTGGACTTAAATTCATATCTAACTCATTGTTGCTCCAAAAATTCCTAAAAATTTATAAAGGATGCCTTGCCATGTGTTATACAGTCCAAATTTGATCTTAATTGGAGTTATCCTATGCCTTAAATAAATTGTATATTGATTTTAGTTATGATTTTTAATTAAATCTACCCACATCTATTTGGCGAAATTTCAAATCTCTTCGATTCTACATAAAAAATACCTATGTGAGATAATTCGCATTCTGGCTAATTTATTAGTGTGGATTTATTAGAAATTAATTACTTGCAGTCACTATGTTTCTATTAAAAAATCCAAAAAATATTCATATTTGGTCTAAAAATTCCAAAAAAAATACGATAGCCTCATTGCATCATGTTTTAATTTGAGTAAATCTTAAAAACTTGTGCATTCTGTTTGTGTGAAAAATTGCGAAAAACCCCATAAAAGTGTGAATTTTTCATTATTGCATTTTAACACATAAAATTCCAAAAAAAAAGTGTCTTGCATTCATCTCCAGATTAGGATTGTAAGAAAAAAATAATTTGGCTAAATTAGACTAATTTCATATTAAAATTAATTTGTCTAAGTTGTGTTATTTCCCATTAACTTAATTCACCTGCATTGTGCATTTCGCATTAATTTTGTAATAAAAAATAGAAAAAAAATCTGCATTGGAAATCTAGACCTAAGTTTTTAAATTAACCCGAAGTTGTTCCTTTGTCTCCCTGTGTTCGACCCTGAACTTGCCTGGGATATAAATTAAAGCGGAGACACTGTTCACGAAGATCTTCTCTCGATTCTGAACGATTTGCTAACTACCCCAATTACAACGAATGCAAATTAATTCACATGTTCAGCGGATTCGTCTGATGGTGCCATTGCCGGGAGGCAAATAGCTTAGGCATTAAGTTCGAAAGTTAGATTTAGGTTTTCTCTCACTCGGTAGTCTGACCCCCGAGCCCACTAGTAATTAATCCTTTTTTATTAATTATCTTTTTGCTCATTCTTATATATATATATATATTATTCTTGATCTCTATAACACGAATTTTATTTTCCTTATGAGGACCTAGTTGACTTGGAGTGCATCGGAGGTCGACGGACGTGACGCACGCTGACTGCTGAAGATCAAGGAATTTTTAATTATTTTGAGAGAATTTTTTTAATTATTGTGCTGTAATAATTTAGGTAATTCGCCTTTTATAACAACTCTTGTTTGAGAGCTCGTGCTTGTAATAGGACTGGACATTTGACCCATTCATGGTAGTGTGGTTGATTGGCGTAGAATAGGATTTGCACTCGTGACTCTTAGAGCAAATTTTTTATAATATTTTTATTACATGTGCTCGTAATCTTTAGTTTCACACATCACATTTAACAAGACGTACTTAGATCGTTGACGAGTCCGAAATAGCGCATGTTAAATGATATATGTAATGTGTATTTGATCATGTATAAAAATAATTTTTGTCATTTCGTTGTAGGCGGCAATCGGAATCGGTCAAGAAAATAACCACAATTATTTAGTCAATTTTAATCGTCTGGTTTTATGTTTATTTTACTTGGGCAAGTCCCAAGGTCGAACACAAG
Organism: Ottelia alismoides; assembly: GCA_037367405.1. NCBI lineage: Eukaryota > Viridiplantae > Streptophyta > Magnoliopsida > Alismatales > Hydrocharitaceae > Ottelia > Ottelia alismoides. Next base: position 907,609 of record JAZKJV010002251.1, on the reverse strand, counting down.
GAGGCAAAGGAACAACCTAGAATCATGTCTATCAAAATTCGTACGTGGTTTTCGTGGTGGTCTTTTTTTTGTAATTTATCAATGCAATAAAGGATGCAAAATGCAAATTCGGCCTATTTTAGGGACTAAAATTTGAATTATACACAAACAATGTCCGAAAAATATGAAACTTGGCAATGATGCAAAATATGACGAAATGAATGCACTGTACTTTTTTTGAAATTTTTAGATGCATTATGAATTTTTTATGAATTTTTAAATGCAAACAAAATGAATTTCAATATTTAATTATAACAAATATTAAACCTAGTTATTTTCAAGGAATAAAATTATCTAAGATCTATCAGTAGATAACAAATCCTAAACCTTGAAAATGTGAGATATAATATCTATTAAAAATCAAATATTGAAATATGCAAAAGGATTTTTACAGGACAAACTATGCATGAAAATGCGATTCTTTTTGGGCACAATGTAAAGCACAATTAATTCTACAATATTTGATTTTTCGGTAATTTTTAGAGCAATGATTAACCAAATATAAATTTCAGAGCAAGAAATGGGAAAAATACGCAATTTTCCACAGAACAATTATATATTAATTAACTATCGATTACAAAAATGTCCACGATATGTCAAAATATAGGGAATTAAATGAGGAACAAAATGCTAATTTTTTATAAATAAATTAATGCAATGTAGTTTTTCAAAATAAAGGGGAAAGATAGGGGTACAGATGCAATGTTTAAATAAAATAAATAAAAATGCAAGGGGTACCTAGATGTAACTACCGAGATATGGGGGAATATTCTGCAAAATTCCAAGAGGTCACGTGCTATGCCCGTGACCCGTCGTCGGCGGGGGCTAAAAAGGGATTACGTGGACCTCCGAGGATCTTGTGCAAAAATTCCCCAGTCACATGAGTGTAACGTGAGGAGGGGACCTAGTTGAAATTAGTTGGACCTTCAGGATGTCTTCTCTAGATGTCCCCTCACCCATGTGCACAACACGTGAGGAGGGTCTCAGGTTTTGTGCTCGTCTTATGGTGTGTCTGGTCCGGCGGTAAAGGGGCGGAGCGACGCCGGAGGAAGTGGAGGCACAGGCGTTGCGTTGTAGAGAAGGCAGAGCTGGTGGCGGAGCCTCTAGCGTCGACTGGAGCTGTGGCTTCATTGGCTGAAGATGAAGCACCAGATGGTGCCTGGAAGCACGGTGGTGGAGACTGAAGGTGGCGAGGTGTAGCATTGTTATCGGCTCGACGGTGTAGTACCGGAGCGAAGCAGGTGGCGGGGAAGCGTTGTGACGAGTGTTGGCGGCTTGGACCTCGTCGGAAGGGGAGAAGCGGTCTATCACTCCGCTCCTCGTCCTCTGTGCAAGCGGCAGATGATGATGATCGGGGGCGGCACTTCGTTTAAATAGACGAGGAAGGGGCATGATCGTCGAAGATGGAATGTGAACCGTGGGGAGATCTGATTCGATGGATTAGATGGTGAAATCGCGGGCAGCAGATGGTTTTGAGATTTGGATTCGATCGAGATTCGATTGAAGATTGGGTCGTCGATCAATTACGAGAGGCCCAGGTGGAGTTTGCGAGATCTCGGGAAAGATGGGAGATGTGGAACGGGGAAGCTTGGGAGTAGATGACGGTCCTCGGCCGTCCGATCGGTCGAGATCGGGTGGCCGAGGTGGAGACACGTGACGGCATTTGGGCAAGAGGGGGCAACACGTGCGTGGCACGTGCGTCGACTTTTTAATTTTTTTAAATTTTTTTATAAAACTAATTAATAAAAATTTGAAAAAAGGCAGACACGTGGTGGCTCCAGGAGCTGCCACGTGTCAGCTCCAAATAAATCCGAAAAATAAATACTTTGTAAAATAAAAAATAAATAGCAAACGGCCTAGGATCGAAAATGTTTCTTCATAAAAATTGCTCGTCTTGATGAGATCTACAACTTTCATGAAGACATCAAAACCAAAATCGATCAATTGCACAAAGTGATATCTTTGGGGTACCCATTTACATAGAATACCTATCTTTTTGTGTTTTATAATTGTTTTGTTATTTTTAAACCAGATATAATACAGAGAAAATATGAAAATCAAAAAAAATATTTACACATTAATCTAATTTTTTTGAATTTTTATTAATTAAGAAAAATAATAAATAAAATAAAACACGAAAGAGACCAATTTTGTACAGACAGTTATTGAAGACTCGGACTCAATTTGTTTCTTTGATTTCAAGCTCAATTTGGATTTGGATTTTTACGCATTTTAATAAAACTTTCATCAGAAAAGACAAATGAAAAGGAAATGAACTAAAATAGGTTAATTATGTACATAAAATACTAGGTCAAAATAAACTAAAATACAAAATGTACAAAAGAAGCCCAAAACACAACTTTCACATATGAGCTCTAAATCACTTGAACTTGGTCTTGTTTTGAAGGTAATTGAATGTATATTAGTTCAAAAGTGAGTAGGATCAAAACATACACTGGATGGGGAAGATATGAGGTTTTTAGTCCGAAAATCCTAGAACTAGGGTTTGTTTTTTTGATCCACTTATTTAGGTTAATGATTTTTTTGTATTTTTTATTTATTCTTGTTAGTGATATGTACACAATGGAGGTAGTTTCGGGTCATTCTGTGTAAGCATGAATGAGTTAAAAATACGGGAAGTTAGGCTATTTATAGGTCAATTTTAGCTGGGATTTTTGGCTTCTTATTTTGTATAGAAATTCGTGCTAAAATGCAATTATTATTAAAACGTACATGAATGCTATTTTTGCTAACTAGATGCAGAAATGTTGTTGATTTTAAGGGATTTGAGCTTAATTAACGAGATTTAGGGTGATGAATCCGAGATTCATCATCCCCCTATACTTAAACCATGCTCGTCCCTGGGCATCAAAAAGAAATGCTATGAGGTGAAATGAGATTGGGTTATCATGAGCTAAAGGTGAAAATGAAACTAGACTCAAACTTTGGATTAATAGTTTGGCGAAACTTCTGTGAGACTTAAAATTTTAAAATCAACAGCCCTCAAGTTCTACACATCATTGTCACAGTTTCATATCAGAAGTCATCTTAGATCAATCCTCTTCCCAAAGCATACCCTATGAACATTGAACAATCGACTCATGTGTGTGAAAGGTTTTAGCTCTTCCTATTCAGAATGCCGGACTACGATGCAAACCTCCTCTCCAATAACTCGTCCTCGGGGAGTCAGGTATTTCCTTCTAAGGCTTGTCGCGTTGTGTTCACAATCGAATTGGGGAGAGAAGTTAGAAGAAGGAGAAAAGAACCAGAGGGTTGCCAGTGTAGTCACCTCTCCTTGTGAAGCTGGCCAGTGTAGCCGAGTCTATACCAAGATCTACAGGTTTTCTTGAAGCTTGGACCTTTTTGGTCAGATATTTATTTTGTAGAACGCTTCTTTGTATTTGGATTTTTGGTGGTTCTGCTTGGATTTTGTTGTGCCCCTACAGATATAGAATCTTTTTTTCCGTACATGTTTTGGAGTCTTACAAAAAATTGTGCCCAGCCATCCATCCCTTTTCCGAAGCTTTATTTTAACCCATACTTCGGTCTTTAGATTTCCACACTACTGGAAAAGAAATTCACATAGTCTTCCAACATCTTGTCTGAGTTGAGCTAAGTGCATAGTGCGAGAGTACAAATTATTTCCTTATTCTAGAGTTGTACCCAGAATGAAGAGACCAGGTTAGACACTAAGAGTCAAACGTTGCACATTGTCATGTGGAACTTAAAGAATTAAGTCAATGACCTGAAGCTTCTAAAATCCTATTTCTCGGTGAAGTTCCTCTGAAAATTAGGTGGATTAAGGTCAAGTCCAAACCACTCTTGGTTTCTGCTCATAACTTGGTTCAAAACCCGAAGACATTTCATGCGAATGAATGCGATGCTGGATGAAGTGCAGGTGTGTGAAATGCAGACACAATTTGTTTTTTTTTGTGATTTTTTATTTTTTATGCAAGGGACCCATATCGTAAATACATATAAACTTACACGAAAGTACGAGATATGGCTTAAATATATACACAGTATATATACAGACCCCCCTATACTTAGCGAGTGTTGTGTCCTCAGAGCACAAGAAGCGCATAGAAGACATAACTTGTGCTAAGCATAAGAGAGTAAAAAAAAGATGGATCAGAGCACCCCCTATACTTAGGTTGTGAATAGTCTAACTATAGAAGAAGAGCGAAAAAATGAGATGGTCGGGATATGTGGATGAAGAGAGTATATACAGATGGGTATCGGGTCCCCCTATACTTAGGCTCTGGTCAGCCTAAGTATAGAAATAGAGTGGAATGGAGAGATTGTGAGATGGGGAGAATGGTATATACAGATGGCATCGGTCCCCCCTATAATTAGGCCTTGGCCTAAGTAGAGCAAGATCTATACAAGGGGACCGATGTGGTCGGTAGGTAGGGTGGGTAGGTAGCTGATGATTAAGGCGGTTTTTAGATGATCTTCTTGTGAGCCTGCGGTGGGAGATCATGATGACGAGACGGAGATGAAGCATATGATTCCCAATTATTATCAGAGCTATCCTCAGAAAAATCACGATGGATTGTAGATGAAGTGTTTCAGTCAGATGAAAGGTAGACATCATCTGAGTTATCCTCAGATGAATAGTATTTGAATGTGAACATACACCAAATATTCTGGTCTTTTTGTTTCTTCAGTTGTTTTCTCAGAATCCGTTCCTTCTTGGGATCAAGTGATTTGTTTTCGGATGAATACTCTGAAGCACCAGTCTCAGTTAGCTCATAAGAGATAATTCCAGTGTATTTGAAGAGGGCAGGAGCATCAGCTTTGGATGAATAGTAGTTAGGAACGTGAGTTGTCCAACGAGAATTGAAGTTTGGATCCTTGCGAAGATATGATTTTAGAGCTGCGAGACATATCTCATGTAGATTACCTTTTCTGAACCTGAGGAGGGATCATCAGATGATTCCTCATACGGAAGGTCAAACGTGACTTTCTTTTTCTTGTTTCATGAAGGTGTCGGTCCACTTGAGTATCCAGATGAATAACCATTGGAATTCTTCTCTTTGGTCGGTGTTCGTCCTGCGTGTTTGTTCTTAGTCTTCTGAATGTTGGTGCACACTTGATTTGGGATGATTTGGTCAAGACATTCAGAGAAGGTTGACCCAGGGTGTGACATGTGTAAGTCTCAGGATCATATAAGAAACATTCTTCTATTTTGAGATAGTAATTGAAATACTGAGGAGAGTCTCTTCATGTTCGTTCTCAATTGATTTGACATTGGAGCATTCATGTGTCAAGTTGATGTGATCCATGTAGTCAGAATAATTTGACCTAGGGTGTGCCCTTGCAAAAGTCTCCGGATCACATGATTCATATATTTGATTTTCCATGGTGAGCGCAACTGGGAATGGAGCAGGATGGAGATTCTCTAAACCAATAGTCTCATCAACAACCGCTATCTCAGGTGTTGCATCAGGGTAGGGCTCTTCTACCGCTTCATGGTTACAGTTGTCGGGGACTTCATGGGTTGACCCAGGGTGCGACCATGTGTAAGTCTCAGGATCATATAAGAAACATTCTTCTATTTTGAGATCCACAGGAATTGAAATACTAGGGAGAGTCTCTGCATGTTCGTTCTCAATTGATTTGACATTGGAGCATTCCTGTGTCAAGTTGATGTGATCCGTGTAGTCAGAATAATTTGACCCAGGGTGTGCCCTTGCATAAGTCTCCAGATCACATGATTCATATACTTGATTTTCCATGGTGAGCGCAACTGAGAATGGAGCAGGATGGAGATTCTCTAAACCAATAGTCTCATCAACAACCGCTATCTCAGGTGTTGCATCGGGGTAGGGCTCTTCTACCGCTTCATGGTTCCTCAAAGACTGGGTCGGATCGAAGTGCTTCCAATGCTATAAAATTGATTTCCCGAGTTGCGCAATCAATAATCGCCTTCGCCAATGCTAAGAATGGTTTTCCGAGAATAACAAGAGACTGGGTGAATTCTCCTTGATGCTCAACATCAATGATCGTGAATTCTACTTTGAGCGGAGCACCATGGAATGTCATGATGACAGAAATGATTCCTCTCAGCCTTTTTATTGATCGGTCCGCCAATTGTACAGTCTCTTTTATCTTCTTGATCGGTTTTAGTTTGAGTTCGTGAAATATAAAGGTCGGAAAGATCGGTGAATCGTCATCAATCCGAGCATGGGTGAAAATTGTGTCTTTGACTTCACAGTCAAATATGGGCAACCGCTTCACTAGGAGGCTCTTGATTTTTTCTCCTCAACATCAAGGAGGAGGCCATTGACAAGACATGTCTTTCAGTCTTTGTTCTAATCCTGCCTGACTTTTTCAACATTAATTTGTCCATTACAAATCCTTTAAGGTCAGGGAAGTGTTCAATGGCCTTTACAATGGGAAGTTCAAAAATCAATCCTCTAGTGCTTCTCGTAAAGCATGATCCAAATTCTTCAAATCTTCTTCCGTCACAATTTTTATGATTTTTTTTGGATTTCGATTTTTTGGTTTTTTCTAATAGTTCCATTTTTTGGTATTTCCTGTGTGGTGTGGTGATGTGGTGTGTTCCTCAGATGAGAAGGGGTTTCGATGTTCAGAGTATGAGTCAGAAGCATAGTCATTTCTAGGTGAATAATATGCAGAAGTGCTGCTGTCAGAATCGTCCCTAAGTTCCTGAAGATCCTCGAAATTTTCAATCTTAGATCCAATCATTTCCTCATTCCTTTTAATGTCCGAGCCACCAGAGATTGAAATTAATTGATCGGTGAATTTTCAAAATCTATCCTCTTTAAAATCAATTTTCTTATTTATCCTCGATATATCATTCTTCAAAATCTTTTCATGACTCATTATGGGAGCAGCCGGGGTGTGTTTTTGAAATTGAATAATTTCCAATTCCATTTTCATGTATGTGTTAGGAGAAGAGTCTCTAAGAATATCCGACATATAGTCATTATTTTCTGAAAATTTCTCCTCAAAAATTATGGAAGGAGCATGATCATATGGTCCAGGCATGTGGAGATGGTCTGAGTAGAGTTTAATCCTTTGATCATGAGTAGTCGGACCTTGATATTGTGGAGTCATCATACAGGGTTGATGTGTTTCTATGTGGTCAGTCCAAACCTCTATATGAGTATCATGTCTGAAGAGGGGGTTGTCATGGTCAATCCAAGACGATGGTTGTTCATTCATGTTCAATGGTGGGGAAGATGGGAGATGTGAAAAAGTGTTGAGTTCGATCATATGGTTATAATCTCCCATGAATAATGGATTGACATTTACTGAATATGAAGGATGAATTGTATGATCGGAGTAGAGTTGATTGACGTATGAAGAAGTGGAGACCTCAGTTGGTTCCTCATTTGTCTGGTCCGAATACAAAGGGTTGTCATTCATGAAACAGATCGGATTTGTAGAGGGCGTTGGATCTATTGATGGTTGAGAGTCTCTTGTGGAAGTTGGAGGAGGTGTTTTGGGTCTAATCGATACTAATTCATTTTCATAGTATATATCTGATGGATTTTTAGATAAATGTTCGACCATTTTTGAAAGAGCTAAAAGGAATTATGGTTTGGATTTGCAACGATTTTTATGATCTGGATCTGGAGAGTTTTTGGATAAAAGTTCCATGATGAGGTTTAAATCAAGAAAGGGGAGAGATGATTGCACGGGATATCAAAAGAATTTTTATCAAATGTGTGGCTTTTGATCTTCAAAATCGGTTCACGCATACCAATGAAAATACAAATCAAACCCCAGGTTCACCAACTCACACAATGAAGCCGTAAGAGTTTGGCAATTATCTTTTCAATTTTAAGTTGGCACTAAATCAATCTTGGAAAATAATTAGCGAGCTGTTAGGTGCTGAAGATTTTCTTAAAGACTATCCCGAATTCCTACGACTAGTTACATCTACTTTCAGCAAGTATAGGTGTAAGTACGGACCGTAAAATGTCTATTTGTGTTACTTAAAGACGGAGCCTAACACAGTGTCCTTTAAACCACCCACTCTGCTAAGGAAATCCGGACCGTTTACTGGTCACCCGTATTTCTCACTGAGAAGTAGCTAATTTTTTTTACAATCAGTAGTCCGAATGAAAATTCGGGTTTTGGGCTCTAGACTTATGTGTCGTCTCTCGCTCACTCAAAAAAATAAAAGTATCCAAGGTCGGGGTTGCTCTCCTGCAAAAATTCTCGATTTTATGGGTTAATTTGAAATCAGCTATATTTAGTAGTCCCAATTTTAATTAGGCGATCATTGAAGAATTTAAATGAGCAGAAATACACATTTACCATCCAGTCCCAATTTCCTTTTAAAATTATGTGAAATAACAAGAGGGAGAAATTGGGAAAAGCTGATGCACGTGAAAAACTATGATGTATGCTCAGTTAGAAGACTTACAATGAATCCTTGCTATCTCCATGTGGGATGCTATACAAAGTTGAAAAATTAATCTAAATCAATGCAAGCTACTGAAAAACCGCACCTAGCAGAAAGTTCTATTAGCAGGAAGTATTGAGTTGAATTCGACTAAATTGAACGATCTACTGTGTGTCTCAATTAAGTGAAGTGTGGTCCTAGGTTATACGAGCACAATCAAAAAAAATTGAATGCTCTAATAGTCGTATGTGCAGGTCTATCCTAATCATCACTCAAGTCAAGCCCTACCCTCACCGGAGAGTGAAACAGGCCACGACACATCACAAGAATAGTTCATAGTCTTTTACACACGCGAGAGTCCAAACGGACACCGCTATAAACGAGCAATTAATTACAGAAATTAAAAAGTTGCAGAAATTAAAATCCTAGACTTTACGCTTTCTCACGACTTGACTCGATCTTAAATTAATAGCAACTTTTTCGGAAGTCGGTGAAGATGCTTCAGTTTCCAAAAACCGCTTCATGTGTGTCGGGTACCTCCCAAGAATAATAAGAGAGGTGTAAGAGAGTGACTCAAAAATAAATAAAAAATACTGAAAATAAATGAAATAAATTGTAGGAAAAAATAGAATTTACAATGAGAAATTCGGGGGTCAGACTACCCGAATGCGGAAAACCGAACGAAAATTTTCAAAACACAAAACTAAGTCGTTTCCCTCCCCGGCAATGACGCCATCTGACGATTCAAAAATTTGATGCGTTAAAAATAATGTGTGTATTTGTCATTCGCTTAAAAATTAATGTTTTATCGTTTCGTTGTAGGCGATAATCGGTATCGGTCAAGAAAATAACCACAATTGTACAATCTCTCATATTTTCTTGATTGGTCCGAGTTTGAGTTCGTGAAATACAGAGTTCGGGTGGATATTGATCGATGAATCATCATCAATCTGAGCATGGGTGAAAACTATGTCTTTGATTTCATAGTCAAATATGGGCAACCGCTTCACTATGCGGCTCTTGGTTTTTCTCCTCAACACCAAAGAGGAGGCCATTGACAAGATATGTCTTTCAGTCTTTGTTCTAATCATTCCTGACTTTTTCAACATTAATTTATCCATCACAAATCCTTTAAGGTCAGGGAAGTGTTCAATGGCCTTTACAAAGGGAAGTTCAAGAATCAATCGTTTCTCCAGTGCTTCCCGTAAAGCAGGATCCAAATTCTTCAAATCTTCTTCGGTCTTAATTTTTATGAATTTTTTTGGATTTTCGATTTTTTTGGTGTTTTGAATATTTCTATTTTTTGGTATTTTTTGTGTGGTATGGTGATGTGGTGTGTTCCTCAGATGAGAAGGGAAGGGATTTGATGTTCAGAGTATAAGTCAGAAGCATATTCATTTCTATGGGAATAATATGCAAAAGTGTTGCTGTCAGAATTGTCCCTAGATTCTTGAAGATTCTCAAAAATTTTAATCTTAGATCCAATCATTTCCTTGTTCCTTTGAATGTCTGAGCCACCAGAGATTGAAATTAATTGATCAGTGAGTTTTTGAAATCTATCCTCCATAAAATCAAATTTCTTATTTATCCTCGATATATCATCCTTCAAAATCTTTTCATGACTCATTATGGGACTAGTCGGGGTTTGTTTTTGAAATTCAATAATTTCCTCTTCCATTTTCCTGTATGTGTTAGGAGAAGAGCCTCTCGGAATATCCGACATATGATCACTATTTTCTGAAAATTTCTCCTCGAAAATTATGGAAGGAGGCTGCTCATATGGTACAGGCATTTGGAGTTGGTCCAAGTAGAGTTCAATCTATTGATCATGAGTAGTCGGACATTGATTTTGTGGAGTCAGCATACAGGGTTGATGTGTTTCTATGTGGTCAGTCCAAACCTCTATATGAGTATCATGTCGGAAGAGGGGGTTGTCATGGTCAATCCAAAATGATGGTTGTTCATTCATGTTCAATGGTGGGGAAGACAGGAGATGTGAAGAAGTGTTGAGTTCGATCATATGGTTATAATCTCCCATGAATGATGGATTGACATTTACTGAATATGAAGGATGAATTGTATGATCGGAGTAGAGTGGATTGATGTATGAAGAAGTGGAGACCTCAGTTGGTTTTTGGTTTATCTGGTCCGAATACAATGTGTTGTTCTTCATGAAACAGATCGGATTTGTAGAGGGTGTTGGATCTATTGATGGTTGAGAGTATCTTGTGGAAGTTGGAGGAGGTGTTTTGGGTCTAATCGATACGAATTCATTTTCATAGTATAGCTCTGATGGATTTTCAGATAAATGTTCAGTCATTTTTGAAAGAGCTAAAAGGAATGATGTTTTGGGTTTGCAATGATTTTTATGATCTGGATCTGGAGAGTTTTTGGACAAAAGTTTCATGATGAGGTTTAAATTAAGAAAGGAGAGAGATGATAGCATGGGATATCAAAAGAAATTTTATCAAATGTGCGACTTTAGATCTTTGAAATCGATTCACGTACACTAATGCAAACACAAATCAAAGCCCCGGTTCACCAACTCACACAACGAAGCTGTAAGAGTTCGACAATTATCTTTTCAATTTTAAGTTGGCGCTAAATCAATCTTGGAAAATAACTAGCAAGTTGTTAGGTGCCGAAGATTTTCTTAAAGACTGTCCCGAATTCCTACGACTAGTTGCATCTACTTTCAGCTAGTATAGGTGTAAGTACAGACCGTAAAACGACTACCCGCGTTACTTAAGGACGGAGCCTTACGCAATGTCCTTCAAACCACCCACTCTGCTAAGGAAATCCGGACAGTTTACCGGCTACCCATATTCCTCACTGAGAAGTAGCTAATCATTTTTAAAATTAGTAGTCTGAATGAAAATCCTGGTTTTGGGCTCTAGCCTTATGTGCCGTCTCTCGCTCACTCAGAAAAATAAAAGCATCCAAGCTCGGGGTAGCTCTCCCGCAAAACTTCTCGATTTTATGGGTTAATTTGATGTCGGTTATATTTAATAGTCTCAATTTTAATTAGGCAAACACTGAAGAATTTCAGTGAGCAGAAATACACGTCTACCGTCCAGTCCAAGTTTCCTTTTAAAATTATGTGACAAAACAAGAGGGAGAAATTCGGGAAAAGGCGATGCACGCGAAAAACTATTATGTATGCTCAGTTAGAAGACTTATAGTGAATCCTCGCAATCTCCATGTGGGATGTTATACAGAAATTGAAAAATTAATCTAAATAAATGCAAGCCGATGAAAAATCGTACCTAGCAGAAAGTTCTATTAGCGGGAAGAATTGAGCTGAATTTGACTAAATTGAACGATCTATTGTGCGCCTCAGTTAAGTGAAGTGTGGTCCTAGGTTTTACGAGCACAATCAAAAAATTGAATGTTCTAATAGCCGTATGTGCAGGTCTATCCTAATCGCCACTCAAGTCGAGCCCCACCCTCACCGGAGGCCACAACATACCACAAGAATAGTTCAGAGTCTTTTACACACACGAGAGTCCAAATGGACACCACTATATATGAGCAATTAATTACAGAAATTAAAACGTTGCAGAAATTAAAATCCTAGATTTTACGCTCTCTCACGACTTGACTCGATCTTAAATTAATTGCAGCTTTTTTAGAAGTCGGTGAAGATGCTTTGGTTTCCAAAAACCACTTCACGTGCGCCGGGTACCTCGCAAGAAAAATAAGAGAGAAGGTGTAAGAGACTGACTCAAAAAATAATAAAAAAATGTTGAAAATAAAAGGAAATAAATTACAGGAAAAAAATGGAATTTACAATGAGAAATTTGTAGGTCAAACTACCAAAATGCGGAAAACCGAACGAAAATTTTCAAAATACAAAACTAAGTCGTTTGCCTCCCCGGCAACAGCTCCATCTGACGATTCAAAAATCTGTTGCGTTAAAAATAATGTGTGTTTGTCGTTCGCTTAAAAATTAATGTTTTGTTGTTTCATTGTAGGAGGCAATCGGAATCGGTCGAGAAAATAACCACAATTATTTAGTCTATTTTTAATCGCATGGTTTTATGTTTATTTTACTTGGGCAAGTCCCTAGGTCGAACATAAGGAGGCAATGGAACAACCTAGAATTATGTCTATCAAAATTCGTGCACGGTTTTCGTGGTAGTCTTTTTTTTAAATTTTTCAATGCAATAAAGGATGCAAAACGCAAATTCGGCCTATTTTAGGGACTAAAATGTGAATTATGCTCAAATAATGTCCAAATAATATGAAACTGGGCCACAACACAAAATATGATAAAATGAATGCACTGTAATTTTTTTGGAATTTTTGGATGCACTATGAATTTTTTACGAATTTTTAAATGCAACCAGAATGAATTTCAATACTAATTATAATAAATATTAAACCTAATTATTTTCAAGGAATGAAATTACCTCAGAAAAATCCTAAACCTCGAAAATGTGAGATATAATACCTATTAAAAATCAAATATTGAAATATGAAAAAATGATTTTACAAGACAAACTATGCATGCAAATTCGATTCTTTTTGGGCACAATGTCAAGCACAATTAATTCCACAATATGTGATTTTTCAGAAATTTTTAGAGCAAGGATTAATCAAATATACATTTCGGAGAAAGAAATGGGCAAAATACGCAATTTTCCTTAGAACAATTAATTTTTAATTAACCATCGATGAAAAAAATTCCACGATATGTCAAAATATAGAGAATCAAATGAGGAACAAAATGCTAATTTTTGATAAATAAAATAATGCAGTGTAATTGTTCAAAATAAAGGGGAAAGACAGGGGTACATATGCAATGTTTAAATAAAAAAACAAAAATGCAGGGGGACCTAGATGTAATTACCGAGATTTGGGGGAAATTTATGCAAAATTCCAAGAGGTCGCCTGCTATGCACGTGACCCTTGGTCGACGGGGGGCTGAAAAGGGATTATGCGGACCTCCGGGTGTCTCTGCAAAAATTCCTCAGTCACGTGAGTGTCACGTTAGGAGGGGACCTCATTGAAATTAGTTGGCCCTTTGGGGGCATCTTTGCAAGATGTCCCCTCACTCAGGTACACAGCACGTGAGGAGGGTCTCAGGTTTTGAGCCCAGCCTATGGTGTGTCTGGTCCGGCGGTAAAGGGGCGGAGCGACGCCGGAGGAAGTGGAGGCGCAGGCGTTGCGTTGTGGAGCAGGCGGAGCTGGTGGCGGAGCTTTTGGCGTCGACCGGAGCTGTAGCTTCGTTGGTTGAAGATGAAGCACCAGATGGTGCCTGGAAGCATGGTGGTGGAGTTTGTAGGTGGAAGGAGCAACAACATCGGTGGTGAGGCATAGCATTGTTGTCGGCTCGACGGTGGAGCACCGGAGCAAAGTAGGTCACGAGGAAGCGTTGTGATGAGCGTTGGTGGCTCGAACCTCGCCGGAAGGGGAGAAGCGGTATGTCACCCCGCTCCTCATCATCTGTGCAAGCGGCGGATGATGATGATCGGGGGCAACGCTTCGTTTAAATAGATGAGGAAGGGGAGTGATCATCGGAGATGAAGTGAATCGCGGGGAGATCTTCGAGGGATTATATGGTGAAATCGCAGACGACAGAGGGTTTTAAGATTTGGATTCGATCGAGATTCGATTGAAGATTGGGCTGTCGATCAATAGCGAGAGGCACGAGCGGAGTTTGCGAGATCTCTGGCGGAGATCTTGAGGGGCGACGGCGGGGGCCGATTTGGGAAAGATGGGAGGCATGAATCGGGGAAGCCTGGGGGTAGACGACGGTCATCAGCCGAGATCGGACAGTCGAGGTGGAGACACGTGGCGGAATTTGGGCAAGAGGGGGCAACACGTGACTTTTTAATTTTTAGTTTTCTTTAAATTTTTTATAAAAACTAATTAATAAAAATTTTAAAAAGGGCTGACATGTGTTAGCTCCAGGAGCTGCCATGTGTTAGCACCTTAAAAATCCGAAAAATAAATACTTTGTAAAATCAAAAATAAATACCAAACGACCTCGAATCAAAAATATTTCTTCACAAAAATTGCTCGGCTTGATGAGATCTAGAACTTTCTTAAACCATCAAAACCAAAATCGATCAATTGCACAAAGTGATATTTTGGGGGTATCCCATGTACATAGAATACCTATCTTTTTGTGTTTTATAAATTTTTATCATTTTTAAACCAGATAAAAATCCAAAAAAATATGATAAAATCAAAGATAAATATTTACACATTAATCTATTTTTTTGGATTTTTTAATTAAGAAAAAGAATAAATAAAATAAAGCACGAAAGAGACCAATTTGGTACAGATAGTTAGTGAAGACTCGGACTCAATTTGTTTCTTTGATATCAAGCTCAATTTGGATTTGTATTTTTGCGCATTATAATAAAACTTTAATAAAAGAAGACAAATGAAAAGGAAATGAACTAAAATAGGTTAATTATGTTCAAAAAATACTAGGTCAAAATAAGCTAAAATACAAAATGTATAAAAGAGGCCCAAAAGCCAACTTTCACATATGAGCTCTGAATCACTTGAACTTAGTCTTGTTTTGAAGGTAATTGAATGTATATTAGTTCAAAAGTGAGTAGTATCAAAAAGGACACTGGATGGGGAAGACATGAGGTTTTTAGTCTGGAAATCCTAGAACTAGGTTTAGGTTTTTGGTCCACTTATTTGGGTTTAGTGATTTTTTTATTTTTTATTTATTCTTGTTAGTGATATGTACAAAGTAGATGTGGTCTTGGGTCATTCGGAGTCAGCATGAATGAGTTAAAAATCTGGGAAGTTAGGCTATTTACAGGTCAATTTTAGCTGGGATTTTTGGCTTCTTATTTTGTTCAGAAATTCGTGCTAAAATGTAATTCTTATTAAAACATGCATGAATGCTAATTATGCTGAATAGATGTAGAAATGTTGTTGATTTTTAGGGATTTGAGCTTAATTAATGAGATTTTGAGTGATAAATCCGAGACTCATCAACCGTAGAGCTATGAGTTCAAATTAACTTGTTCATCACTTGCTAATAGAATTGTGTGTCTAGGAACAGTTTCCTCATATGCATTCATTTAGTGTAAAATTCAATTCTGCCTTGCATCGCGCATGTAGAGTGCAAGGTTCACTGTAAGTCTTTTGGACTGGGCATGCATCATTGATTTCACTATTTGTATCAATTTTTCTCGGCTCGCTCCCCCGTTGGTTTTGAAACTTAAATTAAAAGGAAATCAGGACTAATCGTTAGGCGTGCTTTGTTTGGTGGATTAATCAAGTGATAACTGAACTTCAAATTACGACTAGTAATTATATTTGACAAAAAAATGACTAAAATTAACACCTGTTTTTGGGAGAGCAAAACCCTCAATATGCTTGTGTTATTGTGATCGTTGAGAGGTGAGGATGTATCCCTAGGATAGTGCCCAAAACCTACTTATTAAGCCTTGCGTAATTGGATTTATATCTTAATTGATCACCTAATTAAAATTGAAAAGATAAAAGGCCGGACTCTTGCAACCATCACTATGTTGCGTAAATGAACTTGGGGTTCGCTCTTGTGTTTGTCTATTTTATGTGTTATTTGGTGCACTTGCACTCTTTCTTCCTCGATCCGCTTCATTCTCCATTTCCCTTCGAAGATGTCAGAATATTGGTCACCATATCCATGTCACTCTTCCTCGACCTTATTCCGACCATCTCCACCCTCTTATTCCTCCTCATACCCACACCCCGACCGCAAAATCAGAACTACGACTGACTTCCCCACTTCTTCATCCTTCTCACCTACCCCACATTCTTACAACCCACATCTGTATCCACCTTGGATTGACTCACAATATTCTCGTTCGCTTGTTGGAATCAATGAACAAATCGAAGAGTAAGCCACTGCTGAGATGAATGTTTGGCAGAATCAGTTGCTCTCACAGACCTCATTCTCACCTCAAGTTGGGACTGGATAATAATTGACCTATACATATCACGACTTAACCTTAGTGTAAAAAATGGTCGACCAAACATACCAAATGGAGAGGCCTGCATTACATGATATTCCTGAATTGATTGACGTGAGTGATCAAGCCCACATTAACCGACCTTCATATCACATATTCAGAGAGATGACACATACATGGGATTGGATCATGCGATCGATCTACAGTTCCCAAGTCTACTGACTCCACCTTATGAGGATCTGACCAACATCTGCCAAACAGATGAGCCATACTCAACCCAGCATTACACACCTGAGTCAAGGTGTGTTGAGTATAAGAGCCCTAGTTCTCAGCAGTATCCTCCAACTGAGAAGATTTCCCTCATGATGTGTCATGAGAACTTGTTGGAGGATGACATTTGTATACTGATCAAGAGTCCAGGTATGAAAGTGGATCATGGATTTTGCGGATTGAATTTTGAAAACCTGGAAGACACATGATTGACCACATGTCATGTACATTTGGAGGCCTTTCTACCTCCCTTTTCTATGAACCACTATCCCTCCAAATTTGATTCTGTACATTCTCCTATTCCTCCTTCACCTATCAAAAAGACTAAAAAATGAAAATCCCAAAACTAGCATAAAAATTGAAAAAGGAAAAGATCTAAAACAATTGAATCCTACAATTAGGGAAGCACTGGATAGAAAGTTGATTTTTGAGCTTCCCTTAATAATGGACATTGAACACTTTCCTGACCTTAAAAGATTTGTGAGAAGTAAATTGATGCCTAAAAGGTCGGGCAATAAGAGAACAAGGACTGAAAGACATATAGTGTCTATGGCCACCTCTTTGATTATAGGGAGAAAAACCAAGAGCCGTAGAGTGAAGCGATTGCCAAGATTTAATTGTGAAATCAAAGACACCACCTTCACACGTGCAAGAATCGATTATGACTCATCGATTAATATTCTCTCGATCTCCTTGTTTACCAAGCTCTAACTCAGATCTACCAAGAAGTCAAGAGAGATCGTTCAGTTGGTTGATCGATCCATTAGACGGTCGAGAGGAATCATTTAAGTCATCATTACTTTCCAAGGTGCTCTCTGCACGTAGACTTCATGATCATTGACATTGAGCACCGAGGAGTGTTCACCCAGTCTCTGATCATTCTCGAGAAGCCGTTCTTAGCCTTGTCTAAGGTAATTATAGATTGCGAGACTCGGGAGATTGATTTCTCTGTGTTGGGAGCACTACGACCTCATCCAATCTCTGAGGACACACGATATTCTAAGGTAACTTGTAAAGTTGCAGATAACCGTGACCTCCGAGAGATAGTTGAGTCCCGTCTCTCTACTGCACCTGAGATACCGACTGTCCAGACGACCATTGGTTCAGAGATTCCCTACACCTCCACACCACCCATTGCTTGCTTCACCACCACTGTGACAACTTCTAGAGAGGACTCACAACTAGAAGCTGCCTTTGAGTCGGACACGATCATTTCTGATTTCCTTGACTTTTTAGATGATCTGATGCATGAGCAAATAAATGACAAGCCAACTGAGAACACTATGCCATACCAGAGACGTGTGTTGACCCTGCAGGAGTACTATAATGCATATGGGGACTGTTCTGATGATGAACCTCTAGTCAGCACCTCACTACATACAAGATTTACACCGAAAGAGATAATTGGGACAAAATTGACCCATCTTGATAAATCGGTTGCTCCATCCTCTAGTCGGTCGTCTGGTAAGAAGAAGAAGAGTATTGATCCTAAAGGTGTTTCTCCAAATTCCTCATGACTTATCACTCTCCTCTTCCTCTTGATGCTTCCGGTTCTAGAAAACTAGCTAATAAAGTTTCCTTCGACGTACCAGAGAAGGAATTTTTATGTCCGGATGAGGTAATCTATAAGAGTGAGATGAGTTCGGCCGTTTCTTAAGCCATACTTAAGCAAGCATCCATGTGTCAATCCCCGTTGGATGTTCCCTACCCCTCACTATTATTCTTCTAGAGATGATTCTAACAGTGACACATGTATATACTACCCATCCCCAGCTCCCACAAGAAGGTCTGTCACAAACCTTCTTCATCCTTGTATCCTTGTATAGATTTTCCTTCCATTATTTCCCTCCCTCCCCCATGATTCGCCTCGCTCTCCCAAGTTTCGTATCATTTTCATTTTATGGATATACTTAGGATGATAGATCCTAAGTAGAGAGGGGTGAGTGACCTGAGTTTCTCCATCTCTTCTTGTATATTCTTTCCCACCCTCATCAGTCCCCCAATCTTGTATTCTCCCCAATACTTAGGCTGGCCAGAGCCTAAGTATAGGGGGTTCAATGCTCATTGTCTATTCTCCCATGCTCTTATATTCTTCTTATTTTCAATTCTTTTCACTCACTTATGCTTAGTACGAGCTATGGCTTTTAGTCACCTTGTGCCATGAGGACATAGCACATGCTAAGTATAGGGGGGTTTGTATATATTACATATATACTTTACCTATAGGTCGTACTTTGACTTGTTTCTAATTAAAATAAGGGGTTATGGGTAACTTGTTGTAAATAACAAGTATAACAAAAAATTCAAAAAAATCTCTCTTTTCTTTCTTTATCTACTTTTAATATTTTTTTAAAAAATGTCTTTTTCAAAAAAACTTTTTTTAAAAAAATAAAGAACCTTTTTCTAAAAAAAATCTTTCTTCTTTTCCTTTGTTTTTCAAAAAAATACAAAAATCAAAATCACAAAAAACTAACTAATGAGTTGGTTTAATCCCTGACACTTTCAAATTCACACAAGACTAGTGAAGTTTGAGGACACTTGGTTTATGAGATCTTGAGATTTCGAGTTAACTGGCCTTAGTCTTTAGGGTCTTTAACTTAATTATTCACATTTCCCTAGTTTTAAAGATTTGTACGCTATATTGCATGCTTAGTCTCTACCATAAGAATATGATCAACACTTCACATATACGACTACAGTTATGATGAGATGAGTTGAAATTTCACTTGAGGAACTGGGATGAGGGATTTGAGTTTGGACATGATTTTATGATACTCGAGGATGGGATAAAATCAATGACGGGTTCATGAAACCTGAGTGTCAGCACCTTTAACCAGTATGAGAATATGGTTCTTGCACTATCTCTTGACATTTACCTATATGCTAGGGTGTGATGAAAGTAAAAAAATGTTGTTAATCAATGCGCTCCAACTTTTGGTAAAAGGAATGGAGCTAGCCAAAATCGTAAGGCAAAGAAAGAAAGAAAGAATTGTTTAAAGAAAATCTCTCACCATACAAAGTCAAATATCAAAGTGCTTCTACCAAAGGTGAGCTCTCCCAATCATTTCAAAGTATCCACTTGGACCACTACTATTAGGACCAGGAGTTGGGCTAGCACCAAAAAAAGGGCTCTGCATCGTAAATGATATAAGTCTAGGTGTAGAAGGTATATTAGATACTCAAAAAAGACACACCCCAATGTACTCCTAGGAAAACAAGTCCTAACGACTCCAACTTCTCTTGACAGGCACACTGATCAACAACCAAAAAAATGCATGTTTTGAGTTAATAAGGCACTCAAGAGGATCCTTGTTCCAATGAGAGGGAGAGAAGAAATGACACAATCCTATGCCCTCCATAAATTGGCCTTCATCTACACTTTTAAGTTAGACAACTAAAGAGATGGTGGATTGGATGCAAGAAATGATTTATTCTCTAGTGTTTAGGATTGGACTTAGGAGAGTCTCTTGGACTGGAACCTTGGGTGACGTTGTGACTCTACTCTTGTAACAGCAGTCCACACTCAATGTCATATCCCTATTATATATGTATATAGAGAGAGTCTGATGATTAGGGAAACCTGGTACCTTTTGATTACAGCTTGGTTCAGCTTATAATTTTAGGATCTCTAAAACTCTTACTGTATTCACAAGCACAGTTAGGGGTTAATCCAACTTATTCATTTTTTATTTGCTCGAGGACTAGTAAAGTTTAAGTATAGGGGGTAACAAATCCACGATTCGTCAACTTAATATATTGATCTTATCAAAATCCCCGAGTAAAATCTCAAATAAATGTATATAAAATAAATAAATTAATCAAATGACTCTTGTCAATAAAATACACTAATTAGTATATATTATATTGTACAAAATAAATTAACAATAAAAAGCAGCAAAATATAGGAGTTTTTCACCTGTAAATAACCCAAAACTTTATGTATATTTAATAAGTTTATTTTAACTCCTTTCTGGCTAATTCTTCCTCTGACTTGTTCATAAAAATGTATATAAAAACACAAAAATATAAAATAATTTCACCTCAAAAAAATACTCCAAGATCCCATAGAGAATAAAGTCGTAAATTCCAAATTCCCGGCCAAATTCCCACTTTCTATGAATTCCAAATTCACCAAACTCATTTTTACAACTTAAGTTAGAAAATTATCTATCAAATGGAAGTGGTTTCACTAAAATCGGAGTTCATTTGTAAAATATGGTTTTTGGGACCTAGGTGTACATTGTATATAATGTAGATATTCACTCTTTCTTCATTATTTATTTTTTAATTACTAAAAAAACTAAAAAATAATTTTTATGTTGTATTTTATTCCTAGTATTTTTATGTTGTAAATATCTTTTATTAAAAAAACAAAAAATCAAAATTAGAAAAGTAAAAAAACATTTACATATGGTTTGTCCTCTTTTGTAAAACCTTCACTCTTTTTCTTCTCTTTATTTTATTTTAGTAGACTAATTTATTTATTTGTTATTTATATCACATTCTCTACAAGAACCTCTCTTCTATCATGAACTTCAATTCCACCCCATATTCTTCATCTAACTTCCCATTCAACTCCACCAAGAATCTAACCTCCCATTCAGCTCCACCACCTTTCTAACCTCCCTTTCTTTTCACATTATATTCATCTACTCATCTACATTTTTCGCCATCCACCATTCTAATAGAAAAAAGAGAGATCTTGGAGTGTTTTATTGGTGACAGCGGCTAAGCATCCTCCTCAAGCAACGACCTCCTTTAGGCGAGATCCACGACGATCACCGTCCCTACGTCACGAGCTTTTTATCAAGCTCGCTTAGATTCTAAGATTCTTATTTCACCAATCATATCGAGACGATGACAGGAGTCTAGTGTAGCTACTCCACAAATCCGGCAAATCTCAGGTAAGTTTTATCTCTCATTTCTCTTATTATTTATTTTATCTCACATTTTGTTTCCTTATTGTTTCACCACACCATCAATTTGATATCACCACCACATCATCTCCTATCATTTCCATCACCATTACCACCATATTCATTCTCATCTTTTACTTATTCTAAGTTTATGACAACCAATAAATATAAAAAATACATAACAAATAGAAAAACAAAAAATAAAAAAATATAAAAAAATTGCAGCAACAACGACCTCTCTCCTTCCTCTACCGCTGTCGGTCACACTGCCGCCCACGATGCCCCACTCCCATGTTCCATGCATCCACGTGCAGATACCCCCTCCAGGCCCCCACGGCCTCCAGCCGCCAGCGCGCCTGCCACTCTTAGAACTACAGCCTTTGTTAGACATGCGAGCCCACGATGAGCCATTATGCAATGAATGTTATTGCAAATATCATTCCCTGATCTAAAATGAAGAATAACTAGTTTGCGTAATAGGTCCCTTAGTAAAATTACGGTAATGTACCTTGGCCATCTTAATGATTATACAGCTGTTGATTCAATAATAGTATCATAGAGGCTGGTGCTTGGAGGAATATCTAAAGCGTTAGATTGAGGACTCATCAAGCATCGTCAAATGATTGTTAAGAGATGATCTCCAGCCTGAGTAGGAGATAGCAATCCTTTCTCAATTAGGCTAATATCTGATCGACCTCTTAATGTAGTCCTCTGGATAGGAATAGAGATTCGTAGGTGTCAGATAAGTTAGGTCAAAGAGTTGACTTAACGAGATCGAGATAACCGAAGTCCTATATCGTATGCTGTCACGATACAGGCACACATCCTCTGACCAGAGACAAATGTGTTACTATATGTCTGACTATGTACATTTGGCAGACCAATAGGTTGATGACCTAACCAAGGTATATACACTAGCGTGCTGGTGTACATAGAAGGGCATATGAGTAATACGATCTCTCAAAGGGATCATACAGGTTCATTTACTGAACAGGAAGACACGAGCTCACTCATGAGATATTGGGAAGAATCAAATTCCATGCACGGTCATCTCGCTTTGGAAGCTTGTCTGAATTTGTAGGTTTGATATATACTTTTGATAAGTATATGATTAAGACCTAGGTATGATATATGCTTTTGGAAAGTATATGATCGATACCGACTCCCATTGATCGAATGAGAAACTTACTGATAAAACCATGAAGTAGACAATGTAAAGTTGATCTAATACTTCGGTTTTGTTCTGAGTCTTCTAGTATGCAGGATGTACAGGTATTGGGAAAATCTGAGGGTGATGTGATCATAAACGATTATATAACCATGATGCTTCCATTCCTAGGGAGTGATGAAACGGGTCTGGATTTTAGTGACTCCTCTCGGTAGAGAAGTAATCTGATGTAAGTCCAAATGTTGGACATTGATCTGAATGTGATTCAGATGCAATGAGAAGATTAGATTTGTGGTCTTGATTTAATCAAGCATCTATGGGAGGCCCGAGATCTGGATTTGAGATGTGATCTCAATATCTAAGTCACTATACATAGAACAATACAATCACCCTGTCCTTATCTCCAAGTATCCGCGGAGAAAACGCATTATCCTTGAAAGAGTTCAGGATAATTTCATTGTTAATATGTGTATCTGAGCATTGAGAAAATTGATAATTAAATGTGAGTTAATTATCATGAATAATGTGAATTTGATTCATATTATAAGGAGAGTTATCTAAGATAATTAAATGCGATTTAATTATCAAAGATGTGAATAATGTGAATGTGATTCATATTATTTGGGCATGCGAGAATAGAGATCCAAGAATATTTAAATGTGATTTCATTATCATGTATATGAATAATGTGGATAGCAATACCCATATTCGTCATATATATTATAGATGTGATTTATAATATACAAGAGAGAGATATTTGTAATTTACATTTGTTAATTAAATGTTGATGTGAATTTGATTCACATTGGACAATTAATAGAAAATGTAATTCAAATTTTGTTTTGGATTGTTAATGTGATTCACAATTTTCCAATGGCAAGATTGCAATCTTCACAAAATAATTATAAATTATTTTTGTAGAATAATTTACAACAAGTGTTGATGTAAATCTTGTAGATTTACATGGAATAATGTAATCTCATGTGATCTCATGAGATTGCATGAGATTGCCAGCAAATCCAATATTATGGAAGGAGGCAATCTTCATTCCATATTCTCCATGCTTGATTGATTTAGTTTGGGATTGATTTATATTGATTTATCAATATAGATTTAATCTAAATTAAATTAATTGTTTTTGGTTTTTACCAACACACATCTTAGCCATTAAAAAGAAACACAAATCAATGAGAGCCATTGGATTTGGTTGCCAGTGGATTGAGATCCATGGATCCCAAAATATTATAAAAGGAGAGGCACCCCATTGCTCTTATTTACACACAATGAGAACATAAGTCTCTCTCTCTTTCTTTCTCTACACGCCTACTCTCTCTTCCTCTCATCTGGTCGTCCACCATGGATACCCTAGAGAGGTTCTCCATCACCGCAGCGTTGTCGTTATGTTGCCCGATAGTTTGCTCGTGGATCTTTGTCTACTTCGGCGTGCCTTGCTCATGAAGAAGACGTTGTATCTCATTTATCGAGATCAGGAGATCCGTCGCTTGGATCATTAACATGGATTGCGGGAAGCACGTGTGTCATCAACACACTCGCAAGCATCTCTACTGTCGGATCGGACTTGAGATAGGAGGTCTCTTGGTTTAGAGACTCGATCGCAACCACGCTTCAAGAGCTAACCCTAATACTTGTTTGTGGTTTAGACGAAACAATCCGAGAAGTACTCTTGGATCATGTGGTTTCGTCACATGAAAAAATTTTAATTTCTGCTGCATAGAACAACTAGTTCGACTAGTCGTTCTTCATCGTATTCGATACAATGCCCACGCTTCAGTGATGCGTTTGAGGATGTCACTATATCCTTCCACCTTCACCGCAAGCGCAACTCCTCCAACGCGAGCCACTCCACCCGCAGGTCTGCAACGATTGCCCATGCTCCGTCATCCTGCCACTCAGACTCTAGCCTCCTTCACACGTAGCTCCTCCCTCACGGTCACGCACGGGGATCCTCCCCCCTTCATATGCCCTTGCCCCCATCGATCAAGCCCTAGAAAAGGTCATTTTTTCATTTTTTTATGTAAAAAATACATTTGCTTTATTGCATATTTTTAATATTACTAAAAGGTACCCATACACAGTTCTCTTGTATTTTTTATTTTCTATTTTGCACGGACACCCCTATTTTTGCATATTAATTTGGACATCAATTTTGCATCATTTTTTAAAATTGTCATGATGTTGAGCAACTAATTGTCTATCTTCTGGTTATTTATTTGGTTTTTTATGGGATATTGTGAATTAATTAAAATTTTCCATGTGAAATTACGCATATTTTACCCAATTTGATAACTTAAATTCAAATCTCACTCATAGTTGCTCCAAAAATTCTTAAAAAATTGTAAAGATGCCTTGCCATGTGTTATAACTACTTTCCGAATTTCATCTTAATTGGATTTATCCTATTTCTTAAATAAATTATAGAGTGATTTTAGTAATTTATTTTTAATTAAATTTACAAACATCTATTTTGTGAAATTTCAAATCTTGTGGATTGTACATAAAAATATCTATGTGAGATAATTCACATTCTGGCTAATTTATTGATGTGGATTTATTAGAAATTAATTACTTTTAGTCCCTCTTTTTCTATTAAAATATCCATAAAAAATTCATATTTGATCTAAAATTCTAAAAAAAATATTGTAGCCTCATTGTATCATGTTTTAATTCTAGTAATTTTTCATAATTTTTGCATTCTAATCGTGTGAAAAATTACGAAAGACCCCATAAAAAGTGTGTATTTTTCATTGTTGCATTTTAACCCATAAAATTCCAAAAAAAGTGTCCTGCATTCATCTTTGGATTAGGATTCTAAGAAAAATATAATTTGGCTAAATTGGACTAATTTCATATTAAAATTAATTTGGCTAAATCATGTTTTTCTATTAACTTAATTCACTTGCATTGTACATTTTGCATTCATTTTGCATTAAAACAATACAAAAAAATCCACATTGGAAATCTACACTTAAGTTTTTAAATTAACCCGAAGTTGTTCCTTTTCCTCCCTGTGTTCGACCTCGGACTTGCCAGGGATATAAATTAAAGTCGATGCACTCTTTACGGATATCTTCTCTTGATTCTGAACGATTCGCTATGTGCCCCTATTACAACAAGTGCAAATTAAATCATGTGCTCAATGATTTGTCATTGAGGAGCAAAGGTGTGAAGACGTCCAAATCCAGTATGACAAAATTGGCTGGGAACTACATTCCTGAACTGTGACGATCACATCCTCTAACATTTCTCTAGGTCGCTTGACAGATTTGTCCACGAATTGCATAATCATCTTTGTAGGTTTGAGCGGGCCTAACCCAAATTCTTTGAGTAGTGAAGCAGGCATTAGATTGACAGAGGACCCACTGTCATGTAAAGTGTGTTTGAACTCTTGATTGAACATCTGATATCTAACAAGTGGTGCTCCCTTGTCTTGTTTCTTGTCCGGGAGATTGCTGATGGTGTTGACTGTGGCCATTGTAAGAATATGCTTCTCAAACTTGCCACCTTTGCTTCTCGAGTTGTGAGGATGAGGCCTACGCCTATTTATACATGCATCTTTCAGTCCTTTCTTCCTATTGGCATGTACTCAAGAGATTTCATCAAAGGCATATTCAAGACCAAATTATGGATAATTTCCACAATGGTAGGATCAAACAAAGCATTTTTCAAAATTTTCATTTTTTGTGCTTTTTCATTGCTTATAGAATCTGAAATAGTGTCATTAAAAACTATATCCATATCATTTTTATAGGTAGATGGAAAAAAGGTATAGATTCATCTACAATATGTGGATTAAAAAACTACAGGCTCGACTTCAGGTGTTGGCTTTAGAATCACTGCAGGTGCAACATTCTTCAAGGCTGGATTTGGTTCTGTGGCCTGTGTAGGCGTCTCTAATGATGGCTGGTCTCCACCGAGGATGTTGTTATCTTTTTGTATTTTTTTATTTTCTTCATTTTTTATTATATTTATGCAGATGTTGTTTCTTCAAAAATACTGCTCGACCCTCGTGCCGACTGAACTAACGAATCCCCATCATATGAAATGCGCTTTCCCTTCACGGTAAATGATGGTTGCAGTGCTCTGCCACTCCTTAGAGTAACAACGTTAGATAAAAACAAATCATTTCTACCTCAATTGGGTAGATCACTACAAACTACCTGCTCCTTCCGTCAGAAATTATTAGGATTAGCCTTGACCTGGCCGGTAAGGCAGTCTTGGTTGCTGCCAGGTTGTCTATCTTCTGGGTCATCTCAACTATATTCTTGACGAGTTGTTCCAGACAAGCAAAGGGTTCACCGGCGCAACCTCAATGGAATCATCTACTTGGGGCCTCTAGTTCTGAAAGTATGGGGAGGCTATTATTCGTAACCCTATGAAAAGTAGTGAGGAGGAGGACGAGAAGAATATTGTAAATAATGTTGGTAGGGATAAGAATTTTGATATGATACAGTCGTCTGTTGCGGAGGAAAGTCCTGATGACGGTAGCCGGACTGCTGCTCCAGATAACTCTGCCTCCATGTGTTCCCATATTGTGGAGGCTGCTGGTTCTGGGGATGGTAGGGCTGGAAGTTTCTCCCTCCCTGTTGCTACTGGTAGTGTGGTTGGTTGGCCATGTTCTGACCCTAAGGGAATCCCTGAGGACGGGCCAGCTGTTGTTCAGGTTCCCACACACCGGTGATCTCCAGAATCTACAAGGGGTAGAGGAAACTACTCTGGATAGGCTGGTTGCAGCTCTAGGTTATAAACAACCATATGGTTTTAGGATTGTTGGGTCTGCTCCGGGACCTGCATGTAGTATACGCGTTAGACTGTTTGAGGCTGTGGGAAAATGTGATGAGGATGTTGTATCGATGGTGGCTCCTTCTGCTCAGCTGGATTCTTAATAGTGGCAGACACAACATTGCAATCATTGACATTCAAAGCACGGATAAGCTGCTCCAGCTGTTGGGAGATTGGATCGAGCTTCTCCAAGCCCTGGGTTCTCTTCTTGATGACTGATAATTTTTTGAGGTCTTGCGAAATCTTCTTTACGATGTCGACCTTAGACAAGTGGTTCCCCGTGATGCTGAGGTTGGAGCTCTCATCCTTGTCTCCGACATGGGTATCCATGTTTACAGGATTGTAAATGGTGGCGGGCATCTTCATGTAGGCCCTTGATGAGGACTAAGCAGCTTTTCCTTTGGCCATGTCCTCAAAAATTTTCCATATGACATCCTCATTATATTGAAATGTGAGCCTCCACACACAGTGTCACTGAGCCTTTGGCTTTCTAGTGTCAGTCCACCGAAGAAATGTTGCACAAGACTAGTCTTGGGAATCACTTGGTGGGGTCACTATTCTTGCAACTCTTTAATTCTATCTTATGCTTCATGGATGGTCTCGTGGGGTTGCTGGCAGAAACTAGAGATGTGGGCACACATGTGATTCAGACGACCGAGAGGGTATAATTTATGGAGAAATTATGACTTTAACTCCTCCCAGGTCATGACTACCTTACCTAAGTGATAAACCCAATATAAGGCCTTGACCTAGAGGCTGAAAGGATAGGCAGTCATCTTGACTACCCCCAGTGGGATACCAGGGTAGTTTGAAGTGGCATAAATGCTACTGAATTATTTGAGGTGGATGTAAGGCTCTTCTGTTGTGTTTCTGTGGAATAATGAGGAGAAAAGATAAGAACTATGGCTTCATCTCAAAATGGGCATGGATTTGTGGAATCTGGATCTACTCAGTGACATGTCCTGCCCCGGGATTGTATGTCTCCTTCAATGTTGTCTTAGGCGGCGGTGGTCCTGCCTCCCATCTCACAAAACGAGGTCCACCCACTGAAAATTCATCTCTTGCACCTCCTTTATTGGGCTCATGCTCTGGTTCTAGTTCATCCTCCCTCCTTCCATCCCTCTCGTTGGCTCTCCTCCTCAGTGTTGGACATGCGAGCCCACGGCGAGCCATTATGCAATAAATGTTATTCCAAATATCATTCCCTGATTTGAAATGAAGAATGAACAATTTGCATAATAGGTCCCTTAATACAATTAGGGTTATGTACCATGGCCATCTTAATAATCATACAGTTGTTGATTCAACTATTGAATCATAGAGGTCGGTGCTTGGATGAATATCTAAAGAGTTAGATTGAGGACTCATCAAGCACCGTCAAATGATTGCTAAGAGATGATCTCCAGCCTGAGTAGGAGATGGCAATCCTTATCTCTAAAGGCTGATATCTGACCGACCTCTTGATGCTGGTCCTCTACATCGGAATAGAGATTCGGAGGTGTCAGGTTAGTTAGGTCAAAGAGTTGAACGAGATCGAGATAACCTAAGTCCTATATCGTATGTTGTCACGATACAGGCACGCATCCTCTGACCGGAGACAGATGTGTTACTATATGTTTGAGTATGTACATTTGGCAGACCAATAGGTTGATGACCTAACCAAGGTCTATACACCGGCGCGCTGGTGTGCATATAAGGGCATATGAGTAATACGATCTCTCAAAGGGATCATATAGGTTTAGTTACTAAACCGGAAGACATGAGCTCACTCGTGAGATATTGGGAAGAATTAAATTCCATGCACATGGTCGTCTCGCTTTGGAAGCTTGATTAAATTTGTAGGTTTGATATATACTTTTGGATAGTATGTGATCAAGACCTAAGTATGATATATGCTTTTGGAAATATATGATCGATACGGACTCCCAATGATCGAATGAGAAACTTAATGATAGATTCCTGAAGTAGACAGTGTAAAATTGATCTAATACTTCGGGTTTATTCTGGGTCTTCCAGTATGCAGGATGTACAGTTATTGGGAATACCTGAGGGTGATGTGATCATAAACGATTGTATAACCGTGACGCTTCCATTCCTATGGAGTGATGAAACGGGTCTGGAAGTTAGTGACTCCTCTCAGAAGTAATATTATTTTGGTCTAATTATTGGACATTGATCTGAATGTGATTCAGATGCAATGAGAAGATTAGATTTGCGGTCTTCCGGTTCACATGTGAATCTGTATGATCCCTTTGAAAGATCGTATTACTCATATGTCCTTATATGCACACCAGCTCGTCGGTGTATAGACCTTGGTTAGATCATCAATCTATTGGTCTGCCAAATGTACACACTCAGACATATAGCAACACACCTGTCTCTGGTCAGAGGATGCATGCCTATGTTGTGACAGCATTCCACATAGGTCTTCGGTTATCTTGATCTCGTTAAGTCAACTCATTGACTCAACTAATCTGACACCTCCGAATCACTATTCCCATGCAGAGGACCTGCATCAAGAGGTCGATCGAATATCAACCAAATGAAAAAGGATTGCCATCTCCTACTCAGGCTGGAGATCAACAGTCAACAATCATTTGATGATGCTTGATGAGTCCTCTATCTAACTCCTTAGATATTCATCCAAGCATCAGCCTCTATGATTCCATCAATGAATCAACAATTGTATGGTCATCAAGCTGGCCATGGTACATAACCCTTATTGTACAAAGGGACCTTATCGTGCATTCATTCAATCAATCTCAGAAAGGGAGTGAAAAATAATCAATAACTTTTATTGATAAATCATTTATTACAATAACATTTATTGTATGAATGGTTTGCCTCGGGCTCACATAGCTAACATAACCCATACCACAATCTATGTCGTCGTCACACATAGCTTGATCCATGTGATCCACATGCTCGGGAACACCCTCTTCTCCAATGACGCCCACAGGAACCTCCACTCGACACAATCATAAGCTTTGGAAAAATCCACCTTTCGAAGCACACCTCTAGCTTTCTATCTCTTCCAATCCGTCATCATCTCTGACGCCATGTCCAACCCGTCTGCCATATCTTAACGAGCATAAAGGTCATTCGTCTCGGAGAAATTAGCCGCTCCATCTCCCTCTTTAGCCGCTTCACCAAAATCTTGGAAATAATGAGGTAATAGCATTAGATATGGTGATGGATCTATAATCCTCAACCCTTGATGGTGTGTCCTTTGGTAAAAAAATTAGAGCTTCCTTGTTTAACCTCTCACATCCACGATTGCCCTCTCGAAACTCCTCCAGGACCTCCATGACCTCGTGCTTCACCAAACCCAAAAACTCCCTATAAAAACCACCAGGAAACCCGAAGCCATGTCCCCATTCATCTGAAAACACGCCTTCTTCACCTCCTCGGTGAAAATGCTCAGAAGTCCTTCTGCTTCCACGTCAAAAATCTGAGAGACTCCCCTTCCCTGCCAGCCCTAGCCTGCCCAAGCACACCACCTGGCAAAATGATTAAAAATGGGAATGTAAAGACACTCCCACTGCCCTATAACCTTTAATCATCTCGCAACCAACAAAGATCGATGAATCATGTTCTTGCACCTTCTACCGCTAGACACTGTGTGGAAAAAACATGTATTCACGTCTCCCACCCTGAGCCACTTCTGCTTGGCTCGTTGCCTCAAAGCTACCTCATCCTTTTAATCTTCACGAAAGATCTCCATCAGATGAGAATTTCTTTCCAACATCTCTTCCTCTGGCAGGACACACTCGTCCTCAATCCTGTCGATTCTGTCGACCTCCTGAGCCCGAGATCTCCTCTCCTGACGCCATATGCGATTCTCCCTGTTAATGGCCATAAGAAATCTTCTGAGTTAGCCAGCTTTCCAGCAAGCCTACAAGCTGCGGATCCCTCCCGGGATGCCACCCGGTTTACATTCAAAAAAAGTTCACTTCTGGCATACAAAGCTATGGATACTGTAAATATTATACAGATCAGCGAAGGATTGCTATGCTTATAAGTGCTATTTCTGAAGTACATCAGTAGTTTTCATATAGAGAGCACCTCTTCTCAGGATAATAAAAACATTATATACAATCAAAAATGGCGACCTACATAATTTAGAAAACGTGAAAGAATCTAAAAAAATACGAAACAAAAAACTATGAATCATGTTGATGAAACACCGTCATAGTCTGAAGCAGAAAGATTGTACAGTTGGTGAACTTAATCAATCATTGTCGCCGTCTGCATAATGCTATTTGCAGACAGTAGCCGGACACTTGGCTGGTAGCATGGTCAGTAAATCATGTTAATGGGGTAAATCTAGGTCTCTTCTTAACGTCAGTATGAAATGCATGACACTAAAGCACTATCTTCACCAATGAACTAATATTATTAATTATACTTTTTTAGTGAGAAAATGACTGGTATTTCAAATACCAGCCAATGAGAAAAGAGATACAGACACTTATTGGCACATGCTACCTTAACTTGCACGTATACGAGGAATGGCATTCCTATTTGAACATATACCTACTTCGGTCAGTTTTAGAATGTTTCTTAGTTTTGTTAGAAGCTGTTGCAATCAAATCATTTAACTGGAAATATTGCGATCCATTACAAAATAGTCATATTAATCAATACCCAGTCCACTATGGACCCTTCTCGAAAATAGGTCTCCTTTCCAGATATGATTTCTAGCAGCAGTATTCATAAAATTATAGACATTGCTGGAAGGATCTGCATGAAAATCTTCACCATCCATTTCATCATCTCCAGATGCTTTCACATTAGTGACGACGCATTTCCAAAAATCCATTTCTGATATCTGCATGACATCAAATTGGCTAAAAGTAACAGAGACAGCAAAAAGGAATCCGAATGCGCTACCTTAGCAGCATAATCATCAGTTAGAAAAATAGATTTTGATGCAAGTTTGGATGCACTACAGGTGGGCTGAGCTCGTGATGCATATACTGAAGGCAGTATGCAATTCCCATGATGATTCTCATCCTCGCACCCCAATCAAGGAACTCAAAGCCTTTGTCTGTATGAGGAGAGAAACTTACATCTTATGTGCTCATAAAAAGTCTCCAATCAACCATGTATAACAACAGATGGCATATTACCATGAATATGTTCAGACAATGTTTCCACTGGGGGCATACTCACACCATCGTCCTGACAAAAGGCTGGTCCTCATCACAGTATCCAAGAAGATTGATAAAATTCTTGTGATTCAATCGTGACAATGTATCGATCTATAAATACAACAAGAAAAGGAACTTACGAAAAATATATGTTTTTATGGGAAATGATCAAATTTCGGTCAAGACAAAAACCAATATGCTCCACAAAAATACCAATTTACAAAACCTTTTTCCTAAACTCCGTTTCCATATGTTTTGTCCAGTCTTTAGGAGATGAGGTCATGGTAGAGAGAACAGCAATCTCAACAGCACTGCACAGTGTTCCTTTGTAGACAGTATACTCGGGGCAACTCTGTACAATGTTGCAGAAGTCTTCACAAGCCAATTCCAGTTCTTCCCTATTAAGCTTCGGTATTCCTGGCAAGTAAACGAAGTAAATTTTAGCTTTAAAAAGGAAACAGACATGCATGGTTAAGCAAGCAGTTATAACAAAAATTGAGTTAACCATGTATTTGTGCAAGAATGGTGTATAAGGTTGAATGATGTCTTTGGTGGCTTATGTTTTTAGTCCCATATCATGTGATGGTGAAAATTTGGTGCCTTGATGGGGCTATACAAAGAGCCCCACACCCCATTTATTCATTGAGAAAGTTCAATAGAAACATCAATCTTTTGAGGTGGTTCTTTAGTGGTTTTATCCCGCTTCTTAAAGAGTAGAGTTCCACGTAAAATCAAAATCTTCATTTTATCTTGTTCTTGCTTTGATCGCTTCCGCATTTCATAATTCTACCTAGTATCGAAGCCAGTTTTGGACTTATCTTTGAGATTTAATGTTATATTAAGTTGTTCATGTGATCTCAAAAGTTCGTTGTCAAGCCAAGTTAGGATCAGTTTCCTTCCGTGAAAGCTGAAACAAGGCATGGGTCTCCAGATCTCCCAGCAGTCCTCCAGCACATGAGCATTGCGAGCAACTCATCTCTGATGCGGACGGTTTACCTCCACCGAGATCCTCTTTCCTACGGGTTCCCTAATGCTATTGGGAACCCTAGTTGGTGGCATGAAGAATTGGGGCATCAGAAGCCTAGCGGCAGCACGAAAAAGAAGAATACCACAGACCGGGGCAAGTACTCCCCTTTCACGCAGAACTCCAATACTACTTCAGCGCCAAAATCCAAAGCTCTAGCGGCTCTTTATCTCAGATCGTGGAGCACTAAGGGCTTCTTGCCCCCATCTCCTCCAGTCAGCGCTGCACCTAGGTCGCGACGTTGGTTCCCCGCGCTCCTAGTCCTTGTGCGTGCTCATCTCAAGGCGACACACCTCCATCTTCGGCGAGATGGCTGCATGCTGCAGCCACACTCCTTCGAACACCAGCCGCACCCGAATCTCTCCTCGAGTTGATGAAAGCTCAAGTAGCGCTCGGATGAGAAGAGGATCAGCCCATGCGGCAAGGTGTATCTCGGCTCTAGAAAGGATAGGAGGCAATGGGTTCCCGTTTCCCACTCCGGAAAAAGAAGCAGCGGCAACAGTAGGGTTCCAAACCCTCGATGCGTGAAGGAGAGAAGTTTTCTTCGCTTTCCTATGTCGTTGGGTGATAGTTCTGGGAGCAGAAACCCTGGTGAGCCCTTTTGTGTTGGGAATTATCTCATTTGCATGGGTCCAACGGGGTTATTTTTTATCTGCAGATTGTCAGGGTGAGAAAAAGAAACGAAATATTCCAAAAATGATTGGGCTGGAAAAAAAATCCCACACAAAAAAATATGCTGAACAGAGATTGGTTTTTTTGTGGGCTTCAGACTCGGTATGGTTCTTTTGTAATGCTCTTGTGGGCTCACTGGGCTGTAGTCTGAATAAAATCTGTGAAAAAGATGGGAAAGTAGCTACTGTTTAAAAAAATCTAGAGCAGTGCAAAAAAAAAGAAAAGAAGAAGATGGGATGTGAAAAAGAAGGATTTATGGTGAAAAGAAAGAAAAAAGGGAAAGGTTCCAAAAGAAAAAAAATGAAGAAGATGTTTTCATGTTTGTTTTCCCCTCTTCATTTGTTCTCTCAACTCGGTTTCCGACGAGTATAGCGGAAAGGGAGGTTGTTTGGGTAGTGGTTTTCAAAACTTTACCAATGTTTGAGACACTCTAAGTTAGAGTGACCTAGTATTTCAGAGTTCCACCTGTGGGAGACTCATTGTTTTTACTCCATTCTCCATTGACTGTGAACTTCTTATGTGTTGATATTCCCCTCTGCCAAAGAGTAGTCTTGTACTTGAAGATGTCTACATATTTCTCAAAA
This sequence comes from Ottelia alismoides, assembly GCA_037367405.1. Classification (NCBI taxonomy): domain Eukaryota; kingdom Viridiplantae; phylum Streptophyta; class Magnoliopsida; order Alismatales; family Hydrocharitaceae; genus Ottelia; species Ottelia alismoides. Next base: position 872,672 of record JAZKJV010002251.1, on the reverse strand, counting down.
TCGTGTGAATCGCGTCCATATGTGTGTTGTCCTGGTTGTTGCATAACTTGACCGACTTTGCTTAGGGCAAAGGAAATGAATGACCTGATAATGGTCACATATAGGATCTTTCCCACATGCTCCTTATATCTCATGTTATCCACCTTCTTTGTATCATCATATAGTTTCATACTAGGATCCATGGAAGTAGTGGCATGTATGCAATCTTCCATGCTTATCTCAGAGAAAAGATCAACAACATACTTACTCTGGGTCATCACAAGACATTGTTGGTTCCCAGCGAGCTCAAGCCCTAGGAAGTATCGCAAGTCACCAAGATCCTTAATGACATATTGTTGTATAAAGAACTCATTAGCAACACTAATACCTTGTGCATCACATCATGTAACAACGATATCATCAACATAGAGTAGTATATCAATTGTACCTCTATGAATCCTTTGAACAAACAATGATATGCAGTCTATCTAGGTAACCCATGCTACTCTGTCAAATTCAAAGCTTCTGGAACCCTACTCTGGAACTCTACTTAAGATCATAGATAGCCTTATTAAGTTTGTAAATCTTTGATCTCCACATCAGCAACAAATTGAGGTGGATGTTGCATGTAGACTTCCTCCAATAGATCACCGTATAGGAATGCACTCTTCACATCAAGCAAGGACAAGGATCAATCTCGTACCACTACAACAGAAAGAAGGATCCAAAGGGTAGAATGGCGTGCCATGAGAGCGAATATATCCTTAACCTGATCACCTCATATTGCTTCAGATATGAGATTTAGCCTCCACTCCGACCATCACCATAGGAGGCTACCCATGTACCTCATTCCTTTTGTTTCATACTTAATAATTTGATCAGAGATCAACCTCTTAGCATCAGCATCTCATTGCATGGTCTTGGAGCACACTTGGGAGCGAGGAGCGCGATTTGAAGGTCCACATGGAGATGTATACTCTCTGACCTCCAGATTGTGTTCCAGACATCGTCGAGAAATGTGGAGCCATTGGATCGAGAGAGGAACCCAGCAAGAACGTGCAACGATTTCAGTACACATATTTGAGTGGAGATCAACTGAGTTCCGCTCAATCGAAGCTCAGGTCCCCTTCCATTCTTCTGAGTTCTTCCATAGAGCTTCATAGCCACACGATCAAGAATACTCCTTCTAGATCGAATCCTAACCATTGAAAAAGCCTCAAAAGCCAGTCGTGGATTGCGCCTCTAGATCATATCATATATGTCCACACGTGACTAAATCTTAGCCTTTTCGATTAGATCTTCAATGCATTTCCTCTGTATGATGTGCCATGTGGAACGGTAAAACTTTTGCACTCTAACCGCTGCTTATTTTAATTTTGCAAAAAAGACCCCTTGGGAAATGTGCCATTATGTCGTGTATTGAAAAATTGCATTAAGGGCCTTGTGATTTATTTTATTCTCATTTATATCCTATTTGCACTACACAACGTGCATCGCGCACTAGTTTCTGAATTTTTGCAATAAAATCCCTACATGTTCGTTGTTATTTATTCATCCCTGGAACTTAATTATTTACTTCGAAATCTTGTTCATTGTACCTCATGGGTGGTACGTGTTATTTCTTAGGTAAATTACGAAGATACCCCTATATTTATTGGTCGTGTTATTCATTTGGTCTAGAAACTATTTTTCTTTTCATTTATACCCTTGTGTTGTGCATTTTATACTGTTTGTTAAATAGATTTAATAAATAACAAAACATCATTAGAAATCCATTAAAAAAACCATTTTAGGTTCCTCAAAATTAATTTTATATCAGTAATTTTTATTTTTGCATTTTGTTCATTTTTCTTATTTTTGTTAAATCAAAAACTCCAAAATTATATCCTCTTTACACTAAAAAAGAAATAAATAAATATATACATAAACTTTTAAAAAATCGAAAAAATAGTGCGTGTGTGCGTATGTGTGTGTTTTTGTTTTTGTTTATTTATTCTTTAACAAAATTTGGTTTTCTAATTCCTCATAAAAAATTGAAAAAAATAGAAAAATTCCAAAACTCTTCAAATTTCATAGAAATTCACAAAAAACCCAAAAAATAAAAAATGCTTTGGAAAATATAAAATTTCATCTTTTTGTTCATGCATTTTTCATCCATTTTTTTATTTCCTATTTTTAAAACCCAAAAACATTCGCATTGTTTCATGTTCCTCATTTTTCTTGTTTTAAATTTTTTTGAAAACCCAAAAAATATTAAAAAAATCATAGAAACATTATAAAATGCCAAAAAACAATAAATATTTTTATTTAAAATTTCTGTATATTTTTTATATATTTGAAAAAAACATAAAAGTTGCTTTTTATTTCTTTACTATTATTTCTTTTCTTTGTTTATATTCCTTTTTATTTTCAAAATTTAAAAATATTTGTAAAATATAAAAATTCATATAAAAATATAAAAATAGAAAAGCATCAAAAAATAAATTAAAAGTTCACAAAATAGTAAAAAATGAAAATTCACAAAAAATAGTAGAGTGCATTGAATTCTTGATTTTATTTCATCTTTTTCATTGATTTAATAACCCTCAGGATTTCTGTATCCTCCCTGAGTTTGATCCTGTACGCTATACATGTAAATAAATAGAGCAATTCTCTTGCATTTTTTCATTTTATTTTATCTTGAGATTTCATCAATAACTTTTTGAGGGATTTTCTAGAGTTGCAACGACACTGCATTAATTCTCTTAAACTAAAACCCTGAAAATCATTGCTCAACAAGGTATTGGTTATCTCGATCTCGTTAAGTCAACTATTTGACCAAACTTATCTAACACCTTTGAATCTCTATCCTTATACAGAGGGTCTGCATCAAGAGGTCAGTCAGATATTAGACTTTAGAGAAGAATTGGCATCTTCCTTTTAGGTTGGAAATCCTCTCTTAACAATCACTTAACGATGCTTGATGAGTCCTCAATCTAACTCTTTAGATATCATCAAGCATTAGCCTCTATGATTCAACATTTGAATCAACTGTTGTATGATCATTAAGATGGTCATGGTACATAATACTAATTGTACTAATGGACCTATTATACAAATTACTTATCCTTCATTTTAGATCAGGAAATGAATTATAGTAACATTTATTGCATAATGGCTCGTCATGGGCTCGCTTGTCCAATAGATACTTCTCCCTCATATCCGTCTTAGGCTCCCACATTCCCTCCTCAACGTATTGGCTCCTCCATAGGATCTTGACTAAAGGTACTCCTTCCGCCTCAACCTCTTGATCGTATGGTCCAATATCTGCATCAACTCTTCAAGGAAGGAGAAGTTCGACTCCACTACCAAGTCCTCGTAGCTGATCACGTGCTTAGGATCTCGAATGTACTTCTGAAGATTTGGCACAAGGAACATGTCACGAATTCCCTCAAGGTGTGGGATAAGTGCCACTCTACTTCCCAACTCGGGCTAAGATTTTGAATAGTCCCACAAAGCAGGGTGCAATATTTCCTTTGGCACTGAAATATTGAATGCCTCTCATTGGCGATACTTGTAAGAACAAAATCCCCAACCTGTAGTTATGAGAACTACTTTAGACACACAAACTTGGTTAATGAACATATCATTTATGGCATGAATGTAGGATACTATGCCTGAAACTCAAGGTCTCAACGATGTTGATCAGCATAGCTTTTCTGAAGGCTCTATGCGGCCAGCAACTCCTAGCAGTCTCCACAACTCTGGAGGTCTCCTCTATGATCTGTGGGGTGAACAAGGTGTTGTCACCCACCTGTCGCTAACACACGGGGGTGGTGCATCTCCTCCCGTATAAGGCCTCAAAAGGTACCATGACTATGCCATGGTAGTTGTTGTATGTGAACTCAACTAGTGGAAGGTGGTCCTTCTAGGATCCCTTCCAATCAACAAGGCAATCTCGTGACAATCCTCCAAGATTTGAATGGTCCTCTTGGACTGCCCATCCATCTGTGGGTGGTAGGGTGAACTCAAACATAGCTTGATCCTCAAGGCTCTCGTGAATGCTCCCCATACTATGAAGTGAGGCATGAATCTCTATCTAACACTACCTCTTTGGGTATCCCGTACAATCGGATGACATGCTAGATGTATAATATGGCCATCTCAACTACTGTACATGTCATGTTGATCGGAATAAAATGGCTTGACTTGGTCAACCGGTCAATGATCACCCATATCGCATCATGGCCGCCTAGGGTGCACAACAATGATGTGATAAAATCCATGGAAATACTCTCCCATTTTCATACTAGGATGGGAAGGGGTTGTAGTAACCTGAGGGATCTATGGTGCTCTGTCTTCACCATCTGATAAGTAAGGCATTGACTGACGTGCTCTGCTATGTCCTTCTTCATGCCCTCCCACAAAAAGTGCCAGTGGGGTCTCGGTACATTTTTATGTCACTTGGATGTATAGAAAGTCTCAAACTATGCACCTCATCCAGGATATCTCCTCAGCTCCTCATCATCTAGGTCACATATATTGTCTCCCTTCCATAGGATGGATTCAAAGACTCGAAATCCATCGAAATTATCCTTCAAACATATGTGGTATAAGTTATGAATCCTCTGATCTGTTTGTTACCTCTGGACAATCATGTCTCATAATCTATTGTACTTCACTGGTACGGTCACTACATCGGATGTATTCTCAAATTGATGCCACTCACTAAGTGTAGTGAGCACATCCCAAGTCTATAACCAAGATGTTGAACTCTCAATATGTGACCACATGCTCAAGGCGTATGCCACCTATTGAACATGTGAGACCATGACGAGCCATTATGCAATAAATGTTATCACAAATATCATTCCCTGATCTGAAATGAAGAATAAGTAATTTCCATAATAGGTCCCTTAGTACAAGTAGGTTTATGTACCATGGCCATCTTAATGATCATACAGTTGTTGATTCAATTATTGAATCATAGAGGCTGGTGCTTGGATGAATATCTAAAGAGTTAGATTGAGAACTCATCAAGCACTGCCAAATGATTATTAAGAGATGATCTCCAGCTTGAGAAAGAGATGGCAATCCTTTCTCGATAAGTTGATATCTAATCGACCTCATGATGCAGGTTCTCTGCATAGGAATAGAGATTCAGAGGTGTTAGATTAGTTAGGTCAAAATGTTGACTTAACTATATTGAGATAACCAACGCCCTATGTCGTATGCTGTCATGATATAGGAACGCATCCTTTGACCGGAGATAGATGTGTTACTATATGTCTGAGTATGTACATTTGGCAGACCAAATAGGTTGATTACCTAACCAAGGTCTATACACCGGCGCACTAGTGTGCAAGTAAGGGCATATGAGTAATACGATCTCTCAAAGGGATCATACATATTCATTACTGAATTGGAAGACATGAGCTCACTCATGAGATATTGGGAAGAATCGAATTCTGTGCATAGTTATCTCTCTTTGGAAGCTTGACTGAATTTGTAGGTTTGATATTTACTTTTGAAAGTATATTATCAAGACCTAGATATGACATATTCTTTTGGAAAGTATATGATCGATACTGACTCCAAATGATCAAATGAGAAACTTAATGATAAACCCCTGAAGTAGACAGTGTAAAATTGATCTTATACTTCTGGTATATTCTGGGTCTTCCAGTATGTAGGATGTACAAGTATTGGAAATACCTGAGGGTGATGTGATCATAAACAATTGTATAACCATGATGCTTCCGTTCCTAGGGAGTGATGGAAACGGGTCTAGATTTTAGTGACTCCTCTCAGTAGAGAAGTAATCTGATCTTGGTCCAAATGTTGAACATTTACCTGAATGTGATTCAGATGCAATGAGAAGAGTAGATTTGCGATCTTGATTTAATCAAGCATCTATGAGAGGTCCGTAAGATCTGGATTTGAGATGTGATCTCAATATCCAAGTCACTATATGTGGAACAATACAATCGCCATGTCCTTATCTCCAAGTATCCGTGGAGAAAGCGCATTATCCTTGAAAGAGTACATGATAACTTCATTGTTGATATTACGTATCCAAGCATTGAGAAAATTGATAATTAAATGTGATTTAATTATCATGAATAATATGAATTTGATTCATATTATAAAGAGAGTTATATTAGATAATTAAATGTGATTTAATTATCAAAGATGAGAATAATGTGAATGTGATTCATATTATTTGGGCACACAAGAATAGAGATCTAAGATGATTAAATGTGCTTGAATTATCATGGATATGAATAATGTGAATAGCACTATCTATATTGATCATATATATTATAAATGTGATTTATAATATATAAGATAAAGCTAATTGTAATTTACATTTGTTAATTAAATGTTGATATGAATTGGATTCACATTGAACAATTAATTGAAAATGTATTTCACTTTTTTATTTTGGATTGTGAATACGATTTATAATTTTCCAATAGCAAGATTGCAATATTCACAAAATAATTATGAATTATTTTTGTAGAATAATTTACAACAAGTGTTGTTGGAAATCTTGGAGATTTCCATGGAATGATGTAATCTCATGAGATTACATGAGATTGCCATCAACTCCCATATTATGGAAGGATGCAATCTTCATTCCATAATCTCTATGTTTGATTGATTTAGTTGTAGGATTGATTTATATTGATTTATCAATATATATTTAATCTAATTAAATTAATTGTTGTTGTGTTTTTACATCAAAATCTTGGCCATTAAAATAAACACAAGTCAATGTGAGCCAATGGATTTATGTTGTCCATGGATTAAGATCCATGGATTCCAAAATATTATAAAAGGAGAGGCACTACCTTTGCTCTTCTTTAATACAACACAAGTTGGAGACAAACTCTCTCTCTCTCTCTCTCTAATTCTCTACACATTCTCCCTCTCTCTCTTGTGGTTGTCCACCCTAAAGAGAGTCACCGTCATCGCAGCGTCATCGTTATGCTACCGGATCATTCGCTCATGGATCTCTGTCTCTTTCAGTGCACCTCGCTCATGAAGAAGACATTGGATCTGGTGTGACGAGATGAAGAGATTCGCCGCTTGGATCATCAACATGGATTGCAAGAAGCACGTATTTCATCAACACGCTCGTAAGTGCCTCCTCCATCGGATTGGACTTGAGACAAGAGGTCTCTTCGTTTAGAGACTCAATCACAACCATGCTTAAAGAGGTAACCCTAATGCTTGTTTGTGGTTTAGATGAAACGATCCAAAAAGTGTTCTTGAATCATGTGATTTCATCGCATGAAAAAAATTAATTTCCGCTACCTCGAGGAACTAGTGCGACTAGTCGCTCCTGACCGCATACGATGCGATCCTCACGCTTCTGTGATGCTCTTAAGGATCTTTCCATAATCTTTACCATCACATTCCCCTTAACATGGCGGTAGGAGATGGTACAATCATGGTCCTTCAGCAGCTCCATCCACTGCCTTTGCCTCATTTTCAACTCCTTTTGATTAAAAATGTATTTGTGGTTCTTGTGGTCAGTGAAGATCTCAAATATCACCCCATACAAATAGTGACGACATATCTTTAGTGCATAGACTACCGCCTCCAACTCTAAGTCATGAGTGGGCTAGTTGCGATTATGGATCTTCAACTGTCACAATGTGTAAGCAACAACATGTCCTCGGTGCATCAACATAGCGCCCAACCCTTCCTTGAAAGCATTAGTGTAAACCGTGAAGTACAAGGTGTCAGAAGGAAGGATAAGGATAGGTGCAGGAGTCAACCAATCCTTGAGTGTACAGAATATCAACTAACATTGTCACTCTAGACAAATGGCATGCCCTTCTGCATCAGCCAGGTAAGGGGTAGGGGCAACTAGGAGAACACTTTGACAAATCTCCTATAGTACCTGACGAGGCCAAGGAAGATGCATATCTCTGTAACCATCTTAGTATGATACCAAGACACCACTACCTTAATCTTAGCGGAGTCAATTGACATTCCCACCTCGAAAACCACGTGTCTTAGAAATGCCTTCTCAGGAAGCCGAAAGTTGCACTTGATGTATTTGGCATACAATTGATGATCTTGGAGTAAATCTAGCATAGTACAAAGATGAGACGTATGCTCATGCACATCTTGGGAGTATATTAGGACACCATTGGTGAATACAAATCATGAACCTGTCTAGGTATGGATGGAATACTCGCTTCATCAAATACATGATGTGGCAGGTGCATTTGTAAGTCCAATAGGAAACACTAAGAACTCGTAGTAACCATATCTAGTACATAATGCAGACTTCATCGCGTATGCATCCTTGATCCTTAACTAGTGATATCTTGATCGTAGGTCAATCTTGGAGAGCATTGTTGATCCATTAACTGATCAAAGAGATCATCAATCCGTAGGAGTGGGTAATGGTTCGTAACCGTTCCCTTGTTCAAATGTTTGTAAATTATTCTTAGACTCAAGGATTCATCATTCTTCTTCGCGGAGAAGATTGATTCTCCCCAAGATGATGTACTGGGGTGGATGAATCCTTTTTCCAATAGCTCCTCTAGTTTCACTTTGAGATCCTTGAGCTCAGCAGGTGCCAAACTATATGGAAGGATAGAGATTAGTCATGTGTCTGGCAGTAGCACGATCTTGAACTCTATCTCCCTCAATGATGGTAGTCTAGATAAGTCCTCTGGAAACACACAAAGAAACTCAGACACAACTCTGGACATCCTCGATCATCCGATCATGTGCTGTTGAGTCTACCACGTAGGCAAGGTAGCCTACACAACCCTAGATGAGATACTAGTGTTCCCTCAAGGCAGAGATGCACTCGTTCTTTCCATCAGATGTACGCTCGTCAAACTGAAATGGTGGCACTCCAGGTAAATGGAAGACCACTGTCTTCCCAAAATAGTCCAGCATGTTTGGTGACTCTGCATCCAATCCATGCCTAAGATGATGTTGAAGTCCTCTAACTAGATCAACAATAGGAATGTGGGCACCTCATGCCCATCTATCTACACATCTACATCCACCACTGCCTAGCAAATGATAAACAATTGGCCCCCTGGGCCTTTGACGTAGTATGGGGAAGCAATCTCCATCATAGATTTGCTCATTGTGGGCACCATATGATGCGTAAGGAAGGAATATGTAGCCCCTAAATCAAAAAATCCATGTAAAGAAATCCCATTGGCTTAAATCATCCCTCTAACGACGGACCTGGAATCATGGGTCTAATAATGTGTTGTTGCATTCAGTTATCCTTGTGATGGTATGCTAGATCCCACGACACCGACTGTCTGTTGTGAGGCTTGCTGACGGTCATGGTCTCCTCATCGGGATCTTAATTCCTAGAACTATTCGGAAGACCCAACTGGTCTTAGTTTTGCATGCCCAAGCTGTTGACAAGCAAAGGCCATTGGGCCTTGATGTGGCCCGACTATATGCAAAGGAAACAAGTATGGTTGTCTTCCTGTGATAATCTCCCACTTGAAGAAAAGTTGTTGTCCCCAGGCCTACAACTCTATGTCTATATAGGGGGTAAGAAACAAATGAACCACGTCCTGCTAAGGCCTTCCCCAAGGTAGTGTGGATGGTGTGAACCTATTAGCTGTTGGTGATGTCAATGTTGGGTGGCGACGACGGTCTCTATGCAACCGAGAGAGATCCTGACATGCAACTTTACTAGGTTAGGGTTGAGGAAACTATGATCGACCTCCCTATAATCGACGATGTGTAGCCTCCCGCTTTGTCTCCTTCGTTGTAACCTCCTTGATGGGAGTAAGGTCCAAGGTCGAAAGTTTGTTATGGACCTCCTTGTGCATCCTTCGGATGAACTTCTGCAAGTTCTCATGTGGGTAAGCTATCATAGCAAGGGAATGGAGGGATAACTCTGTATATTGAATCAGGTACTCTTGGGTCCTCATCGACCCATGGGTTATCCCAGTGAACTCTCTCCTATGATTTTTTTACTGAATGGTCTGGGTAGAACTCTGCACGAAACTTGTCGAGGAAGACCTCCCAAGTGATGGGCTCAATCAGGTGCCTCTTGATAGCATTCTACCATCGCTCTGCGTACCCAACTAGCAAGTACTCAGCAAAAGATACCCAAGTGTACTCTAGTGCATGTATCATCCTCTAAACCTTTTCCACCTATGACATACGCATCTCTACATCGTCAAGGGTGGTGGTACCAAAGAACTGTAGTACCATCGCCCGCTGACATGATGCATATGTGCTTTGATGTTTCTGCAAAGCATTTGTATCCTCCATCTGCATCCTCCATAGAGAATGATAGACTGACACTCTCCTCCCTGTCATAAGAAGGACGGTAGGTGGGATCATCCTATTATTGCAGTCGTCGCTCAATCATCTCTTGGCACTGTTGGATTCCATGTATTGTATGTACAACGAAAGCCAGTTCCTACGCCACATCTGGATCTACACGAGGTGGCATGGTTCTACATAAAGAACCAGAGCATTAATTCTTGATTTACTTAAGAGAGACGTGGACAATGATATAAAATATGCAATTCTCCTTTTGATTCGTGTTGGGTCATGAGACTACCAACATTATTATGTATTTCCAACACCAATAAGGAATAATATGTGTGGAATGGAATGGAGTACCATTGCTATGATACCAAATTGTCACAACTGTCCCCAAGGGATCAGAGTACTCGGCAAATCGATTCCACGCGCATACCATTCCATATTCTAAATACACAATATAATTATAAGCAGAAGGAAACAACGCAACTGGAATTAAAATTTTCTTTTTTCATCCATATCATTCCCAATATTCATTATTTACAATTTATGTCCACAAAATATTACATGTATGCATCAAAAAAAGTATATCCATACATATATTGTACATCTCATGTATCTTAACAAAACTACTGGCAAAGTAAATAGGTTGATGCTACAACAAGTATTGTAGCGCAAGAAAACCATGTAGCTGTACAAAAAAGTCACTCCTAGTAAACAAGTATCGTTCACTGTTACGACTTATGCTAAGGACCTGTGGATACGACACATAGGTACGTTATGAGCAAAGTTGCTCAGTTAGATATAAAATTTATAACAAGTAAAATATAATTTAAAAAGTAAACAAAAGAAATAACTAGGTAAGTTGTCCTAATAAAGAGATAAATTCTAATTATTATTTGATATGTATTAACCAAGGTTTTTGTATACTTTGTGGTCTTGGTCCATGTGAGACCTCACACTATGAATCTAAGATTAGAAGAAGGCCTTAGAATTGGGGTGTCTCTGTGGGCATGTAGTGGGTACAATGCATCCAAGCTAAGTTCCCAACACGTCCACCAGTTTCACTTAACATACTGTCTGACTCCCAAATCAAAATTACAGCCCGTGAATCATCGTGAACTGCCCAAGTCCACTACCCATGTGTAAGATTCCACCACAACGTAGGGCACGAGTCAGGGCACAGATTACCATGATCATTCTTACCATAATCTGAATCACCATGACTAACCCAATCCTCTTTATCCAAGGAAGAATTATATTTCATTCCAAACTTCATTAACCATATTTTCCTGGATCTCTCCTTTAGATCTCCCACTCGGAATACTAACTAATATGGCATACACCAGCCAGTACACAGAAGTTAACTCTAACTGAACAAGCGATATACCACCAACCATGACTACTTGAGCCGCACTCGAAGCACCAAGATAAAGGCGCATAAGTACTGAGGCTGAACACTGCGTGGTAACTCCTCGTTGTGCCAAGTAACATATCCTCCAACCATCACAGCTACATAGTAGCGGTTGGGATAGCGACCATCTAGGATTCTACCCGAGGCTATAAGGGTGCATGCCCCTCCCTTGGCAGCAACTACTCCATCTACCCATTCATTATGAAATCTCACTATATGATGATAATTACCTTAACCACGTCCTAGATTTCTTCTCTACTTAGATAAATATCTCTATCCTCTATGTAGTCACCCGAACTGCATCAAGAAGGGCAGTCATTGTATCCACGTTCTATTTTGTGACCTCTCTACTGTTGAGATCACTACTAAACATAGCAAGAAGGCATCTCCCTTAAAATCCTATAAAGCCTTCTCAACACCTCTAGGAACCAGAGCTTCAAAGGAACACCTCCCATTTATCGTTACTTCCTGCATAGAACTACCACAACATGGCATTCTTCTGGGCAAAAGTGATCCCATAAGGCCTTAGTTCTGACAAGCTGTTTAAATTAACCGAGGCATTCGAGGAGAAAATAATAATCTTCAATAATTAATAAATTTGAGACACCTTTATCTTCATGGCCTATTTCGGCCAAGCAACTCTCAACAATGTTAACTATCAACACACGGATTTGGAAATAAGCACAATTTATCCATGATTGAGAAATGTCCCCAAGATCCTCAAATAGGCACATAATTTTTCTTATGGTGGTAACCAATTGATTCAGGAAGTTTCATTTGTGATTCGGAAATGTGATTCGTTTCTTGTTTGGGATTATACCCAACAAATTCACAAACTTCGACCTTGATCACGATTTGTTACTAGCTTTTAATTTGAAGTCAACTCCTGAAATTTCTTTAGACAAGTAACAAGATAGAATTATTTAGTAAAATGAATGTATATCTTCTCAAGGGGTATGAATCAAACTCTAATAATCCATGAAACAATCTTCAGTGTGACCACACATCAAGGCTAATGAGTCAACTGTCTCCTTATACCATAAGTGAACAGGAATACCTGCAAACACCACGCTTGTCTACATGATATTCAGACATGCAAAAGAAAAGCAAACGCCTTCCGGCAAGATCTGTATATCTCAAGTAAAGGGGGTGAAAGGGAGGAACTAAACCTTGACTTTTATGTCAGATTTTAGGTGACGATATCCAAATCCTTTACTCTTGTTTCTCTAATTTCATCTCCCTTTGATAACTCCGACACCTACTTGAGAATGTCAGCAATATATGTATATATATATATATATATATATATATATGTATATATATGTGTGTGTGTATATATATATATATGTATATATATATATATATGTATATATATACGTATATATAGATATATGTATATATATATATGTATATATATATATGAGGTTAATGGGGCTGTCCCCTTGGGGTAGCCAACATGGCTGCCCCCGCGCTATTTACGGTATTTTTCTATTTTTTTCAAAAAATATCGCAATGTATATTCATCCCTATATCCCTCCTATATGTCATTCGAATTTCGTCAGAAACAGAGACTCCTACGACCTCCATCTAGACGGTCATTTTTTAACGGTAAAAGGATTTTTTAAATCGACACCATCTCGATGGAGGCCGTAGGAGTCTCTATTTCTTACGAAATTCGAATGGTATATAGGAGGGATATAGGGATGAATATACATGATTTTATTTTACAAAAAAAATAAAAAAACGTATTGAAATAGGGGGCGGGGCAGCCTCATTAAATCCAATATATATATATATATATATAGGGTTAAATGGGGCTGCCCCCTGGGAGTAGCCAACTTGGCTACTCCCACCCCTATTTTTCCCTCATTTTTTTATTTCTTTGAAAAATAAAAATTTGTAAATTTATCATTATATCCCTCTAACATTCTATTAAAATTTCGTCAGAAACAGAAACTCCTACAGCCTCCATCCAAACAGGGTCGATTTAAAAAATCCTACGACCGTTAAAAAAAATAACGTCTGAATGGAGGGCTTAGGAGTCTCTGTTTCTAACGAAATTTTAGTAGAATGTTAGAGGGATATAGTGATGAATATACAAATTTTTATTTTCCAAAGAAATAAAAAAATGAGGGAAAAATAGGGGTGGGAGTAGCCAAGTCCCAGTGCGTATATAGTTGGCTACTCCCAAGTGGCAGCCCCATTTTACCCACACACACACACACGCACACGCGCACATGCACACACGCGCACACGCGCACACGCACACACGCGCACACGCACACACGCACACACACCCACACACACATATGGGAAAAATGGGCCTGCCCCCTAAGGGTAGCCAACATGGCTTCCCCCGCCCCATTTTTTGGCAAATTTTTTTATTTTTTTGGAAAAATAAAATCATGTACATTCATCCCTATATCCCTCTTATATGCCATTCGAATTTCATCAGAAACAGAGACTCCTACGACCTCCATCCATATGTCATTTTTTTAACGGTCGCAGGATTTTTTTAAATCGATTCTATTTAGATGGAGGCCGTGGGAGTCTCTGTTTTTGACGAAATTTTAATAGAATGTTAGAGGAATATAGTGATGAATATATAAATTTTTATTTTCCAAAGAAATAAAAAATGAGGGAAAAATAAGGGTGCGAGTAACCAAGTTGGCTACTCTCGTACGGCCTCCATCGAGAAGATCTCGATTTAAAAAATTCTGTTACCGTTAAAAAATGACTGTCTGGATGGAGGCCGTAGGAGTCTCTGTTTCCGACGAAATTCAAATGACATATAAGAGGGATATAGGGATGAATATACACGGTGTTATTTTTGAAAAAAAATAAAAAAATTCATGAAAAATGGGGCGGGGGCAGCCCCATTTTTTCCATATATACACACACACACACACACACACACACACACACACACACACACACACACACACACACACACACACACACACACACACACACACACACACACACACACACACACACACACACACACACACACACACACACACACACACACACACACACATATACATATACATATATATGGGTTAAATAGGGCTGCCCCCTGGGAGTAGCCTACTCCCACCCCTATTTTTCCCTTATTTTTTATTTCTTTGAAAAATAAAAATTTATAAATTCATCATTATATCCCTCTAACATTCTATTAAAATTTCGTCAGAAACAGAGACTCCTACGACCTCCATCCAAACAGGGTCGATTTAAAAAATCCTAAGACCGTTAAAAAAATGATGTATGGATGGAGGGTCTAGGAGTCTCTGTTTCTGACGAAATTTTAATAGAATTTTAGAAGGATATAGTGATGAATATACAAATTTTTATTTTCCAAAGAAATAAAAAAATGAGGGGAAAAATAGGGGTGGGAGTAGCCAAGTTGGCTACTCCCAGGGGGCAGCCCCATTTTACCCTATATATATATATATACATATACATACACACACACACACACATATATATATATATATATATATAGGAAAAAAATGGGGCTGC